>QUSF01000002.1:28992610-29055120 GCA_003676055.1 Chloebia gouldiae
TAGACTTAAAATGAGATAAAAAAGGCAACAAAATAATAAATACTTCTCTGTAGTTTCTTCATTGAAATTATTTTGATGTAAAATGGAAGTAAAAATATATTTAAACACCTACGGTTTCTGAGCAGAAACAGAGCCTTGGTTTGAAAAAATCCACTTACAAAGTAATTTTAAATTTTACTTTTAAGAGAGTAAGACTGACTCAGTCTTCCCTGTCTCACAAAGGCCTTCACCACACTTTACTTGCTTGGCAAATATAAATAAATAATGTTATTTTTGAAAGATTGAAGAAAGCCTGAGAAAGGAACTGTATGGCTTGATAACTAAACCAAAGCAAAAAATTTAAATATCTAAACAGCACTAGGCTATACACAGAGGAAAGAGAAGTGAAAATCTTTATCTTTAGTGTGACCAGGAACAAGATTAATTTAAAGAAATCCAGTCAGCAGGAAAAAAACACATGAGTTAAATTTATGTGTTTAAAACATACCTGGGGGAGAAGAGGTGTCAAAGAAAATATTATGGAACAGCATTCACTATTGAGTATTAATAATCTCACTTTATCTATAATGAACCCAGCTTCACATGATGCCAACTGCATTAAAAGCTTGAAGTGATAGCCAGCTGTATCACTGCACAACTTCCAGATATCTAAAACTTATCTCTGCCTCAAAGTAGTAATAAAGCTGAAATTTTAACATCTGATCATTCTTTTAGACTCAGATGTCCCATCAGGCTCATTTCCTCTCAGCTTTTCAGTCATCCCATTAAGTTACATCTTGACATACCCCTCAGCCAGGACAGAGTATTCTAATTGTCTGTTCCAGCCTCCTGGATTGGACATGCCCATATATCAGCTTACAGGGGAACTGAACTGCATGCCCTGAATTCTTTACTGGGACAAATCTTCCTAAAAAACCTAGTATTGCCCCATTTACAAAAGCATCTCTAGATTGCACAATGTTGTTCTGCAACCTGCACTGCACAGATTTCATCTGACACTCTTACTGACCTCTCTTGAGAGAGCAGATAGAAACTTTACAAACTTGCTGGTCTTTATCTTTCTAGCACTCTTGAATTATCAAAACCTCTGGAAGCAGCACCACCTGTGGTAAACTGAAAACCTGTGTCCCAGCACAGCAGACTGGTTCAACAGAAGGGAAAACACATAAAAGAAGAAAAGGGAGGAAGAAAAAAAGGAAAACAAAATAAAACAAAGACCAAAAAAAAAAAAAAGGCAACAACCAAAGTCATCAATCTAACACATTAAATACACTGGAGACTTGGACTGGACTTGATGAATACTCCTCCATAGACTCTGAAGCTAAGAGGAAAAAGCTTCCTTGTAGACATCCTTCTGTTGGCACCTTCAATAAAACCAGTCTTGACTTTTGTTGTCATGCTATGAAATACAGACCCATAGTACTTGAGAATTCATTTTTCAGCACACTATCTAATAATCCAAATGGCAGTAACTAGCACTGAGAATTAGGAAAAAGTTTGAGCTCTGCAACTGGAAAGTGGGTAAAATAATACATCCTTACCACAGATGTTATTATTACTTAGCAATTAATGGATTGAACACAAAAATTTTGGGCACAGTTTACTTAATGTGATCCATTTTTTCTTATGAATACCTCAGTCCAGCTCTTTCATCTACTTAGGCACAAAACAACCTTGCAGATCACATGAACAGCCAGAAAAATATTTTCCAGACATAAGACTACTGGCACTGGTTGAGTTTTGGTGTAACAGGTAGAGCCGAGACAGAAAGCGCCAGCGCCTCAGAGCAGCTTCCGTTCTAAATTAATCCCCAGCAGCTCCTAAATTGCTTGATATTTCAAGAGAGCTATAAGGGTAATTCATCCTTTCCAAGTGCTGCTGATTCCAAGGCTGTAGCTGCTCTCAGCAGGATGGCATTTATTTTTCATCAAACAGGAACTGCATTTTCAGTTATAGTTTTACCTGCCACCAGAACACTTAGAATCTGATCCTGTGAAGCAGTGATGGATTTCTGCAAGGTGACAGACTAAACCTGGGAAAACCAAGAAGGATCTCTACTTGGCATATTAGGGCTTGAAGCTTTACTTGTGATCATGCATGTCTTTTACCAGCCAGATCATCCATTTTGATGGCTGCACTGTATAAACCTCTTTGCATTGCTGAGCAGGGATTCTCATTGAGCCCCAGATCCTGCAGCCAAAGTCCCATCAGGAATTTATTCTAGCAACCAAAAGCTAGTCTTATTATTTCATAGACAATCTGGATCAGCAAATATATATACTCCTTATTAGAGAAATTTAAGAACACTGGCTGGAAAAGAAGACAGATTTTTTCCTCATTCCTTAGCTTCTTGCCCACCAGAGGTGTTCTTTTCACCATATTGGTAGTTTTCCAATCACTGATCTGTTCAATACATTTAGAGAAGTTTTTTTTTCTTTTTTTTTCTTGAAACAGTCACTTCAGCAGAATTTCAATTGCTTACAAAATTATTTTCTTCATGTGATTATTTCTTATTGTTCACTACCTTCCTCAAGTTGTTTAGCTGAAAAGACAGGTTATATTTTTCCATAGCCTGCAAGAGCACACACCTCAAAACATTACAGACTCTTCTGCATCAACCTTGAGCTGCTGTCCCCACACATCTGAAGAAAACCTCTACCTTCACTCTATGCCTACACAAACCTTTACTGGTAGCTCCACTTCAACTTTCTCACAACTTAACTCAATAGTTAATTCACCTTACATCATGAAAAATTAAGGAAAGCCTTTTAATGTTCACACCTTTGCACCTGTAGTTATGCACCTGTAGTCCCTATACATGCTGATAGATTAGATAGATAGATAGATAGATAGATAGATAGATAGATAGATAGATAGATAGATAGATAGATAGATAGAGATAAAGCTCCCTCAATGGACACAGCATTAGCAACCAAAACACACATTACAGGCTGCTATTGCAGAAAGGCTTCAACCCAGAGATCCAGGAAGCAGGTGGGGAGGACATAAGAGTAAGGAGGGCAGTCAGCTGTAAAAGGTGATGGGAGTAGACTGTAATTAGCTGTTTTGAAGGTGCTATCACTAAATTTAAAGGGCTAGCACAAGACACCGCATGTTGTAGGAATGCATCTGAAAGAGAGTAACTTTATATTAATAGATTAGTATGAGCTAAAAAAGGAAGAAATGGCAGTCAGAGGAAAGAAAAGTACAAAACTATTTCTGAATGTCATTATACATCCTAAAAGAGTGGTAGTACTGATTCTCATGGTTTACAAAAATGAACAGGAGACACATTCTGTATTTTGATTTGGTTAAGCTTACCTTCACTATGATCTTATTTTTTTATTATTATTTATATTGTAGCTATGTTTAGACAATTGAATATGACTTACACTTCGGGGAAGCATGTGTGGCACTTCTCAATGTTGTTACTTCTGCCTCCTGCTTTTTATGACAAGACTTTTTCTTTTGAAAATCTTTTTTTAGGACAGGGAACTGGTCATGTGTAGTTGGGCAGGGACTTTCAATCCTGTTTAGTATAACTCTTTCATATCCCAAACAAATTCCAACATGTAATGAACATGGTGAAAAAACAGACCTTTGAAAAATTTGTGAATCCACATTGAGGTCACAACAAAGTGCTAATTTTGAATACCTTCAATCTGGACTCATGATGGCATTTCTATTGAGGATCTTGCTTAAAAACCACTGTGGGTCTGAGAAACTCAAAGACAAAGGCAGAGGAGTGGCTGGTATACAGGGAGTTTGCAGTTTGCATCTTAATCAAATCAACCTCTAGGAATCATGGGTTTTGCCAAGAGTCATTCTCCTCCAGGTAACTCATAAAGGTGATAGGTGCAAAAACTCCTGATATTCCTTCCAATTGTTGACATGAATGCAAAAGACAAAGGCAGACATGGTTTGGCACACCTGACATAATTGTTTGCCATCAGAAAAGATGGGAGCTATCAGAGGTGTGCATTTACAAAGAGCTTTATAGCATGAGCAACCTCGACCTACTGCAGTGCCCCCAGAACAGCATCCTGCACTACATGCTGCTCACTGACCTCCATTCTGCTCCCACCTGCACGCCACAGATGAACTCACCCTTGCAGACAGAGCCAACAGAGCAGTCCAAGAGTGAATGGAGATGAGGCCTGCAGAGGTGGCACAGTAAGGATGTACTTCACACCCTCCTGTTCCAGTGCAGTTACTTCCTATCCTATCCACGCTGGTCAAGTCCATCATGAGGGCTTCTCTAGAAGACAGATTTTGTCAAAGCAGGCATGGGCCTCTCATTGTCATGATTCTCTTTCTTTTGCTTATGATTCAAAGAACAGTGATTTGCAATCACAAGAGGACAGCAGAAAAAGCCACTTCTGGCCCAGACCCATTCCCACTCAAACATTGTTACTGACATCCTCCAGATATCTAGCTGAAGAATTCTAATTCAATATAAAGGGCTATTTGCTTTATGTTTTATTTTAGCTTTCTCATTTAGCTTCTATGCCACAAAAGTGCCTTTTTCAATTTTAAATCTGATAGAAAGTGACCATCTTGACTCCAGCATAGAGGGTGAGATATCAAAAATATCAGTATCCACCTAAGTAATTTTTAATGAATTGAGTCTTTTGTCCAGAACAGATGAACTTATCTCTTTGGCAGAGTAATACAATCTAATCTGTTGTTATTTTTGGATTAATTTCAAAAACTGTCTCTCTGCATTTGAGAGCTTTCACTTATCCTTCTATGTGCTATTTTTCTTTCTTAAAATAAACTTTAAGGCCTGTTTTTACCTTCATTTCTAATTTCTGCTTGGGGTTGGGGGAATATGTCTTACTCTGAAAGGCCTAGGGTTAAATTAGAAATCCTTGCCAACATGTAATTTTATTTGCATTTACCTTGCAGAAATATAAATAATATATTTCTTGTCCTGACTTGAATTATGCAGGCCCTGAGATATTAAATCTGTGGGTAGTACTCTGATATACATATTTTTGTTAGCTGGACCGTACTATCCTTTTACCATGTAGACCTTCCAGGAAGTAGAAGACAGACATTGGTGTTGAAGCATTCTTCCAAAAAACATCTAATGTGCATGTTTGATTTATGCAGGTTTGTAATCTTGACAGCTTGGGATTCCTCTTTTCATTATATATAAGATCAAATAATGAACACAAATAAATACATATTTTGTGTATTAAATTATATATGTCACAGAAGTCTTTCAAAAAAGATAAAATATATTTTCAGTCTGTCTATTCCCTTGAACCTTAGATTTTCTATCACATCACAGTTCATGACAAATTTCTTTGTCTCCTTTGCATGATATGGAGCTATTTCTGTTTCTGTTCACCCACTGCCAGACTCTGACCTCAGTAACATTGGTGTTATTCCAGTGTAAATCCAGAGTGGCCCCCAGTGTCTGGATGAAAGTCTGATACTCTTGGTTCCATCCAGATAAAACAGTAGTAATGCTTGCTGGCAGAAGGCAGCATTTTTGGGGCTTTGACAAGACTGTGACCAGACTTCAGACTGAGAGCAAACATGTATATCCATCTGTTGTCAAGGCAATCTGCAGTCCCAGGGTCTGTTGGGTTTGGCTGCGGAGGGTCTGCTGTGGGTCCCCTGGGCAGGATTCGCTGGCCATGTTCTCAGGATCCTGCACTCCAGCTTTCTTTCCCACTGCTGTCTGCTGCTATGGGACCAGCCCCAGCCCCAGTGCACTATACAAGAACTCTCTGGACCAGCTTCTTCCTCTTTGGCACAGGCACTGTCCTACCCTTAGGCAATCATCTCTTCTGAGCAGTGTTCTCCTGTGGATTCATGAGGCAGGCTGTGCCCTGCAGAAGAAGGGGACTTTTTCAGGATATTGCAACACATCTCAGCATAGATGTACAAACTCCCATTCAATATATTTAGTTATCTTAGTCAAACCACAGAGACTACTGAAAGTGCAAGAAACCTTTTTTTAAAAAAGCAAACCAATTATAGTATTATATACACTGAACAACACAGACATTAACTCCAAACGGTATCTTTGAGCTTTCTGATTCACTGATGGCACTATACCATCTGTGTCTATGGAGGCCAAGAGAAACAAAAACAGTTGTGCTATGACTAAGCATCTCACTCGTCCAGGAAAGAATTGTTGCTGGAGAAGTACATCTTTTTGGGTGTCTTCATGAAGAACTGGAACCTTTAACAAAAGCCAGTGGACCATACCTGAATTTGAGTCAATATCAATGAGCTGGAGCAGTGAAAATCTGTTTTTGTTATGTCCTGCCTTTTCAATTTCATTCAACCTTTCTACTGTAACAAAATGCTATTTCCTATAAGTAAAAGACCAATGATGTTTTCTCTGCTTGACACATCCACAGACATACAGATTTGTCGCATTTATTGTGGTCTTCCTTCTTCTGGTATTTCCCTACTGTACTGTTTGTATTCCACAAGTCTTTAAAACATCTTCCTTTACTCATCTCCCTTTACTGACTTACTTGCTAAGTTTCACTTTTGCTCTGTTTCCATTTCAGTTTGGCTGTACACACGGTTCTGATCCAGGGTCCTCGCACAATTTTTATTTCCTAGATTGCCTAGATCCTTAGTTTTAACTGAAGTCTGTATCAAACTGTAATTTTTCCCTTATGTTTGTGGATCAGACAATAAAGAGACTTCTAACTAGAGAAGAAATTGGAGCTACTTGTGTTTATAATATATCTAAGCCAAATAAAATCAATATTAGAATAATTATATTACCATAACCTAAGAGCTTCCTGAATCTGTGGGCTGGTGGAGGAAATTCAAGGCCAATGCATGCAAGTATGACATGACTGTCATTTCTATTTTTGTGCATGCCAACCTACTGAAGAGCAGTAGCTGACAGGCACTGGTTCTTCTGGCAACCTCTGAGGGTAGTATTTTTTTACCACGCTCAGTGGGGCCATTACTCAGCTGCGAATTGCACCTAATACACTTTAAAAAAATAAAAATGAAAGAAAAGATGCTTTTTAAAATGCTTGTTGTCGTTACAAATCAGCGTAATGCAGAGTGGTGTCTGCACATACATGCTGCAGATGGGAGTGCAGAGCACAGCTCCTGGAGCTGTTCAGCTGTACCCCAGAGCTGTACTTGTGGAATACAAACAGTACAGTACCACATGCCCACTCTCACAATGCCCATCTCCCCTGGGCCTCATCTCCCAGAGCTTGGGCAGGCAGACACAGCTTCTCTCCCCAAGCAAAGATACACCTGCAGCCTGCCAGAGCAACCTGACAAGGCTTCATTCAAGCAGCATAAGGGGAGGAAGGATAACATACCCATGGAGTGGCTGACAAAAGCTGAGACCTTGGTTGGAGTGATGGAGCAGGAACTATGCTGAGTAGTTAGACAGGACTCATGTAGGGGCTGGTTTTGAGTTTTGGGATTGGTCATCCCTGACGTTGTTTTCTAAAATATAATCCAATGCGCATGACCTGGAGGAAAAACCATTAATTAGATTTTTTAGGAGACCAAGTGGAACATAAGTCAGAAGTGGAGAGTCAGCATTTTAATCCTGAGGAGAAAGCTGCAAGCACAGAAGAACAGGAAGACCACACAATGTAAAGGAGATTGAACATGCAAAGATTTGCACCTTCATTGGGCAGTGACAATGTGACTGGGGGGTGTACACCAAAGGTATCCAACTTGCCAAGGGTCTCAGAATTATGGATTTTCCATGAGCTACCAGAAGGAGACAGGGATCAAGGAATGTCTTCCGTTTCTTCATCTATTTCTCCTCATCACCTTTGTCTGTCAAAAGGCCAATCTGTTTTCTGTGGTCTGGGTGTGACACCCCAGTTGTGACTAAATCTGTCTTGAGTCTGACAGGATCAGCTACCTCCAACTCATATAATTAGACCTCAAAAAGCTGGAGGAGAAAAGTCAGGAGAATGTGGTTATTTTTCCCCAAGACACTGCAGTTTACAAAGTGCATGACTGGATTTTTTCACAGAGTGCTGCAGCCAGCTCACAGATTTTTCAGAAAGGTAAGTCAGAAACTAGAAGACATCAGAAGGAGAGTCACTAACCATGATGGTGCCACAATTTGCAGGTTAACATGTTGAATCATAGGTCTTGCTGGTACAAAGGCTTCTGAAAAGAAACCCAAAATGTGTCTATTTCCAGAGGTGAGAACACAATGAAACAGCGCTTAAATGAAACCCTCTTCCCACACTACATCTCGCACCGAACGCACCTCTTAAAATCTCACCTAAAAATAGGAGCTTCTGAAATGTCTCTAGGAGGGCATGTAGTATCTTTCTGCTGTTCAGCTAGACCATTCACCACATCCACCATTCCCTGAGCTTTTAGTGTGGGGATGTACTTCTCTGGTCTTCAAAGGACAAAGTAGATACAACTGGTCTCATTTGGCTCTCCAGGTTTACAGTAACAGCCATCACTGAGGGTTTTGCTGCACAGTGTTTTATTGTTAACTTGGATCTATGGCAAGCTGCGCCATGAAAATAACCTGCAGTGTCTGCAGAAGTTTTGCATAAGCAGAAATAGTCCTGCTTATTCAATTCTTACAATACATTGATGACTTTTCTGTGAGCGTGTAACCAGATCTGCATGAAATGATTGTAATAGCAGCCTGTAGGAATGGGGGGGGGGGAACCAGTTTTTCTTCCCTTGCATAAAATGTCAAAACATGGATCAGATTGGCTGAACATCCAGAAATTCTTTCCATTGGATCACCAGATTTGCCAGCCATTCTAGGATGTCTTTTTCCAAAAATGAAGATGACTTACAAAATTATCTAGCTTGAGTAAAGAGAGATACTGTTTCTTAAAGGAAGGGTGAGTTTATTTTGGAGTTTTATATTATCTGTTTTTAAAGTCTTATATTTAGGAATTGCTTTTCTTTCCAAAATAGTCAAAGATGCTTTATGTCATAGCAAAAGATCCCTAAAATGGTATTTGTTTATTTAAATGGCACATTATCTTATTCTTAGCATTTAATATAATCCTTTTAGAGTCCATTAGATCTTGTCCAAGTTGCTGATCCTGTAAAATTCCAAAATATTTAAACAGAGACCAGCAACAGCACAAAGAATATTAAACAAAATATGACTAGTCAACTTTATGGGCATATTGAAGTTCTCATTTGAGTATTTCTTTTTCTTATGTGAGTACAAGGAGAAGGGGAAAGAAAAGTTGATCATCCTTGCAAAGGGCAACTGGTGAAATTTTGACTTAGATGGTAAAAAGCTCTTTAGCAATGAAATCGAGTGTGAGAAAAACAGGTGATGTACAGTCTTCAAAGACTTATCTATACCTTTCTGTTCAGGAATTTTGTGTATGAATGTAGCAATCAGAATGAAAACTGACAGGTATGGATTACTAATTCAATTTAATGCTGCATACAGCAGCTACAGATGGTGTTGACAAAATTCTGTCAGATTTCTCTGCTCTGTATGCACAATCAGCTTCAGGAGAAAGCAAAAGAGCATTTGGGAAGTCTGCCTGCTTACAAAATGTGAAGCTTAAACAATTAGAGATGTGGTCAGTGAGAATAAAAGCTGCTGCATATATATGTATATGCATGTATGCATACATGTATATGCAACATATGCATAGACATGCTGCACTGAATAAGCAAGAAATATTTTCCATCTGGAGAAGTCATAGATGAAAACTGTGTGATGGAACAGCCATAAAACAGTAAATCTGACATAATTTTTCCTACTTTTGTCACTAGATTTCTCAATGTGTTCTTCTTTGGCAATGCGTTTTATTGTGAAGACACCCAAACTGCAAAGATCTCAATTTCTTGAAGTTATTGACTCTCAGATGAAGACAGAGTCCATCTGAGAGCATTTGCTGTGCTGAATGCAACCAAATATCTCAGCCTGAGTAGGAAGGAAAAGAGCACCGCTCCTGAGCAGTCACCAAACCCTCAGACCAGTTCTGGTTAAACCAAGATTGTTCTTCAACTTCACGGCACACATTGTCTTTTAATGTTTACCAGGATCACACCAATGCTTAAAACCATAAGTTTTATACAGCAGCATCTCCTCACTGCATCCTTCACTGCTTAGCTTAGGAGGCAAGAAATGGTTCCACTCAGCCTGGCTGCCACAGTTTTTGCACAAGTACAGCTCCCATGGTGGCAGTGCAGTGCACACACTCCAGTTTCACCCTTGTGAGAGACTGGATCTCTGCAGCAAGCCACTTAGAAGCTGAACTGCTTTTGGCCTGAGACTTCATCTGCTGTGTCACCATGGGTTGCACCAGCTAGCCCCTGAAACCTGCCAGACTTCAAAGCTGCAGGGAGCTAAGGCTGGACCAGACAGGCAGACTAGCAAGTGGGAAGAAGCATCACTTCTTGGCCAGTCTAGCCAGAGGTTCCAGGCAGCAAGAGAAGGAAGGCTGAGCTACTGTCGTGGGACAAGAGCAGCTGGAGAAGGAGACAACCCCATGACAGAAGCAGAGGAGAGGCAACATATCAGGAATCTCACACTTACAGATTGACTGGAAAGTAGGTAAGTTATTTTTTGTAAAAAGTAACAAACTCTTTAACAGGAAAGTTAGTGCTTATAGTCTATAGTGTGTCATATAGGCCATGATTTTCCCTGGTTAACTGCTTCCACAGATGCAACTTCCAGACTGAAGATAAAAAATCAAGCCCATGAATACAGCAGTAGCTGCTTTTATTCAGTACTTCCCAAGAAAAGCAGGTGGATACTTCAACAGAGCTGTTTTTTTGTCAGAAGATAGATTTACAAAGGAAAGGTTTACCTCAAGTGACCTTAGACTAAGGATGTAATACACTCTTCTCTATTCTTCAGCTGTGGAGTGGTGGATTTCTCCATGGGGAAACAAGCCAAGATCCAGGTGTTGACTCCTATGGAGAATGATTTCAGATTTCAGGACACTGTTTTATGTGTAGAGACCATTTAACCTGAGTACTTCAAATAAATTTATGTTGCTAAGATTTAGTATGAGCAACTTTTCCATGGGAAAGGTGATATTTCAATTGGCAATTTCCAATTTCAAATAAAATACTACAGCTGGAAAAATATACATACTGAAATTCACAAAATTCCCATGAAAACAAGAGAGGAAGTCTTCTCCTAGTTTGAAGTTGTATGTGGAAAAGACATTAAATACTGTCATAATCTGAATTGAAGCCCGATATCTTTTATCCTGTCATTAATGTGGAAAAATCAGTGACTTCACGGGTAAAAATAATGTCTATATGAGCAGTCTTCAGCTTTTTATTTCAGTTTCTCAGAATGTGGAACTTAAGGTACTACAGTGGAGTACATCACTGGAAAATTCAGCCTAGAAATGCTACTGTTTAAAGGCACTGTGCTAGGGAAACATATAAAATCTGATTGCATTTTTTTTCCTCTCTTCATAGCAGGATTTTAAGTTCTCTGAGATCACAAGGAAAGAGAAATAACACAGACCTTTTTTTGACATGGTTAAGATTCAGATATTTAGATAAACCCTAGCTAAAGATCCAGATTTTGAGATGGAAAGTTAGTCCAAATGTTCTCATATTCATCCATGAGGCAGGTGATGGTCAGTATCTCACTGAATAAATCACCAGGAGAAAGTCCACACAATCACATGGTTCTTTGATTTTATTTCCTTATAGTCTCAGAAGAAATGCCAAATGTTCTGATCTTACATAAGGGAGTATATGCTTTATATTACATAAACTCTGTGAGTAAGAGCAGGAGTTCAAACAGCAATCCTACCTAGAATAACCAACAGTCAAAACCAATAGAGTCCAGTAGGGTTTTGGGTGAAATATTCAAATCCTGAGGATTTTTCCAACTCCCGGTTAGCATGACTGTAGAAATTAAATGTATTTTCTCAGGCGGCTATAGGAACACAAAGCTATTGTGACAACTAAAGAGAAACAATTTTGCACCATACATCTGGAATGCAGGGCTGCTCACAGATTATTTTTTTTTTTTTTTTTTTTTTAATCTTAGAATAAACTGTGGGCATCTTAGAGGAGCTGAGATTACCAGGATTACCACAAGTAACCCTGCCCTGGAATGCTGGATACCCATCACTAGTGGTGAGGAAGCAGAGGAAGATGAGAGCAGTGTGCTGTCACTTCAACAGTTTTTGTTTCAATTACAGAACAAGAAACAGCTCCAGGTGCCATTGAAACCAATGGCAAATCATTGGTCAGATTTTCTCTTCTGATTATTAAGTTCTCTTTCTGTTATGAAAATCAGAGATTGCTTTTAGTGATATTCTATTTTCTCATCAACATGCTACTTGTTATTTCTAGGCAATTCTATAACCTTTTATGATTCAATTTATAGAATCAAATATAGGCATCTGCGCAACTTTCAGCTTTGTGCTGATTATCTTTCAGATTTCTCACTACTTTTGTTTACAGATTTTAGTGATGCTCAGTTTTTCACATTTTCTTATGTAATGCCACCTGCTGCTATTACCAGTTTTCCATGAAGACCTCATGATTATTTCATATTCTCCAGCAGACTCAGGTGTCTAAAGGAAATTTTCAGCTCAATTTTCACTGTGAAGAAAAAAATTTGCTGGACAGCACATGAAGTTCCAGATGTGACAAAGTCTGGCTCTCCAGCTTCCTGATGTGCAGCAAAGTGTTAATAGATTTTACTGAGTAGTCAGCTTGAAAAGGAATAGGGGATTTAAGACATCCTTTATTGGTAGAAACTCCAGACAAGTGGGCAACTCTCAAAGGTTTTTTGTGAGGGTTTTTGGTGTCTCATGACCTATTGAATTTTGCATTTGTATTATGCTGAGCAAACTTCTGTGGTTCTCATTACAATTTATGTATAACCTGCACTGTTTTCAGCCAAGGCCTAAAGATGAGAACAAATCTCTGAGGAGTTAAAAGTAGCAAGAAGGTAATCTGATCCCAGAGGCAAACAGGAGAAGAGTGACTGGGAACAGGGCCACTTCAGGTAAAATCTGCACTGTCACCCATTAACCATGCCAAAGAAATGGGGACACTGGAAACAGTCTCCATAAAGTCTTTTTTAAAAAGGGACGAGACTACAGGTGCTTGTGATCAGAACACACTCTCAAAATTAGGCTTGTATCAATAAAAACCTGTATTTTCTTTCATCCTGTTTTCTACTCTCCCTGCTAAAGACAGCATCATCTGCAGAGAATGGCCAGATCTAGAAAAAAGATTTTATGAGTAAGATGCCCTTCAAACAGTTTCCATCCTTCCTCTTCTGTGGGGCCACAGGACTCCACAGACCTGTTATCTTTCAGCAGGTAGTTGGTGATTTGATTATTGGGGTCAAAGTCTGAGTGGAACAACAGACAGTGCATTTTGCATATCAGAAATGAACTAATTCTGCTCCAAGAAATGCTTTCAAACTCAAGCATCTAAGAAGGCAAACAAAATCCCTTGCATGTCTGGGGCTGCCAATATAGCTGGAAGTTAAAATGCAATGTGAAAAGCATGTTACCGATGAACTTCTGCAACACATCATAAACTGCACCCACTCCTCAGTGGACTTTGCTCTTCATGGGCTAGTAATAATTTTTCTTTCATTACAGTCCTTTTTCAGCAAGAGATCCCCTAAGCACAAAACAACACAGCGGAACTGGGGAAAAGAAAAAAAACCACCAAAACTCTAATTCTCTTCGAGCAACAGTAGCCACCCAACATAAATGGGAGAGGAACATTAAGCTGCCAGGCACACCAAAACCATCATGACACACTATGCAGGATGTGGCAAAGAACTGGAGTAAAGAGCCTTGTTATTCAGCTGTGCTGGGCAGCATGGGAAAAATTATTTCAAGGCAGAAGAACAACAAAAAGTGCAAACTGTTGGAAAGGGGAGGAGGAATGGGAATTTATTGCACCATTTTTGAAGAGCTAATGGTTAGGACTGGATCTGGGATCTAAGGAGCTACTCTTTAAAGAAAAGGTGGACAGTACAATACATGGGAAGCAATGTACAGCATATTGCAAAGCAATTTCAATAGCAGGATGCAATGCAGGCAGCAAATCCTCAGTATCCATCTCCAAGAACTGTATGCATGAAACAATTCTTCAGGATTGAGCTCTGATATTTCCAATTTTCACACTGGAATTGTTTGGAAGAAGAAAAGATTCACTGACAAGAGTCACTGTGATGTTATCAGTCCAAGCCTCATGCCTGCAGGCTGTCCCAGAACTTGTTTCTCTTGCTAAATCCTCTGCTTTTAGATTTCACACCATCTCTGTCTTCTCCTGGAGAAGAGCGAGCTCAGGGTGGGAGGTGCTGCAGCCCTGCACAGGTGCACAGCCATGCAGTGACTGCTGCAGCTGCACCAGGCAGGCAGCTGCACACTGAGAACCACACGGCAGGGGCAGCAGGAAACAAAAATTCTGCAAAAACACTGATGTCACTTCTCCCATTAATTTTTCTCACTGCCTTAAGCAAAAGGTCTGTACCTTAAACCAGCCTCTTCCAGATTCAGTGCCAAGACAGCCCATGGGCTCAGAAGTGCTGCAATTCCAGGGGGGTAAACAGACCAGCTGGCTTGAACTTCCCACTTTACTGATCCTTTCCTTCTGCATCTGCTGCAAAAACATTTTAAACAGAAATATTTCCACTTCTCAACTCCTGGGCAGATCTTGATGAGATATACTGATCCCTTTCCCTCCCTGTACCCATCCCTCAGCACACCTTGCTTCCTGCTAGTCTGAGATACTAAATGCTAATTATCTGACAGCTTTGGAACATGGTGGATCTCTGTCACGGTTTAACCCTGGTCAGCAACACAGCCCCATGTAGCTGCTTGCTTATTTTCTTTAGCTGGATTAGGGAGAAAATCTGAAGGGTAAAAGTGAGAAAACTCATGAGTTGAGATAAAGGCAGTTTAATAGGGAAAGTAAAAGCCATGCACACAAGAAAAGCAAACCCAGGAATTCATTCCCATCGGAAGGCAGGTGTTCAGCCATCCCAAGGAAAGCAGGGCTCCGTCACACATAACAGGGACTTGGGCAGATTAAAGTTGTCACTCTGAACATTTTCCCCCTTCCTTCTTCCCCCAGCTTTATATGCTGAGTATGACACCATATGGTATAGAATGCTCCTTGGTCGGCTGAGGTCAGATGTCCTGGCTGTGCTGCCTCCCAAACTTCTTGTGCACCTTTCTGGTGGTGTGGGGTGAGAAGCAGAAAAGGCCTTGCTGTGCAAGCACTGCTCAGCAATAACAAAAATATCCCTGAGCTATCAATACTGTTTTCAGCAGAAGTCCAAAACATAGTCCATATTGCCTACTCTGAAGAAAATTATCTCAGCTAAGGCCAGCACAATCTCCTTCTGCCTAGCCCTGGCAAGGCAGCATAGGACATTTGCTTAGACCTGCCAGCCAGGGAGGGCAGAGGATTCTAAGAGCAAAAGAGTTAACATGAACCAATTTTCTACCATCCAGATTGAAGGGTTTGCTATAAGAAAATATGTCAGATATTTGTTGGCTTTGGTTCTTTGACTCTATGATTTTCTCTGCTAAGGGGATCACATGGAGTTGCACACTGAGCACCCCCAGGTGTAGAAACAGATTATATAAAGGCCCTTAGCTGCTTTACCACCCCACCACCCTGCTGCACTCCAGCAGATTCCCAGCAACTGGCTGTGACCCCTGGGAGGAGCTGAGCTATCCAACAGTCATGCTAGGTTCTTTCAGGGTTTGATGTGGTTTCTGCACACTCCCCAAATCACATGGCTCATCAGGGGGAAAAAACCTGGTCCACAGTAGGTCTGCAGCATCATGAGGGAGGGGGAAAATCTTCGCCACTTCTTTGCTAACACTTCCACAGACACAATGATTTCTTGCTAGGAAGCTAAAAATCCTGATGTGGTCTTTGTGACAGCAGACATCCTTTTGTGGATTATTGCCAAAACTCGGAGGCCTGTAAAGAAAGATGGGAAGTGTCTTCTGGGGAAAGAAATCCCCCCTGCCTTTCATGAGAAGTTAATAAATGTCAGAGAAAAAATCTGAAGACATAATAATGGCTGTAAGAATTAACTTTCTCTTACAGCAGCGGTGCCACATTATTTATGGGAAGTATGTTTTTCCACTTTGAGGTTTGTTTGAGGGTTTTCCCTTAAAAATAGATAACCAAAGGTTTATGAATTAAACATACATTGGGGGGAAAATAAACTTGACACATAAAATTAATTTTCAGTGCCAAAATTCTTGGATTTAGCAGAGAAGGAAGAAAAGCATTTCATGCAGGCATCCTACTGCAAAAAGGAAGGCCATTGGAGATTAATGAGGAAATAAATGGAAATCATATATGAGGACTAAATAAGGAAGAAGTTTAGGCCATAAGAGGTTAATGAGGAACATACACTTGCTCTAGCTTTGCCACCCGATGTATGAACTGAATTGTATTTTATTGATTTCAAGGTAAATTGAAAGTGACTGAACAGCAAAGAAACTTTACACAGAGTTTTCACTCACAGTCCTCCTGGGACTCTTCCCCTTGGAGGTGGGAAAGGCTACATATGCTAGCTCTGCAGTTTTTGGTGATGAGCAGAGGAAGTCCCTCTATAGAAAGCTTTGTTAGCACATGCTTCCTTCTTTTGAGCATGAGGCAAGTGAAGAGCCTTGGTTTTGCACAGAAGTCACTGAACTGCAACTGAATAGGCCTTAGTTAATTGTTCTTTAAATCATATAATTAAAAGCAGAAACAAAAGTCTTAAAAGGCGCTATCCAGTCTTTATATTCTCGCTGCCACATGTGTGCATGCATATACAAATGCACTTGCTGTCAGAAAAATTTGCTATTTCAAAATAGATTTTGCCCACAATTGGAGATAAATATTTAGACTATGAAATGTCATGAGAATTAATATCATTATAGTTTGTAAATCACTTTTTTTTAATTTCTACATTTGCTTTTTTATTTAAATAGCATAAAAAGCATATTTTAAAATAATAAAATAAATTACACTAAAATTATCTGTTTTGTTTAAGATGGAATAAAGCTAAGATAGGCAAAATGAATTGTTTAATTATCTTAAAATCCCCTGTTTCAGCATCAATTTTCTTCATCTTCTATCCCTTCTATTCATTTTCATTTCAATGCTAACCTAAGGCATTTTCTGTCCCCATCTACCTTCTGAGATTTTGTCCCAGAGCCAAAAAGTGCTTTCATGATTGAGCTCTCAACTTACCATCTCCACTCCTGACATGGGTCAGCCATAACCAGGACTGCTCTCCATGGTAGCTGAGACCCTCAGCTCTGCATTGTGGCAGCCCACCACCATTTCCCTTGGTCTCTTTCCCTGCACACCAGGGGCTGCTCTTTTTTATTTCAAGCCCCTAACTGGGTGCAAAGATGGGAGGAGGTGTGTTAAAATTGCTCTGATCACTATATCCAAAATCATGACAGCCTAAGAGAAACATGACCTGCCATGGGGGCAGCTGCTGGAGTGCTGATGAGCCACATATGAGACTGGAGTCTCTTGTTTGTTCAGTATAAGAAAAGAACTGAGGCAGCCCTGCCTGAAAACCCTGGAGAGCTCAGGTCCCATTATAAGCAGTGTAGGAAATCCCATATCCTGGATTCCCCTCAAGTAACACATTGTTTTTTCCTACAGCTCCATCAAAAGCTAGCTCTTCTTTGTAAGAAGAAAATTGGCATAATCCAGATCTATTGAAAAAGGATTTCATAAGTCACTTTCTCCCTGGTTCACATCCAACAAATTAGGTGTACACCAAGTCTACTGCACAGGTCAAGGCCAACTGCGTGGTGACCCTTTACCTGACCACACTCATTCCAAGCTCTTCTTGCCAGCATCCTGCAAGGGCTGTGGAAACTGAGGATGGATTTTGCCCACAAAGCTCTGGGGTGATGAGAAGTAAAGAACAAAGTAGAAAGTTGTACTTTCTGTTGCAAGCTTCCAAATTCAAGGGCAGAAGGCCTTCACCAGCCCCTGTGATTTTTGCTCTCATCTGTCCAAAGAAGAGAGTAGAAACTACATTAGCCTCCTACTACATTGGGAGCCTGAGCCATGAGCTGTCTCTGGTCTTTGGGAAAGTCACTTTCAACCAGTAAGAGAAGGACATTCTCTATAGTAGACTGGCCATACCTTTGATTAGTGAAGCAGCTGCTTCCCAAAAAATCAGTGGGGTTTTTGTTTAGATTTGCCAAATTTTGCTCTTACTATGTTTAGAAAAAGTTGGATCCAAAATTATTGTTACAAAATAAACAGGTCTTAGCCTAACCTTTCCAAACAAGAATGTTTCTGTCTGTTGCGCAACTAAAATGAGCAATATTTGAAATACTATTTCAAAGAAAGTTTATCCTTCTGGTCTTTCTTGGCATGTTATTTAAATGATACCTAACAAATTGATTCGTTTAGAAATCCATATGCCTTTCAGAAAGTAAATACAGTTCATATTTGAATAAGTTCCTATATTTCGTGCCAAGCTTCCAGGGAAAATGCCCATTAATGTTTATCAGAACATCAGAGGCATGAGCCAAGCTTTTGGTAATGCACGGCATTAAATTTTGGGGTGGAAGAGGTGGATTATATATTTAGAGATAGCTCCTATTAGGCAGCTACTTTAAGAGCAGCATGGAGGAGATTGCCCACAGTCTACCACTTCTCCCAACTGGCAGCATGACACAGTGCAGTAGCCTGTCAGGGGGGCAGGACAGGGAGTTCCAGCCCTAAATCTGAATTTCTTGCCTTTTGTGGGTTTAAGACATATGTGGACTCACCTAATTTGTAATGGGTGTTTTACACCTGAAATATAAACCCTGGAAACAGGGAATGATGATGAAAACACAGACTACACCATGACCACAGCCCAAGGCTCTCATGGGAGCTGCCATAGTCACAGACTTACAGCTGAGTTTCAAATATTTTATTGAATTACTGAAAGGACTGCTATTAGGCTCCCCTTCACTTCAGCTCATTATATACAATGGTCTTCCATAACTAAACTTTCTTTCTAGCAACCTTTGCCCATAAACGGCTTAACACTTCAAAATTTTCCAAACAATGCAATTTGATATATTCAGGAAGTAATATGCATTCAGTGAAACTGTGTGTCCCAGGATAATGATTCTCTTTAATCAGTTTAAACCTGGGACATTGTAGATTTATGACAGTGAGTATTATGGGAATGTGGATTCACCAGTTGACCGGTGCAGGCAGCCCTGCAAAGTGATCAATCTTTGCTAGTTAAGGAACTTCCCATACCCTCATGCATTTGTCTGATGGCCAGCCTAAAAGAAAAAAAAAATTGTACCACCTTTACAGAAATAAAAAGCAAGAAGCCCAGTCAGGACACCTGCTCATTTGGTGGAAGCTCAGTTTCAAGACATTCCAAATGTGGGCTCAGTTTCTTCAGCAGGTTTGCTGGTTGTGGCTCTGCAGTTATTTAATGTCAGTGCACACTACTCCACAGTTGTTTCATTTCACCTCCTGAAATAACTGAAATTCCAGATGGAGGGAAGAGAATGCACCTGTGTCTGCATTGACTATAGAACTCATTTCAGGTCTCTGACAAAAAAGTATAGCACTGAGAACACAGCTTTTTAAGCGAGCAACTGAGTTCAGTTATTCATGAAGGCAATCTGAGATTGTGACATGACAGACTTAGCAGGTGAACAAATTTACAGAATTCCATAATATTTCATTAAAATTGCCTCTTTGGGAACAATTTTTTAAGGTTATATTCCATTTCTTAAAAAAAAAAAAATAAGAGCCTGCCTTAAGGAAATGAGTTGACTTACTGTGAGACAGCTAAAGGAAAAAGTAAGCTCACTGAAATATCCACACAGAGAAGCTCTAAGGGACAGGACTTGCACGGGGGTGTTTGCACAGTGCCTGGTACAATGGGTCCTAACCTGGTCATGCCCTTTGATTGTTACTGTAGAACAAACATTCAACAACAAAGAAGTAGCAAGTAATGCTCAGGTCAAGCTCAGCTATCAAATCCGCATTGTATGTTCCCCACGTGCCTCCTCAAGCACCGAGGCAGCTGCTACCTCTGCATACAAAGGCTTGCTGAAGCCAAAGGAAAAATCTATTGACCCCACAGTTTCTGCTTAGGTATCTGATACACTGGCTGGAATTTCATCAGATGCTTCCTGTCACTCATGGATGTTCCCACTGCTGTGGGAGGGCATTTCTGTGATGATGAAAAATCTTTATCCCACAGGGAAGGATATAATGAAAATATATTGACACCAAAGATAGAGCTTTTAGTAGTGAACAATATCTGCTGGGTACCTTTCTGCCATAGAGCAGTCAAAGAGCAGAGTTTAAAGAGCATTTCCACATGCATTGGTCAATCACATGCACCCATGACAACTAAAATGCAAGTGATGCAACGGGTGATCTGTGGCAAATATGTCTACCCACAAAACCCCACAAAACAAATGTATCATCTTCAGCATTGAGCCAATATTTTGTGTGCATTTCTCAGAAAGACAGCAGTTCCTACCAGAATTGGAAGCTGTTTTTTCTCTCCCCTTAGTAGATTACTGTTGGGATAGCCATCACTGCAGCACTGCAGAGTCTCTGCTGCCAAATGCATTGTCTTCATAAAAGCAACAGAAATAGCTTGATCCAAGGTAGATACTGTAATCATCAGATACAGATATTCCTGGGGCAGAGAATAGCATATGGCAAGCTGTGTCTGTAAGACCCTGGTGACAAATCTGAGGATGTCTGGGTTTAGACTTGGAGGAAAAGTGATTAGTTTCAAGTTCTTGGAACTTCTGTGACTTAAATAACTTTATGAAGTGTGGTATATGTAAAGAGCTATAAAGGCTGCAGCAAAGGAGATGCTGCTTCCAAAGCATCTAGCACAGAGCACAAATGCCTCTGTGTGACCCCACAGGGGACCATGACTTTAGCAAAAACAGGCGGGAACGGTTTTGACAGACTAAAAATACAATCTTAAATATTTGACATTATTGGTGACAGGGGGCTGGGAAGAAATGAAAAGCATGTCAGAAAGCTCCATCTACAGAAGATGCACTATTCAATTTTATAGTTCCATAAAAAATGCAAAAGAACTGTTCACAGCTGGTGAGAAGGAAGCCCAAACTCTTGGTTTCGTTTCTGCCACTGGCTAACATTTATAGGGTTTTACTCATAAACAGCACTTACATAAATCAGTCAAGTCATAGTTTACACCACCATTGCAAAGCAGACCCCCAAACAACAAAGACTGAGGTGAGGAACAAGAGATGCAAACCCTTCTTCAGTGGATAATTTAACCCAAATGCAAATTGTATAAACAGCTTGGTGAAACCCAAATAAAATACTTCAAGCTGAGGAAGAGCTTCTCTTACTAGTTTGCATGCTGACATTTTAATAAGTGCCTTGTAAGCCATTTTTCCCCTGATTTAAACATAATTTTTGTTTTACTAAATTTTGAATTAATTTAACAGTTATTCTGCACTTCTTGAGAAATTCAAGTAACTGTATAAGGCTGTATGAATAATTCCCCTGTCATGAAGAAATGCTAGTGGACAGCATGGCTTGAAATACTTCTGAAGAGCATTTCACAGGATACCCAGGACACCTGGTTGCACAAACATGTTCCACTCCTCTTGTTGGACCACACCCATCTAGCACCAATTTTACAATAGTGGCTATCAAATACTAGAGACCAGCAGAATTACTGACAATCTGAAGAGAAGCATGTGGTGCTGGTCGCTCCTTGTTCTGCAAGAATCGGGACGAGAAGGCAGCAGAGAAGCAAGCAGAGAACGGCAATGCAGAAGTGAAACTGTGAGAAAACTACTCGAGGACAAAAGATTAAAAACCAAAAAGGACTATGGCTTTATCTTTTCCTCAAAGTGTTAAATTAAGACTGGTTGTGATTACAGAAAGGTTTCCTTGCAATTACTATTCCACATCAGAATGTACTGCAGGAACTCCACTAATGTCTTGGATTGAGGGAAGGAGCCAAGAAAGGGAGTCACGGTTAAAACAATGGCCATGCAGTTACTGCAGACACGTAAATACTCAAGCACAAGTTCACTAAGGGACACATTCCCTGAGAGAAAACTATCACAGAGCCATGTACATCTCCCTCAGGAATGCCTGTCTCCCTGCTCCAGGCACCCCTCATCACCTTCTTTCAAACTGCAGAGAGGTGACCACATACGCACACAGGCGAGGATGAGCTGGACATCTCCAAAGCACATTCATTGTCTACTGTCTTTAGCTGTGACTTTAGAAGGGACACTGTTCTACAGCCCCCAGGGGAGGAACTCCAGAGGAGAGACCCTGTGTAGGTTAAATAAAAGAGAGTTTCATTTTTTAAAACGGCTGGCTGTTCTGGATGTCTCCATTTGCAAGAAGAAAATTTAACTAAGGAGAGTTGTTCACTCATAAAACATTTTCACCCCTAAGTCCAACAGAAGGAAAAGTATGTTTAAGAGCAATGGCCTCTTGAAAAGCAGCAATTTATTCCCTCAAAGTCATTATGGGAATCTAAGGAATGTTTTCACCATGAGGACTATCTATGTTGCGTGCCCAATTAGGTGTGTATTTTAGGACATAGCTTTTTTTTTCCCAAACTATGCAAAAAAGAAAATTTTCTGGCAAGCATTGTCATTTCACACCCTTGTGCAACAACCACGTGAAATAGTGAAATTTCTCATCCACAAAGCACACTCTCTGGACAGCCAAAGGCTATGTAAGTATGTAGGAGATGAGTCTGTTCATGATAGCTTATCAGGCTTTTGAACAGTGAATGTTTCTTCTCTAATGTACAGATTTTGATTTTGCACTCTTGATCCTTGCATGCAGACTAGAGCCCCACTGCAGAGCTGCTTCTGACACACATCTATGGATATTCAGGGTATTGCTGCAAAAGTACACCAGCTCCAATGCAACAGCATATAGCTGTGCTTTACTTAAGTTCATATGGCCACCTGCACTGAATTTCACTAAAAACACATAAATAAAAGGGAGAAGGTTGCTTGGTGGCAGCTTCAGGAGGGCATGACTAGATCCACAAAAACAGTTGGGAAAAAGGTGCATGGAACTTCAACAAAACTCTCTGCAGAGGTTTCACAGACAAGAGCAAATGGCCTCAAGTTGCACCAGTGGGGGGTTTAGGTTGGATATTAGGAAGAAACCCCTTCACCAAAAAAGTTGTCAAGCATTAGAACATGCTGCCCTAGGAAGCATGGTGGAGTCACTGTCTCTGGAGGTATTTAAAGATAAGCAGATGGAGTACTTAGGGACATGATTTAGTGGACTTGGTGGTGATGAGTAAACAGTTGGCTTGATGATATTAAAGGCCTTTCGAACCTAATAATTCTATAAAACCTGGAACTATAAAACCTAGAAACTCAGTTTCATTCCTGAGTAAAGAGGTTCCTGCGTAATTTTTTATGGCAATAAAATAAATATGTGCTGCTGCAGCCAAGGAAAACCACAGACTCTAACTTATCTTGATAAGTGACAGCTTCTCTGATCTGACTTATTTTAGCAGGGTGAGCAGAAGTTAAAGACTTGAGCTATTTCTCCTCTCCTACTGTAATCTATCATTCCATCCTCCAGCTTTCCACAGTGTTGTTGTTCAGGTGATTTCCACTCTCCCACTTTGTTTTTGCCCTCCCTCCTCTTCAGTACTGACCACTTCCTCCCTCCAGAAAATCACAACATCCTAAAGTGATCATTCAGCTGGCTGTGTCCACATCACACTCCTCCTGAGTTTGGGAAAGAGGACTCACAACACTCCACTCAACTTGCTTGCCAAAAATTCCCCCCAAATTTAAGCAGAGAAATGGGAATTAACTCGCTCCCAAGTGTAAGAGCATGCATCTGGGATTTGATTTTGAGATACAAGCAAAGGCATTTAGATTTAGATGATTTCCAATCCTCCAGTTTTCATGTGTGTCTTTGGATAGTTGCCTTTGTCAAACTCTCTGAAATACTCCCTAACTGAGCAAGTTAACAGGAGGAAAGGGTAGGCCATGTGCCCCTCCCTTTTCTGGCAATAACATGGGAGGAAAGATGATGCTGCATGGGGCAGGGATGCTGAGTGCATCCCCCCCTCCTGGCCAGGCTGATTTCAAAAGAGGTACTATGCAGAATGCACCTGGCATTCAGCAAGGGGGCTGCTCCTGTGCCTGGAAAAATGAGTGATCCCAGCAGCTTGTTCGGTTGGTTTTTTTTACAGAGAAATACAGGTTCACTCATCACTGCAATAAGCATATTCACACTCCCACTGAGCCAGTTTGAGACTCCCAAGACCAGCACAGTATATGAATGAGCCTAGTAAGAGCTACATACTGTAGACTCATAGCCAATATTTTTCAAATCTGGGTCAGTCTGAGGCACCATGGCTGAAAAAGTATTGCCATGAGCATTGAAAATTAATATTTTATATCTCCTTGAAGTGCTTTTTGAGGAAATTAGCCTTCATTACTGAGGCATCTCTCCTGTAAACACAGAAAACAGAAAATACCTCTGCTGACAACGGCAGCACTGTAGCGCAGGGAAGAAGAGTAAACATTGAATCTGCAGGAAGAAGTGGACTGATTCAGCAGCTGAATCAATCAGGCACGTGCATCCCTTCTCCCCAGCAGTGCCCCAAGCTTCAGGACCTGCAGCACCCCACCCACTAACACCTGGCACCACCTTTACACCCAGGCAGCAGCACACCATTGCCCCTCGGACCAACCAGAATTGTAAGGAGACATCAGCCCCAACCAAATACAGCTCAAGGACACGAGGACCCCCATGTTCCTGCCAGCACGGTGGTTTGTGGTGCACCCATCACAAATGCCCGGCCCCATGACCTACACTGGGAGGGCAGCGAGGGCGTGGGGTTGCCATGGCACTGTTTCCTTTTCGTGTTTCGGACCATTTGCACAGCCCAACCGGTGCTGGAGTGCATATTTTTGGCAGTGGTTGGGGAGGTTCCTCTGCAGCTGAGTACAGCCAGCCAAACTCAGCTGGCACAAGGCAGGGCTTTTCAAAATGTTCTGTGCTCCAATCGGAAAGCAGCCGAATGCTACTCTTCTCAGAAAAGTGCTGCCCTTGTCCTCTTCTAATGAAAGCAAACTTGGTATTCAGTAGGAGCAGGCCAGAGCTATTTCAGACATGGAAGACAGCAGACACAAATCAATAGAAAAAAATAACTTCTTTTTATTTACAAAAAAAATCCAAATATTGGATGCTGTAAACAAAATTCACAATCTGTTCCCTCTAGAGTCTGTTTTCCATCAGCTCTTTTTCTGTCTGTGACAAAGCCTATAGTCAAAATGTTCCAAAAGAGCAATCCAAGGAGCAGTTTGCTGCAACAGGATGCCTTGCAGAAGGCAACAGTTGTAAGGAAATTTGAGGGAAAGCAAATCTGCACAGACTCCTACAGACTGCAGGAGCCTGCAGTGCCTTTAGCCAAGATGTCTTGAAATTTGCAGGCTATTTTTTTTACTATTTATTTTGTTAGCAAACCACTATTACAACAGCAAAACAGTACACTGATTTTCTTTCTTGCAAGGGAAATTCTCTGCATAAAGAAAACCATACAAAAGAATATATTCAAATAGGAGCTGAATATGCAAATACAATTTTTTTCTTTTCTGTGCAGTTTTATCTAACACAATTATCTCAATTTTAAAAAGCGCATTTTTGAACTGGTAGGAGCTTCTGATGTGATGCAAACCGAGCATTTAGTAAAAGCTGTTTTTAGAGGATTTGTGTGAAGGCCTTTGTGCAAGATAAAAAATATTTTAAGTGCAATACGAGAAACTAGAAAAATATCATCTTTTTGGTCTTCTAATTGCCCTTCTATTTTTAGGAGAAATATTCTTGCATTTGAGAGGACAGCTACATCTAAGAAAAAAAAAAAAAGAAGCAAAATCCCATTTAAAAGCTCTTGGTTGTTTCATGATCGTTACATTTAACCAAGTTTAGCGCCCTGTTGGTTAGCAGGAAATTCAGTGGTGGCACAAACAGTTTTACTGTAATCAGGTCAATGTCTTTAATCAGTTCAGCTCTTTAAAAGGGGCACTGTCTTCTGTAGCACAGGCTCTAACCTTACAGCTGATTGGATGGGACAGATCAAGTCTACAAAGCAAGAACACGGTTATTAACTTTAAAAGTACCAGTGTGCTGAAGAGGAGGGGAAAAAACAGTTAAAAAGAAGTCAGACTTTATGAAGGGAAAGGTGTGCAAACCACAGAAATAACCAGGCTTTGAAAAGGGGTTCTTATTTTACTCTTGGCCTGAACTCATGCCTTCTTCCCACCTCTAACACCAGGCACATTTTAAGCCACCAGTCACAAATAAAACAAAGCTCCACCAGTTCCACCACTTCATCATTAACATATGCAAAACAGATCTGGAATACCTATATAATATATATAAAAACATATTATATATGTATCAAAATGCAAATGCCAAAAGGTGCAGTTTAGCTCAGAGCCCTGCTATATGCACTACAAGGTAACTAGCTGCTGTCAATCAAAAAAAAACCCAACCCACAATTAGATTTGAGCTGAGAGGAAGTAATTCAAAACTTTCTTTCAAGCAATGGCAAAAATAAAGGGTCCTTCAAAGCAAAAACAGCACAGCACTGTATCATGTATTATCAGCATTCTGTGGTTGTGGCAAAGCTATAGATTCTCAAACCCTTTTAAAGAGAGGATGAGTCATTTATTTGCCACAAATAGTTGTGGGAGAGAAGACATACCACATTACCAGCTGATCCTATTTCCCCAGCCCTCCCCTCGCTTCCGCCAGCAAACCGGGAGCAGGAGGTGCGGGGAGCCGGGGGCCAGGAGCACCAGCCCGGAGCCTCCGGGGGGCTGCAGGGAACCTCCATGGGACAAGAAGCCAGCACCAAAGGAAGGGAAGGTGGGGACAAGGTCTGCATGTCAACCCCAGCAATGGCAAGGGACCAGCTTTTAAGTTTCCTGAAGGACTCGCAGGGAAGGTGCTTTAGTAAACAAATCGGGTTCCTTTTAAAGTGCCTGCAGAGTGAAAAGTACAAAGCGCGACAAAAATAGATGTACCTTACTCACTCCATAGGGAAAATACACTGCCAGGACACGAGTCCTCTCCCTCTCTCTGCCCCTGACTCCAACGTCAGAGCCAGACTGTGCCTGTGACCAGGCAGGGCACAGACGGATTTCCTTCAAAAGCCTGAATTCCCTTTTTTTCTCCCCCCTCAGAAAGAAAAAGCAAAATATCAGAGTCAAGTGTCACTTAGTCATTAGGTTTTCAAAGCACAACAAAGAATTTAACACCTTCAGAGATGGCACTGAAGTGAAAACAGCAGTGGAGGAGGTTGGTTTTTTCCCCCCTGCTGGTCTTTCGGGAGAGGAAATGAAAGTGAATAGCTATTGTTCCAATGTAAAGTGATTCCATTTAAATAAAGTACAGTACTAAAATTGTAAATGCAGTGTGACAACCAGATCAAAGATGTTTAATATTTGCATAAAAATATATATATATATAATATATATATAAAATATAATTTTCAGCAATCGTGCAACACTCTTAAAAAGGGTTCATTTCACATTTGCTAAATTCTAGTGGTCCTGGAATGCATAATGCATTCTATTAAAAATACTCCTTTAAATATTAACAATTAGTGTTCAAATTATCAACTAATACAATATTCTTTAGCTGTCAGGGGGTTTAAATAAACCTATCTTTGATCCACGTTCCACTGAAATTACACATCATGGAGGTATGCAGTCACAACATTAGTGGGTTAAATGTCAAAATGGCATTACAGTACAAAACAGTCAAAAAAATCAGCTAGTCATATGTTTCTCCATCTGTGGAATTATTATGGCTCACAGGCAGCCCACTGAATTACTGTAATCCTTGTTCTTGCAACCAAAGACATTATCTGAATCCCACCTTAATCCTGACTGGTTCATTTACTCCAAATTTCTCAGGTGTGGGTCAACATTTCACTGCAAGGTGCCCACTGTCCTATGACATCCTGTTGCAAACTGGAAAACAAGTAGTACTTTATTTAAACATTCCTTAATTGCTACATTTTCCTAGACCACATTAATATATATTGTGTGTGTATATATATAGATATACACCAATAACATGTACATATATACACACACAAACATATATACACACATACACACACGTACCTAGGATAATAGCACACCGACAAAACATTAACTCTATACAGGTATTTGCCAAGAAAAAAAATAGGGCATTTCCTCCACCACTTATTCACAAGCTTATGGGTTGGTTTGCTTTTTTTTATCCTTGTGTCCCTGATAAAACAAAATGCATGGTTAAACCACAAAACTATATTTTTTTTTCTCACTTCAAATTTTATGAAGGCATCAGGCACTTTTGATTACTATTGGTGTGTACAAATATAGGAACATCTCCTTTTACATATATATATATTTATATATATATATACTCTACTGTATCTTCTTTGCTTGGATAACTTTTTTGTGAAATCTTTGGTCCTTAAGTATATACTTCTTGCCACAGCTGGTTTTCCAGCATTCCCACATTTTTAAAATGTGAGGCATGCACACAGCTGGAAATAATGGACTTTGTTATTGTACGTGTTTCTGATTCTGTAACTATACCAATCTACTACTGTTCATTTGGAGCAAGCTGTTTCTGGTAAAGCATTCTAGTCAAGCAAGCTATACATTCTACACGGTCAATCCATAGACAGCACTTGCTGCAAGCCCCAAATGCAGTAATTCCAATATACAACTTTATTCAGCTTATCTCTGCTTTATGCCTCTAACTTTTAACTCCTGAATATATGTAGAACTGTTTTTTGTGAAGTTTTTTTCTTTTGTTGTTTTTTTTTGTCTGTTTTGTTTCTTTCATATTCTCCCTTTTGCAGATCCCATTCTAGAGTAAGAATAAAAATAAAAGAAAATAAGGCTTTCCCACCTTCTCTATGCCAAAGCTATGGGAGCAGATATTGCCAACCCATATTGTCATCAAGCATTCCACCCTCACTTATTTCAGGGGAAGCTGGTTGCTTTTAATGACAGGCCTCTTGTGCTCTGGGGTAGGATCCAATTATTTTGGGGTTCTTTCTTGATCACGCTCCCATTAATTATTAGAACAATCACAAGCTTGTCCCAAGCTTAAAAACTAGAGCAGATCATCATTGCACAAAACACCCCATTTCAGAGGGACCCGTCGCCCCTTCCTACATCTTAGAAAAAGTTCTCTCCACGGGGTCTACTAATTTAAGTTCTTAATTACAGGGCAGCCAAGTAGAGTATGTGTGCTGCTGGCAAGGGAACACCGTCTGAACCTGGGCAATATAGTAATTGCTGAAGTTGGCATCTGCTACGTACGGGGCTGGCTGGTAATAGCAGGTGACATTGGCCACGTTGGGGATGATATTTTGCTCGGCTAGGACCCGGATGGCCAGCATGGTGATCAGATTCAGAGTCTGTCTCCTCTCATGTCCCATCAGGCACACTGTGCTCTCATTCACCACACCGTGAAGGGTCATGAGATAGTCATACTTGCGGTCTTCTAATCCCACAAAGTGGTTCTGCAAGTAGGACTCCAGCTTTCTCTGCTGTTCGCCAATGTCTGAGAAGTCAATGAAAAACCTCGAACACATGTATCTCTGCAGGGATTTAATCTCAGATTCAGAGGCTGCCCTAAAGCCCCTTACCAAAAGGTTGCAGTACTTCAGAAGACCACCTCCTCTGATTTCTTCTGGGTTTCTGGTGGCAATTATCTTGTTGCAGAGGTGATCAAAGGCTTCCTGGAAATCCCCATAAACGCTCTCACCAATGATAGTTGGGTGAAAAGTTTCAGTCATCAGATTCTCTGAGCACTCATAAAAAAGCAGCAGGGAGTCCAGCTTAATTTGAAAGGAATCGACACTGAATTCAAACTGCCGCCTCAGAGAGTCCACAAATTTCAGCTCCACATTTTTGCCACTGTTGTTGGACAGGGAGATAAGACTCCATCGGTCTGAATCATTGCATACTTTTACCATTTTCTGCACATAAGCCTCCTATAATCAGAAAGACAAAATGAGCAAATCAAGACAAAGATTCAAGAAATTTCTCCTTCACTGCATTTGCTCACCCCTCCCAAGCCCCCCCCCCCATATCTGCATTTCATAAAAGATTTCATGGAGTCTGCAGATACAAACCACAGAGTAAGTGTGTAAGAGAGCTCAAAATGCTGTCACTGCAAGGGTATAACAGTATAGCAACACTACTTTTTCAGTCGCTTCTAAATACATCTACAAACTAAGTCCATGGTACATCTGCCAAATATGCCTGCACCCATATGCAGAAGGTCACTACTACAATCTAAAAAGAAATCTTATTTACTGGTTTTCACTTCTCTCTCTACTTCCCAAAGAACAAGTTAACAAATGTTCATTCCCCTCAACCCTACCAGTGCAGGTTCCATAAAACGGTCCCACATTAAAAAAAAAATCCCTCTAAAATCTGAAAAGATTTGGATTCAGCCTAATCAACTCAAGAGAAGTGTCTTCTAGAGGAAGGAATATGCCTCCCCGCTGGGGCACTTAGCACAGCTGGAAGCATGCCTTGCAGACGGGGTTTCCTTCTTGCAGATGTTAAATCCATCTTACGCTCCCCGTGCACCCGGGAACCGGGGCCGGCGTACCGAGCTGCCGCCGAGCCGGGCTGGGAGAGAGGTGTGCAGCGCCTGGCACACGCCCCAGGTAAAACAGCGCTCCCAGCAAATCAACCGGGAGGGAGAAAAAACTAATTAATCCTGAAGAACCCCGGTCAGGGCGCTTCACTGTAAACTCCTCCTCGGTTTTAAGCGTGGGGTGAATAAATCGCTCGGGGCTCCCATGGGTGGCGGAGGTGTCGGGGGGAGCTGCGTCCCGGAGCGCACCGCTCCATCCCCAGGGGAAGGTGCCCATTCCCCGCGGGCAGGCACCCACACCTGCCCGCTCCGGGCGTCTGGGCAGAGGGCAGGTTTACCTTGAGTGTGAGAGGCGTGATCTTCTCCTTATTCACTCCCTCGGGTAAGAAATCCAAGAGGCAGTCCAAGACCACGTCCTTCACAGTCTGAAATTCGGCTTCTCCTTTGAGGTCGGCGCAGAAGATGAGGTCCAAGTCCTTGTAGCCCAGGCCGCTGTCCTGGTGGAGGACGTGGCTGGCTGCCGAGCCGTTCAGCCGCACGTCCCGCAGGCCGATGCCCTTCTCTTCCAGCCGGCTCCGCACCACCTTGACGATCTGGCGAGGCTGCATGGCCAGCGTGGGGAAGTTACCGCGGCCGTGGATGGGGATGGTTTCGCTGAGGATGCGGTCCAGACGCTGCACTTGCTCCCAGCTCAGCACGTTGCAGTGCGCGCTCTCGCCGCCGTCCGCGGAACTCCCGCCGGCCTTCTCATCGTCTGCCATGGTGAGCGGCCGCCGCCTCCCCGGGCTGGATCCAGGCACCGCTCCGGCTCCCCGCCGGCCCCCCGGGGCCTCTCTCTCTCCGCGCCTGGCAAAAGAGGAAAAGCCAGCGGTCAGCTGCTGCGTGCACCCGGCGCCCGAGCTCCGCTCCCCTGTGGCCGTCCCTTTCAGTAGGGAAGCAGGAGGACACACCTACTGATTAGATTTTAAAAAATAAATAAATAAAATGGGGGGTGGGGGAGAAAAAGCCCCCCGGAGCCAGGCAGTGCTGCAGGATAAGGGAAGGTGCCCGACCTGCAGCGCCGCCGCTTGCACCGCTCTCCGCGCTCCCGCCGGGGCAGAGGCCGCCCCGCGCCCACGGAGAGGCCGCCCCGCACCGCCCAAGAGGCCGCCCCGCTCGCTGCCGCCGCAGGCTGCCGCCGTCTCCGGAGCTTTCGTAGTTCTGGCCGGGAAAGGTCCCCAGTAGTTTTTATACGGGGCTTCTCCTCGCTTCCGGGGCTCCGAGTCACGGCGCCCGCGTCCCGCCCCCTGCATCTGCATGGCCGGCCTCGGCGGTGCCCCCGGCCCGCCCACACCCCGCGGCCCGCGGGCCGCCCTCCCGCCCGCCCCTCCGCGCCGGCGGAGCGCCCAGCGCGGCCGTCCCGCGCCGCCCCGGGCTGGGGGACCCGCGCGGCGCAGCGCAGCCTCCCGCACGACTCCGGGCCGGCAACAAGTGCAGCAGCGCTCCCTGCCCCGAACGGGGCGCGGCCCCTCCCGCTCCTGCTGTGCCTAGATGCGCGCCCAGGGGCGCCCTTCATTCCGCGAAGCCATTCATTCCCTGTCTTTTTTTTCCTCTGCCTTTTTACCCCCCGCCCGCCCCCCCCGACATTCCCGGTCATCCCAGGCTCAGCCAAACTTCATACCAGAGCGACGGAATTTGGCAAGAGCCCCTCTCCAAGCAGATGCCGAGGATCCCGGGCCGTGTGGTTTGCGCTGCTCGGCTCCTGACCGAGATTTCCAGAGCCGCCTGCGGCAGCGCAGCGGCATCACGCCGTGCCTGCCCGGCTCCGGCCCGGCCCCTTCCCCCTCGCCCGCCCGTCCTCCCCGCCGGCGAGGGGAGAAAAAAGACGTCTCGAACACCACGGAGGAGCCGGTGCCTTCCAGAGGAGCATCCTGCCTATAGAGTACAACTTGGGTAACCGCGGAGCCGTAAAAATGACGTGGAAGACAAGCATATTATATAAACACACCCATATATTTTATTTGCATTTACTTTTAAATAACGATGAATGCATCTGCTTTTCACCTGTTACGAACATACGCATACATACAGTTGTTATTTTAAATACATATAGATATTTATGTATATCGATACTATTTCAAGACAGATCCTATTTAAAACATATACACACATAATGTTTAAAACAGACTAAGCGCACACACCCGATGCACGCAGCAGCACCCGGGGCCGCCACCGCCCCAGTGAGCACCCCGCGCAAGCCAGCGCGGTGTAGACAGCGGGTTGCGCGGAAGGATGCAGTGCTGGGGGACAAGGAGGGGGTCATGGACGGTGTTGCGTCACCGCTCGCAGCTTTGTGACGCGCGGCAGGAGGGGCTAATGGGGATGCGCGACTTCGTGACGCGCAGCTCCCTCAACCGAGCACTTCGCTGAAAATGAGGGGTGGGCAACACAGCCCGACGGGGTTTACTCTCCCCTCACCCTCATTTTTAGCACGCCCCCCATCTTCTCCCGCCTCGGGATGGGGTCAGAAGCACGGGGCTGCTCGGGAAGCCCCCGAGCCCGGCTCTCCCCATCGCACCCCTCACGCCGGGCGGGGGTCCCGCCGCGCTGCGCCCGCCCCGTCGGGGCGCTCCCGGCCGGCGCAGCGCGGGGCAAGGGCGCCCCCTGCCGGCTCCCGCGGGGCGGGGCGGGGACTTGGATCCATGGGCCGCATTCCCGAGGCTTCAGCAGCGCGAGCCTGCCCCTCACGCCGGAGCGCCCGCGGCGGGCGCGACTCCGCCCTGTGCCCCGTCGTGCGGCCCCGCTGCCCCCTCCCCGTGCCGCTCAGGTGGCGATAAAAGTGTTTGTATCGCTCTGTGTCAATGTGTTGCAGGAAAAAAAAAAAAAAAAAAAAAAGAAAGTAGAAAGCTTTTAAAATACGAACGTGTGCAAGGGACTACTGCTTAACAGCAGAAGCAGAACGTTGTACGTCTGCCAGTATATTGAACAGGGTTTGCCAGCTTATTCCTTTATATAAAATAAATATTCCGACTAAGCGGCCTGCTGGCAGGGGAGCCTGTTGAGGGAGCCTGCAGCTGGGAGCCCGGGCCCCTGGCTATGCGCTGGGCGCAGGGAGCCCCGCTCTCCTCCGGATGCAGGAACAGCATCGCCGCACACTGAGCGTGCATCCCGAGAGGACAGGGACAGGCGCTGCTCGTCTCTCTGCAGGGCGGTGACAGCCGAGGGCAGGGGCTCACATCACAGGCTCCCACCATGGGGATTGCCTGCCTGCAGCACTGAGGTGTCACTGCCCTCCCTGTGCAGTTAGGAAGCTTGGAGAGGTGAAAACAACCCATTCCCAGACTGGCATTACTCAGGTGAACCGCAGTTCACTAGGGCACATGATTTAATCTTTCAAAAGGGGTAACTACCACCTTATTTATAAGGAAATTATCATTATCAGTAATCAGCTGGATTACTGATTTCTAGAGCAAGGACAAAGATCGGACTTGGAGGCTCATCCCATATTAAGCAAGGCCAGCTCCAAGAAACTGAGACAATTTCCTGTCTGGAAGTAACCAGTTTTTCATTTAACTTATGTTTCTCAGCATGTTGCAATGACATTTTAACAGTATTTTGAATACTGGTCAGTAGGATTCAATGCTATTTTATGTGGATCTTGTTTCATTTCCCCATGAAGCGTGACTTTTGACCTCTTTAAAGTTGCTATCGCTTGCCCACTTGAAAAATGGACAGAAATTCACAGTAGAGAGCACTGATTTACTAAAGGCAAGGTGAATGCATCTCAGAAGGAAGACCTTTACACTGCTGGGTTTTGCTAAAGGAAAAGGGCTAGCCAAGCCCTGTCCTCACCTCCACCTCCCTTTCCCGGTGTAAGCACCTGCAAATCACCTCCCACTCACGTGAAAGAAGAGAGGAAATAATTTTCAGTCAGAATCATTTATGTTTTTTCAGTTCAGAAATGTGCAAAGGATGGTAATCATTACACTCTTTGTATAGATTAGGAATTATTTGCACTGATGTGCAATTAATTTTGCTTCTCTTCCCCTAATTAATGGACAACAGATAAGGAGTATTTTATATATATATTTTTAAATAAACTGTGTAAATGGAAGAGAAATAGAACTCCATCAGTTCTTTACGTAGGGTATATACATATTTTGGATTTTTTGCTCCTCTGCCTACTTGAATGTGAAAGCCTACATCACTTTAAATCAGTAGAAATCATTAAGAATTGTAGCAAGAAATTAAATTAGGGTGAATTGTATAATGAGAAATTTATAAATATTTGTCTGAGTTACAGCGATTATTCTAATTATGACTGATACTGGTAATGCTGCTGCTAATAAAAACATTTATTCAGCTCATGAACACACTCCTGTCCCTTTAATGACAAACTTACTTTTAGAAGTAAAAGGTGGGGGTTTTTAAATTGTCAATGTGAGCAGTAATGCTTTGACAGAATTTTGATTGTATTACTCACTCAGGTTGTTTGTGCTGCCCAAGAAATTAGTAGGAATGCAGGATGTGTGATGTGAATCATGTCTTTCTGTATGTTTGCATAATATTTTTCAATTAGTCCCTTCATTCTCACCCGTACTCTCAGTCCTGCTCTAGAATAAATGAAAATTAATAGCAATAAATATGTTTCTCATGTATGCATTTGTGTATATTTGCCTAATAAAGTCCTCAGTGTGAGCTCTTCATTCAGCTTGGCCATGTAGCAGAGAGTGTACACTCCAGGTGAGCTCTGCTGAATTTAGGAATTTAAGTAATTTATTGACTGAACTATATCAACTGTGACTGTAATGTTCTGCCTCCCTTCTGCCCAAGACTTGGTGCCTAAAGCAGGAACATGCTCTTTCTGGCAGAAAAAAAAAATAGCCAGAAACTGTGAGTCTTCGTCTATGCCTTGTCTAGAAATTTGCTCCCATTTGGTGCCCAGCAGGGGCAAATCTTCCAGTTTAGCTTTTTCAAAGAGGAATTGAGTTTGTGTGACTGCTGCTCTGCCAACATGTGTTACCTGCAGACAGTCAGGGGATTCACTTCTGAGCAGAAGTACTACTTCAGTCCAAAAACTAGTGTTGACTCAGACAGAGTTTGTTTGTTTTTTATTCAAAAAATGACAAACATCACTCTATCATTATTAAGTATTAAAAGCAGCAGCCTGGACTGGTTTGATGTGAACAAAGTCTAGGAAGTCTAAAAAACAGCCTCAGAAAAAAAGATACAACACGATTTTATCATAATTGTGTCATGAAAAGTTTGGTAATGTCATTCTTCCTTTCTTTTATTTTTTCTAATCCTTCTATTAAGAGCAGTTATTCATTTTAGAGAGACAAACAGCAGATACCATCATGATGATCTTCCCTATGTCCTTTTGACAATGTTAAAGATGCAAATAGATGTTCAGAATAATAAAAAAGCGGTAGTCTGTAGCAAGACGGACATCGAGAGCAGCGATTTCCAGGTGTCTGAATGTGCAGTGTGTCAAGTGTGGATGAACAGGCTGTGCAAGGGGAGCCGTGGGGCCCCTCGCAGCCCTGGCTGCAGTGGGAATGCTGGCGGCTGCACAGGGATAAGCAGTGCTGCAGCTTCCCACCCAGGCCTGGCACAGCAGCTCTTTCTGTCTCTGCTCAGAAGTGCCTTAGCACAGCTGGCTTGCCCTATCTCATACAGAGGCCAACAGCAACTAAAACACTACAAATGAGATCTTGACCTAAATTTTGCCTTCTCTTGAGATGGAGAGACATTGCTGGGCAGCAAGCACCGGAAAAGTTCTTTATGTTATTCATTGTGTTCTACACAATTATCTCACTGGAAACAGCAGCTATAGGACTGAAGAATATTAATAGTTGTTCTCCACCCAGATAGCACGTGAATGCATCAACTCAGCTCCAGATACCAAATTTCTGGAGAATGCAGGCTGCTGTACCCTTTTCCCTCCCTCCTCATCACTCCATGTGCAGCTGCTGGCTCCATCCCACTCTCCTCTGCTCGGCTGGGCAACCCACCGGAGTGCTGAGCGTGCCACAGCTCTTCTCTGCTGCTTGCTGCCCCAGACCAAAGAGTGGGCAGAGCTCAAGGAGCCATCAGCCAACAGGACAAAAGTTCAGAGAACTTGGCTAGGGTGGGAAATCCTGAGAACTAGCACAAAGTCATCCGATTTGAACACAGCCCAGCCTCACACTTGCACCAGACATACACAATCAAAAATTAGTTTCATGAAAACAGTAAATGGGCACTTGCTGGAAATACCTTTGAGTACCAAAAGGACTAGTACTGTTACTGATAATAGTACAGAAGAAAGGATCTTCAAAATAAACTCTTAAGGTCTTGTCTATACCAGACACACTTGTAATACATTCCAAATTTTGTTTGATTCATATTATTCTTCAGAACTAGTCTGGGCAAAGTTTTAGCATGGGTGTGGAAGCACAGCTCAAAGTCTGTTTTTCTTGGGGTTTTCTTGGGGTTTTGTTTGTTTCTTTGTTTTTGTTTGTTTGTTTAATGGGTTTTTTGAGGGGGTTGTGGCTTTTTTGATGTTTTTTTTTTGGTTATTAGTGTTGTTGTTATTTGATTTTTTGAGGTTTTTGTTTTGTTTTTTGGGGATTTTTTTTTCTTACAAAACGATTCAAATCGGATTTAATTTTTTTTTCCAAGGGCTTTGTTTTTCTCTTGCATGCATGCACAAAGTAGTCTTCTGATACCTTGATATTCTGTAGTTCACAATGATTTATTTCCAAAATTTATTTCCATGTTTGACATTTTATGATGGAATAATCAATACTTGGAATCAGTACTAGAATTATCAACTGCTGGGAGTAGTCAATACAAGGGTTCTTTGAATAAAATTAAAATCAGAGATACTAGAAAATGATCTTTCAAAGATAAGTAAAAGAAATCTTTGTGCTTTCAAAGTACTGCTATTAGTTTTATTTTCCTTTTGCCAGATTTTACTGGAAAGATGTTTTACTCATCCTGGGAAAAAAGTCAATGTTTGGACTAAATACTGTGATGTTTTGAAAAGGTGCAGTTTGAAGAAGGCCAAATTATCAGAATTTTCTGATGGGCCTGCCAGTTACTTTTTGCAATGCTGCAGAGAGTGTGTTAAATGAAATAGTATTATTCAACACATGCATTGCTGAGACAGCCGCTGGCCAAGTCAAGAGATCAGGGCACCAAAAGGTTGATCTATCAAAAGACCTATTCCTGCCTCATCTAGGAAATTCATAGCCTAAATACAACAGTACATTGCAGTACCTTATATTAGACAAACCCATCAGCCTTTGCTCTTGAGCAGGATTTTTCAGAGCTGGTGCTGAAGCAGAACAGGAAATAGCAAACCTCTCTCCTCCATGCCAGGCTGGCAGCCATCCCAGCCTTCAAAGCACAGGATGGTGTGGTCCTGTCAAAACCTTTTTCTCTAGGTCACCTGCATAAAAAATAGCCATGCTCTCATGTTCAGTAATGTTTTACATCCTAATATTGTTGTGATTTTGCCCATGTTAGCCTTTGGGATTAAAATGCAATAAAAATAAACTGTACAAGATCTTAGGTATTCATAGTCACATGAAAGTCAAGAATAAGACTTTCTTTTTCCTTTCTTTTTCTTTTCTTTGTTTTAAAGAGGTCACATTTTTCATTGGTATGTAGGAGAGTTTAAAGCTTCAGTATTTCTACCCCCATAGGAAAGGTACCCCTGCAATGTTTCATGACTCGTGCTTTCATGCAACCTCATTTGTTTCTGACTTAGGATTTTATGCTGATTTTACTTATTCATGTTTTGTTTACCCGACAATGCATTAAGCTCACGTGGGAATACTCCAGTGGATTTCAGCATTCCATTTTTTATTCGGGGGAGATGAAGAAACTCATCATTTCAGATTTAAACAAGATATTTTGCATTTGAAACAGCAAACTGAAGAGTGAAAATACTCAACATGAACTAACAGAAGTTGAGTTACTATTCATTCAGACAGTATTCTTTCACAGAGTCAAAGCCATAATGTAGTTTCACCCGCTACAAAACAAATGCTGCTTTACCAAGTGCTTTCATTGCCAGGACTATGACTCCTGATGGAGTCAGGACACCTTTCAGTCTAGATTGCAGTCCATAAGTGCTAAAGATTACTACTGAAAATATGGTTTATTACCCAATTCACCTCACTGTTAAAAATGTGCATTATATTCCTAGTCAGAAGTCAAGTTTGCACAGAACAGGAGTGTTTCCATTGAAATTTGCTGTACACTGAAATGACATGCTTATTCCCAGAATGCTATTCTTATCATCTATAAAAAAGTGGAATAAAATCTTCAGATTTGATGTTCCTTCTGTTAAACTGCCTGTTGAAGTAATACTGACAAATACCTGCATAGAGGCACAATAAGAATTCTTTAGCTGTCATCCCACATGAACAAAACAGGAAATGGCCGAGTCTGCTGAAGGTAGCAGGCTGCTCTTAAATAAGGTTGCCTATCTCTAGCTGCTCCTAGGGAGGCAAAATGTGCTAGTTTAGAGCCGATATATAACTGTTACACATACTAGAGCAGATTTTGTTTATCTAGAGTTCTGTGGATGGATTTTTGGCTTAAAGGCAAAGAATCAAAATTCCATGAAGATGAAAGAATGAAACACAACACGTTAGGACTGTGCAAGCGGGAACACAACCAATACTTTGTGTAGCAATGGATCTAAAGTGTGTGAGAGCACTCATCCAAAGAAGCAAAGAGCTGGAGAGAATCACAGTCTGTTTGTGCATCTTACAAGAGATGACATGGGGAGCTGATGGCTGGAAAATCACTGTTTGTGTCAGACATCTTAACAAGCAATAACTTTACTTGTGTCCATGGAATGCCACCGTGCTGAGCCAGTGAGCGCTGTCATTGTACCTGAATCCTGGTGCTGCCTTGGCTTTTCCAGAATTGTGAGATGTCAGTAGGCATCCATTCTTAATTTTAATAAACATGCAAAGTTGTCCCTTTTCTGTTTTGTTTTTTTTTTCCTTAATCTTTTCTTCTTTCCCCACCACCAATTATTCACAGCTCTCTATATGGTAATGATGGCAGCTGGAGCAAGGACCTGGTTTGCATCTCTCTCCCAAACAAGAATACAGTGATATACTTTGCCACAGAACCAACTACAAGACTCCTTTCTTCTTCCATGTGTCTCCTTTTCTTTCACAGGAAAACCTGCTTCTCCATACCGTACCACAAGTTTTGGTATGCTAGGTTCAAAGAGCAAAATGATGACAGAGACGAGTCTTTAGTCAAAGTATGAAGAGAAAATTAACTAGGCAATTTATCAAGTACATTTCAAAGCAAAAGCAGGGTATTAAACAAAAACAAACAAAACAAACAAAACAAAACAAAACAAAACAAAACAAATTTTTTTCCTAATTACAAAGGAAAGCATGTCAGGGGTACCAAATAAAAGGATGTTTTTTTCCCATGGAGGATTTTTCCTTCAGGAATGTAAAAATTATACAGATCAGTACCTTAGGCAGCTTATTTTGTAGCAGTATGCCCTGCCACCACCTCAGTAGATGGGAAGAGAGCCACCTCTGATGAGGAGAAGGTTCAAATCTGTGCTGCCAGTTCTCTTGCTGAGACCCTGCAGGACCCCAAATGGAATGAGCTGCATCAAGGGCCATCGCCTACCACAGCTGCAAGTTAGCACCAGTCTTTGTGCTATGCAAGCCAAGGACCCTGGGGCTCCTTCAGCCCTCCCTGAGCACCACACAGCATTGCCAGCACTGTTTACAGCTGGGAGGGATGGGCAGTGGCACAGCAGCAGCTGCAACCCACTTTTAGCTCAGAGAGAACTGCAAACTCTTGCTGTGCAGACGGGAGAGTTGTTGCTTTCCTGAGGAGCAGTTGCCAGAGCACAGAAGTCTTGACTGAGCTGTGCCACTAAGACATGGGTCTCACTGCCTTTGAAGATCTCAGAAATCAGCAAGACCCAGGAGCCAGGAGCCTTTCCGTGCCTGGGAAATGACCAGGCCAGCTCCCATGTCCAGCTCCCATTGAGTTTGGAGATCAGCTGCTGCCCCTTTCCCAAAAGGCAGGAGCAGCCTCTTCTTCAGAGCAGCAGCTCCAGCTCCTCAGTCCTGCTGAGCTCAGCAATAGCCCAGCTGAGCTTTGAACTGTAAGCTGGCTTTGTGCGTAGATAAAAATAGTACGGCACAAATAACATTAACACCGCAATAAGGGCAACTGTCACATTTATGCTCTTTTTTTTACTGTGAAGCCCTCACAAAGATAAAAGGTCAGAGACTAGAAGTCCAAGTGCAAAAACTCTCTTAGTCGCAGCACTACATGTGGTCCTTTTACCTCTCTTTTTTGGGGGAGGACAGGTTCCTTGGACATGCAAATCATCAGGTGGGCTAAGGAGTTAGGAGGAGTCGTCACAGTGTGTAACCTCAGCACAGCACTGGAATTGTAAAAAGGCGCTGAACTGGGAATAGAACCTTGCTTTCCTGCCCTGATGTTTAAATGTTGCCCATCACCATGAAAATCCTCTAAGCTTATCTGAGCCAAAATGCAGAGAACAGTTTGTGAAATTTTGTCCTTTGGAAATAGAGCCCTGAGCTTGCCTCCTACTCATATCCGAACCTAATCTTATCCTGAGCAACAGCCTCAGCTCCCTTGCAGTCCAGACTCCTCCTCAAGTCTTTTTCCTCAAAATTAAAAAATTTCTTGTGATTGTACAACTATGCATCTGAAAGTACTGTCAAGTGTTACAGTCCTGCAAGGTAAATGAAACCAGAGTGAGTGGTGTGGGAATAAGTCTATGTTTTGTTCCCCTTCTGAAGAATAGTCTTTGTTTTCAAAATTAACCCCCAGAGGTTTTTATTTATCAGCATAACATTTGTTTCATTTGCCATATTGCTTTGCCCTGGAGACCTGTTGTACTAATGCAGAGTCTCAGGGAAGGATTTCTATTCCACATGCCGAATGTTGCTATGATTCCTGCTAGAATAATAGGGGAAAGATTTTAGCTCTACATACAAAGAATTTTATGAAGAGACAGTCTGTGCTTTTACACAGAAGATGCCACAAACAAGCCTGGATTATTTCTTGAGGTGGAGGACAGAATTTCTCTATGTGAGAGAGTTGATTCCCCATCAGTGCCTTCCCAACAATCTGAGGACATATTTTTGGTAGAGTCTTGTGTCTCTGGCAAGCCCACTGATGAGGCAGCTTCATATGAAAAAGCTCCCTATGGTAGGTGTTGCTCTGCCAGCCCTCCAACATCATAATCCACAGCAAGGAAGCAGAGGTGCACTATTCCTTTTCTGCTGCTTACATCACACTGTGAGCCCACTTGAGGAAGATAATACATTTTTATCTGTCTATGATGTTAATATCCACCACATAATTTACAGCTCTTTGTTGCTCTGAACAATTGCACCTTGATTGCTGATAAGCAGCAGATGTCCAATAAATGCCAGTGTTGCACACATCCTTCCAGCATCTGTCTTAAATCACATCATCTTTACAAGTAAACCAGCAACCTCATAAAAGCGGCCGATCCCTGCAGGCAAAGTGACTTGGTGTTCCTGTTAATCAAAGTGTGCAGCTTTTCATGGCTCGTCACCTTCCACACCTAAATTTCAGTCTTACAGAAGCTGAGTGTTTAATTACTAACCACACTTGCCCTGATTGTGCCCAGAGGCCAAAAAAGCCCCATGTCATTCTGTGCCAGTCCTGTGCAGAGCCAGGGGCACTGGCATCTCCCATTGCATCTCCACTGACCTCATGACAGGTCAAAGAGAAGCCCAAAGTGGGCAGCAGGGCAGGTGAGCAGGCAGGTGGAGGAAGAAGCCTTGAGACTTAGGAGAGTGGGCTGATCAAAGAGCTGGTCACCAGGAGCAGAGGAAACCCAGATCTAGCTGAGGAAAATTCCAATGCCATTTCTGCTTTCACGGCAGCTGCAACTGCTCCACCAGCTTTCATCTCTGGCTGCCTCCTCCTACGTTTTCTCTCCCATGGGCGTCGTGCCGGGGACTGGGGTGGAAGTGCCAGGAGGCTTCTCACAGCACTTCCAGCAGCTACTCTACTTAGTGGTTGCCTCTGATTGTTTACATGCTCATGTCCTAAAGGCACAGAACTATCACGTGCCCTTCAAAACGTCACACCTGGAGAATTCACAAAACTAGGGATAGGCAAAACTGCTCTCTGCTAACAACAGCATGGGAGCAGTGGGACAAAAAAACAGCCTGGAAATGATTTCGCCATTTTGCCTCTCATAAACTGTAATCCTGAGCTGATTTGTTTTTAAGGAGTTCTGGCATTACTCCAAAGGTCTGCATTTTCCAGAGATGAGCTATCCATTTCCTCTGGTCTTTTTAACATGGCTGCAGCTGAACTTTTAAGCCAGATTATCCCAATTTGCCAGGCATGAGATTATTGCTGGTGTGCAAAAGGAGGCGGAGAATTAAAAATAACCATGCCAGTATATGTGCAGTCAGTTGGTTTAAGTCTTAGAGGTTTATGTGTCTTTTGGAAGTACACGAGTTCCAGAATAGATTGTTCCATAAGTCTGTGTGGTAGGGAGCCACACAGAACTGACTCCTTTGATTTTCACAGATCATTTTAGGATTTAGAAGCATGAAAACACACCCAGGCACTCATTTTAGAAATGAATAGGTCAGTGCTTTAACTGCACGTGATGAAAGCCAGAAGTGCACTTGGGTACACTTAGCTCAGCTTAGCTCAAATTAATTGTATTGTGCATGTGTTAGGCTGTATCATACAGTGTAGCACAGCAAACGTGTGGTCCTTAAAGGCAGAAGTGGCTGACTACAGCCACGTAGAAAAGATGCTGATGAAATTTTAAGAGGCTGATTTCCTCTTGATTTGATTACTTTTGCAAAAATTAATTTTTTACATTAGATCATTTTTGAATTCCTGATTTTTACTGCTACACAAATGCCCTAAATTTAAGTGCAGTTCATAAACTTTCTGTACTCACTAATGAGGAAAATGTTTGTAGACCTCAGACACAGCCCAGACAAAGAACAGTCACCCAGCAGCCAAAGCTTTTCATTTATTTTAAGTCCCTCTTATTCATCATCTCTTTTTCTGGTGTATGTTTGTATTCCTATATAAAGAAATGACACTTTCCCTGGTCTTTCAATGCAAATTTAGTGCAGAAGATATTTACTTCACGTATCACTTGTGCTGTTGAAAGAGGGTCCTTAAACTAGTTTTGAATACCAGAATACATTAGCAATTCATCACAAAACATGTGTAATTTAAGGTATAATTTTGCATTCAGATATTGGTATCTCTTCTTAACATTAAGAGGCTTGCTACCTTATGGTCAGCCTGCTGAAGACCCGGTAAAGAGCTCCTCATCACCTTTTGTCTTCAATTCCGGCCACCTAAGGCCTGGGCCTCGTGTGCTTGGACACCATGGTCACTCTTTAGCCGACAGTGGTCATTTGGGGGAGAAATGAGAAATGTTTAGTTCCTTAAAACAGTTTTTAGTGGAGCTGAAGTCCTAAATTAATCCTTTTTACTTAATAAATGTACCTTATTTTCCTCTTGCTAGCTAGCATACATCTTCTTTTGGTGTCTGAGATACCCAAAATATTAAAACTAAACTTCCTACTCACCCTGAACAATACAAATGCAGAGGTCACCATTAAACATCTGTCAGTTTCTGCCCTGTTTCCTCTGAAATATCCACCAAGGATGTAGTATTCTGATCCTAATCCTAAAAAAGGGCACAAACCACAAGTCTTTGGGTTTGTTGTTTGTATCCAATAGAGGAAAACACCTAAGTGCCCCAAGGAGTGGACCCAGGATTTAATAATCATTCTGCATGGATTATTTGACTTTTAATTATTTAGTTTTTATGGGCTTCCCTCAACCCTCGTCCTCCTCACCCTGACCAGAGTGACCACGCATCTTTACAGCCCTTGCTTGTTCCTGCCAGCATTCCGGGAGTGGCATCTGCCCAACCTTTGTTCAAAGCCGGGTACTGCAGCGGGGGTGTCCGGATGCTGCTGGTGCCAGGGCACTGGCAGCTCTGGGCAGTAAAGCCTGCTGGATGGGTGACACAGGATTTGCACAGGTGGGTTATTGTGAGCAGCTCAGGCAAAAATACATCCATTGTTCAGCAGTCCCAGAACAGATAGTCTTGCTCCCCTGTGCCAATTGCTGTCCTATTATAAATGTGTACTTTTCATAAACATAGTTCCACAAATTCCATGTGATACGTCAAGATCAGTAAAAATAAGGTCGTTTTTAAACACTGCCTTCTCCTTCCTCACCCTCTCTGCCCCCCTCCTAAGATATGCCTGTGGTCAGGGTGAACCCTTCCTGTCACACACTTCATCCACTTCACCCGAGACCAAACAATAAGGCATGAAAGTCATAATGGTGGCGAAAAGTTAAAGGCAAAAAGAAAAGAGAAAAAGCAGTAAAAGAGAAGCAGCTGTAAACCTGTTGGTGCATTTACAGCTCAACCAACATGGACTAGAACCACCAAATACACTTCTGCTGTCCTGTGTATAGTTATTGAATGCCCTATTGTTTTTGGACTCATGTATTTTCTACAAGGTCTCACCTTCCATTTTAGTTAATGTAGCCCACTGATCTCAAAACATGACATAAAAAAGGCTCCACTGGGGCCTCAAAGTTATAGCAAGCTGTGCAATCTCAGTAGCAGACATTTTGGTAGAGGCTTCCTGACACACAACGAGTTTCAATTCTGCCAGACCCCTGCTATTCTGGAGTGGTACAAGGATTGTGTACAGAAATATACCATTGGCTTTCTCTGCCTCTTCCATCTACAGTCACACCAGCTCGGGCTTCTGACAAGACACCTGGACTCACCTGGCAGGGACTGTGCAATTTCAAAGTGCCATCTGGGTGCTTTAAAAATTCTGATCATTCTTGTCATAGGGAAGTGATGAAGAACAAGACAGCATTTGTATGCGGCCCTCTTTTTTTGCTCTTCTACATTTCTGCTCATGTACTATATGTCAGAGTTACAAAGGGCTGTCATTCATAACACTAATCTGGTGCCAATCGTGTAAAAACTTCCTTTTAACATAGATAAGATAATTTAGTCTACCAGTTCCTTAACTAAATAGGATTAATTAGCAGGAAGCCAGCTGCTTAATTCACCACTGACCTGTAAACCTGATAAGAATGAGGTCACTGGACATAATAGAGCTACTTAAGAGTTTAGGTCAAACTCTAAAAACAGAAAACGTAGTTTAAAGATGAGTCTGATATAATAAAATTCTGGGGTAACAAAATACTGCTTATTAAAGAGAAATCCAGTCTTTAAAACAGTATGCTCAGTAGACTCAAAAGTACATTCCTTCCAAAACAAGCAATTGCAACATCTAAGCACAGTCAGTGGACACCAGACTTTGACATTCAAACCCATCAAGCTTTTAAATCCTTTCTCCCCAAATTTGTTATATAAAGCTCACTTTTTTTAACCTTACGATCTCACAGGAACTTCACATTATGAGAGCCTTTTTATGTTTTATGTTTCAATAAGAACCAGTGCTTCTCTGAGCTTGTCCTGAGTAATTGTCTTGATTAAAAGAAGCTTGTCTAAGGATTAGAAAAAATAAATAGTGTGCATATATTTCTACAGCTCCTCAGTTTTCCTCCAACTTCCACTAAGTTTTCAGTATTTTTGTTCTGAAAGCAATTGTTTGAAAATCACAATTTCTATTACTAATACATATGTGCATTTGTATAATTTCTGCCAAAATAGTGTTCCTGTTTACCCCAGCATCCCTGATTTCTTCCCCAAAATTATGTCTTGCCTCTTCTCCTCATTATGTTAGGAATATCAGGCAGGGTTTTAATTGATTTATTGATAGTAAATCATATTACAGTGTGCAAGCTATAGTTTGCAAATATAGTAAATTGCAATATCCATGAACTTTCAAAGAGTTTGGTCCAGAACCATGTACAGATCAGAAATACAACCTGAAGGTACTCTTGGAAACTAACTGGATGTATTTTAAAATCTTGCAGTCATGTAAAAACCAGACACAACATATGAGACAAGGAACTAAAAAAAAAAAATTATTTTCATGTATCAGGCCAATTTGTGCTTCTGATCCCAACACAGAGAGAAGAATGGTTACACCTTAGCTACCCATCTGGAAACAAGAAGATTTTCCTCTTTAATATTTTTCCCCCTTTTATTATACCCTCCATCTTCAAAGCCTTCCTGTAGTAACTGGCTAGTGTCCCACCTTTCCTTGGCAAGGAAGTTTAAACATATTTCTTCAGATAGCCAAAAAGGTTGTTATGGTTTGGAAGAAAACATTTCTTCTACCCAGGGGCTCAGCACACCATGTTCCCATTTCTTCAGCCTGCTGCCAATACTGAAAAGTGAGATTGCTTTTCAAGCCCACAGCTCAATAACGAACAGTTTTGTGAGTCTACTACAAAAGATCAGGAAGCCAGGCCCACTTTTTTATTTAATATACAGAGCCAGATTCTCAGCTGGTATAAACTGAAGCAGCTCTACTGGTGTGAAGGAAAATATACTGATTAACACCTGCCAAAGTTCTGCTCTACATATTATGTTTGCAGAGTCAATGGCATAAATCATGGAAAATGTACTTAGTTTTTCCATTTTGAGACATTCTTCTTCCAGTACACCCTGGGAAAACATTGTACCCTTTAATAAAATGCTAGAGTCAATTAAAAAATGTAGGGCCAAAGCGCTTACAGAAAACTCAAAAAATATTCTAGTGCAATTCATCATAATTACCTCCACAGCCACAGAGACAATGGGATGAATAGTTTCTCATCCAGAACTTTTCTCCCCTGTCCAGTATTAATATGCCAGAACTGGATTTGTGAAAAGAGGGATGCACACACACGATACACTTCTTCTTGTTATGTGCTGCTGTCATTCTGTCTGGTATACAGGGCTCAAGCTACTGGAATTCCTATTAGGTCAGTCTATTCAAATGGCCAAATGATTCATCCACAGAAAAGGAAAACTTCTAAACTTTGCCCATCTTTTAGAAAATGTTATTTGTAAAAAGTGTTGCACATAGGAAAAAAACCCCATGTGCTGCTATCTTTTATTGAATTAATCTGTCTTTCATAATAACAGTGCAGAAACAACATATATGTGACATTAAACAGATAATGTCAAGAGTTGTTAGAGCTGAAATCTAACATGGTTTTTTAGTCTTATATAGAAGTTCATATCTTCAGAATCTGCTACTCATGTAACATTTTGGGGTATGGAAGCAACTTTACAAAGAGGAATGCTACTTTGTGGTATATTATTAATCCTTTGATTCGATTTTTTTTAAAAGTAGACATAGAAATCACTGCAACACTCACAGTGAGTAAACAAATACTCCCATGCTGCCAGAGAAGATAGAGATATGTGCAAGGTGATAGTACAGCTAGTTTACTTTGAACTTCAGATTAAATAAGGGTTTGTTTTTTTTTTATTTGTAGATATCTGAGATGGCAAAATGAGAAGGAAGGAAAGACAAAGCCAGGTAATGGAAATTTTGAGAAAGACTGTGAGTCGTCTTTCCAGTCACTCCTGCCAGCTTGGGATAGGGGAAGAAGGAAGTGAAGACTGAAAGGGATCATCCTCATGTTGCTACAGTCTGTGCATGAGCACAGAAAACCTTTCCAGCCATGTTTTGAAATGGATACACTCGCAGGATTTCCAGATATCTGTCATCCTAATTAAAAAAAAGGTCAATGACATGAAGTCTCATTGCTTGAGATTAATTCTCCCCTCCATGGTCCAGTTGCTCAGGCTATAGATGGAAAAAGTTTAGTAGCCTTTGAGAAAACCTAGCTATGCCAGATGCAACTCTAATCCTAAGAGAGCCAGGAATTCAGAAGTGACTGAAGTCTGCTGATGTGCCTGGCTCAGGCAGCACCTCACATTCAAAATTATTATTTACCTCATTCCCACTGTTATGAGCAGGACTCAGGCAGCTGAATTTGTTCATCCCAGCAAGGCCATCCATGATTATCCAGGCCTTGCACACTAAACTTCTTGTCCAGGGCTGCATCATGCCCCAAGCCACAGCCAGGACTGGTAAACTGGATCAACTAATGGGAGACCTTGTGCTGGTGTCAGCAACTCCCCAGACACCTCCTTTTGTGCTCAAACTGGTGTACAGGCTCCACAAAAGCACAGGTCCCCATCTTCACCCAGGATGGCCCATGCCTCAGAGACACCCTCTCAATGCCCTGAGGAGGGATATCCACCCCAAGCTCCTCCTGGGCACTGTTGGGGTACATATATAGCAACAAAATACTCAGTCCAAGGCCTGCTGAGGAGTTTGGACCTCCACAATGGTTTAGCTGCAGAGATACACACAGCTGTTTGAAAGCCACTGCTCCAGTTCTTTCACATCCAACTCTATTTTTTTTTCTTCCTTGCTGTCCAGGAGATATTACATTTGTCAGCTCTGTCAGCACCGAGGTTTTATTTTCCCATTTTGTTCTTCCCCTTTGTTACCCATTCATCTGTTTTCCTCCTGCCGTTTCTCTACCCTCATGAACTGAGAAGCCTGGAACTAACACTTATTTCAAAAGTGGTGGTGAAGCCATCAGCTAAAAGCAGATTTCTTTTTCCCAAGCCTCGAACATCTGTCAGCAAACATTATGAAGGACTGCTTGTTACCATAACAGGTTGTGTGGAAAAACAAAGCCATGTCTCTCTCATCTCCTCACAGTCTTCCTCAGATTTGATAAACATGGACTGTCCTTCCTCTAAGGCCTACGAAGTGGGTAAACAGACATCTTTATCAAATCAAAATGAGTAGACCATACAACTAAAGAGACTCTAGGCTAAAAAAACACCCCTGCTCTGGCTAGCTTAAAGCATAGAAACCACTGTGGCATGCTGCTACTATCAAATCAACACTACATATCCTCATTTATTACTTGCCATTTATGAGAAAACGAATGAAAATAGCAAATAAAATCAGGTTTCAAAAGAGAAGTCCTGAAAACAGGTGAGTGTTGTATCCCTCTGGGCATATGTTGGCTTCTAGGATCAGTTCTGGCTCAAAGCCTTGTACATGAGAAACCCCAGTGATAAAAGGTCATCAGAATATACAAACCCTTCGACACATCTGTTGACCTGTATCAGTCTCACATGAACCTTTTGTTTACTTGCCTTTTTTAATTAGAGATACAAGGTGCAGAACATAAGCTGCACAAGTTATTGTACCCAGGAGAATAAAAACGACCCCATCACATGCACAGGAGCAGCTGGGTTTTAACTGTAAGGTATGTGACTAAGTATAGTTTATTTAACCTCAGTGACCTTTCATGAAGGTGCTCTGTGTTCTGCAGCAAAGGAAAAGTAAATATTGTCACTTTATTAAAACCATTTATCTTAGAGTATAAATGACCAATACCTTCTAGGCATCACTTCTGAGTTTGCACATGCACAGCAAGTGTTTTGATTTAGAAAAGGTATTTCCCCCAAATCCAGAGCCATGATGGTAGGTCACCAGAGTACTTCACAGAGTACTCTTCTCCTCCCCCCTTTTAGGTATGTTACAAAGGACATTGAGATCAGTGTGTGATTTTCCACCCACTCCACTGGGCTTCAGACCAGGATGACTACACCTTTGTCTCTTTGATTCCCCCATGGATTTGGCACTGGCCGTACCCAAATGTGGAAATTGTCTGATGAAGGCTGACTGGAAATTGCATGATCTTGGCTTAGAGCAGCTGGCTTTGCCATGCTGATATTCAGCTTTTTCTGTATGCTTAGTTTAAAGGAGGAGCTTGCTGTTGATAGTGTATTTACTCATAGACATTTGCCATCATAATTTTCAAGAATTGGGCTCCTGAGCTATGAAATGTCAGTACAGAGGAGTTCTAGTGGGGATTGTTGCTCCTCAAGAGTGCAACCAGACTTGCGACTGTGTGGAGACAGCAATGGGGGAGGAAAGTGGCAGGAAAGGAAAGAGAGATGGCAAGGAAGAACAGAATATTAATAACCACATCACTTTCTCTTCTCATTGCTTTCTGGACAGTTTAACTGTAACTGGACTTCCATAATACCAGCAAGGTCCACCCACTTGCACTGCTCTTTGTGTCCCAGTGCCAGAGAAGAGCTAGCATTAGTAGATGACATACTTGTTTTGCATTGTGTGTGCCATAAATAACACAGAGATGTTACCATGTTCTGAAACTGATTTTGTTCAGTCACTGTTCCTCTTGTATGAGGTAAAATATTAAAATAACCGTGAAAAATACAGATGAAGTACCTTTTCACCTAGGTGCTGCACCTATGTGCTACCTGCTCCCCTTTTCCTGAGCCAGGAAGCAGCAAGCTAGATTTCTGGGGATTGTGCCAGATTACATCTGTGGCACTACTGCAGGTGTCCAGGCTGTGCTCAGTGTTGGCAAGTGCCACTCCACCCTGGGTGGAGGTCTGAGCACTTCAGCAGCCAACTTCTGGGGCAGCACCAGCACCTTGGTGCTCGTGCCTCTGAGCAGCACAGTGCTGTTAACTTTTATGCCTCTTTCATTGATTTTTCTTAGCCTACATGTGTGATGGAGCACTCAAATGCAGACTCTAGTTCCAGCACAGGTCATTAAGGCATTCCTTCCTTGGCCCAATGAGATGGATACACAATGCTGTTACTCAGTCTATACTTCCCAAACTGTTTTGGCTTTCCTCTCTATGGTGAGCTCTGCAGCACTTGATTCCCCATGAAGAGCCCTTCAGCCACCAGGCAGAGCAGTCCTCAATGAGAGTGTCCTCAATGAGAGTGAACAAAGCCTTCTTTTTTTACCTGTGTTCTCAAACTTTCCTTGTCACACAGAACAAAAGATGTAACTTTGATTGTTTTTGGTTTTGTTTCCCCCACAAAGTCTTAAATGACAACATAAATTCTAGAAAAAAATAAATTTGAAAGGCTTGGAAGGATTGAGAAAACTGCTGCCTCCCATCTTTTCCTTGTTTCCAGATAGGTGAGACTTGAATTTTTACATTGGATGACAGAAGCAGGTTTTTTTCAGCAGAAATCCTTTGACTGAGCAAAATATGCAAAATTAGACAGTTTTCTGCACGGGAAATAAGTGAATCATTGCTGCCTTTATTGCTCATTCTGTTTATTAAAACTGCTGGGCCAAGATTTATTTTTAATGAACTCTGATCAGTCACAGCCAGTGATTTCACAATTCATGTTAGTACTGTAGGCATTTGTTGCACTGCAAACAGCACATTTGCTTATTTTCTGGAAGATTCTTTTTCATTTGAGTTTAAATTGGTCACACAGACTTCTCTGGGATTTTTCAGGCTAAGTATATTTGTTCCCATGGATAGAAGCCATATGTCAGAACCCTTTATTGTCACCAAAGGAAAAAAAATATCACCTTTATTCTGCTAAGTCTTTTTTCCTTTTTGTTTCCTTTTTTTTTCTTTACTGTGTCTTGACATCCTGCCTCATTAAACCATACTTCAGCCTCGTGTTTTCTTTAATATGAATGTGTGTATATAAGGGAAAATACATAGTTTACAGAGGAGAAAAGACAACATATAAATCAAATTGTCTGCCAAAACAGGGACAGTCATAATGAAAGCTGTAGAATCACATATCTGCATTTCATCTTCCATATAAATGGAACTGTGAAGTAGAAATCAATGTGCTCAGTCCTTGACCAAAAAAAAAGCTAAAATTACGAAAAATTTTGTCAGTAAAACTGGACATTTTGGACTGGCTTTTCAAGTGGTAAGCTGTTGAAAAGCAATGCAGAAGTGCTGCACAGCAGGGCTGGGCTGACCCAAGTCCAGTGCCTAGCCAGCAGCACTGTAGCCAGTTCCTTTTCTTCCTGCCTGTGTTCCCTAGGATGCAGGAGAATTAGCCCACTCACTCCAAAGGGATATTTAGTTTGATATTCTGAAACAATTTTAAAGCAGCTGCTGGAAGATGATTAAACAAAGTATTTCAGAAATGGCTTCAGATGAGGTGAGGATCACACTGTGTGGTGCTGGGACCAGATGCTCTTTGGGACCTTGGCTGCAGATGCTGATGAAAGTCCCCAGCTGAGGACAGGTGGCTGCCTGCAGGACTTCACTCACAGCTCAGGTAGCACCATCTCAGTACCCTCATCCTCTCCCTGAGTACTAACAAAGGGACACCACTCTTTAAAGAAACAAACTGTACTACATAATCTGCAAAAAAGCATTGCTTTAAGAGGCTGTTCTTGCCAAACCTCCCTTATTTCTTTTTTCTTGCCATCTCCTCGTACAGTGCAGCCTTGTCCTTCATGGGAAACCATGGCAGGTGGGTCATTCCATGCAACAACTGCTGTATTTAGTCATTCTTCACACCCTTTTCCCTTGTTTACTGCCTCGGTGTGTGCCGAGGCTGCCTGCACAGCCAATAGCAGTGGCATCTAATGGTGTAACAGAGGAGGACAGGATTGACACATGGATAATTCATCTCTTTGTCTACTCAGAGGCTGAATTGCAGCCAAGACACAAATTTGGAGGATGTTAGAAGTTTAAACTCCTCTACCCCCACTGTAGAGTCAAATACCTCCTTGCATTCCCATAGACTTCAGCATTTATTATGTTTTCTGTGTCATAATGGGTATCCACTAGTAATTTAAGTAAACTCTCAGAGAATGAAGTCCCAGACTCCCTGTGTGGAGCCTGGCTCTGTCTAGGCCTCAAGCAGTGAATTGTCTTGCCTGTATCGAGGAAAATGAGCTGAAGTGATATTCAGAGCAGAGTGGAGTTTCCAGCTTGCATCTGAACTATGGTCAAGGTATAAACACCTTTTTCATGGATTGGGTTGTACTCCTCCTTCAACATCACCCTGAGATGCATAGAAACATGAGCTCCCCAGGCAAAACCCAAGGATCTGGCATTTCTAGCTTGTCACTTGGGCTTTGTACTAGTTTACATTTACCTAGGACTACCAAAACAGCAAGTTCTGTGAAATGACTTTGTAAAGAAAATAAAACTTACAAAAATATTAAAATACTTAAGATCATATGTAACACAAGTATTAGCAGAAGCTTACTAAATAGATAGATCCACCGACCTAAAACACTAATATTTGCTTTTACATTGCAGTACTCTAGCACTTTAGAGATTTGGGGAAAAATAAAAAAAATATTGGTAGCAAAAGGAATAGCCTTACTTGTACTACAGAAATTAATGCCTCTAGTTCCAGACACCAAATCAGAGACAGTCCTCTGTTTTGACTTTTAGCATCAGTGCATAAGTTCACTTGATATGGGAATACTCAGAGTTGGCTAAAATTCTGATTCATTCTTACTCTGTTTTCACAAAATATCATTAACAAAAACAGAGTTTTTTGGCCTTCCTTTTCTAAGACATTTCATATTGCCTCTCAAAGAAAGCTCCACATTTTTCTCTTTTTAGAGTTCTTTCAGTGAAAAGTTTACTTTTTGAAATGTTAAAATAAACAGTATAAACTACTAGCCTGACAGGTTGCTGTGGGTGCCAGAACTGCAGCTGTAGCCACGGGATGACCAGATATTTAGGGACAAAAAAAAAAAAAAGGACAACTTCTGCTTCATGGAATTGCAGGAGTGACACTACATCAGCACTCTGGCAAAGCGATGTATAGCCAGACCAGACAAACACCACTGCCATTTTAGGCACTACTCCCAGCCTGTTAAAGTCTAATGTTGTAGAGTGGCTGAGAAGGAGTAATGAAAACTGAATTGTTCCTGACACACAGGCAGATCATCAGTGCTGAGTTAAGGGATAGCTCTCCTAAACCTCTTTGCACGTGGGTAAGTCCCTCATCCCTTGGGTAATCCCATTAACTTCCTCAAAGATCTAAATTCCCAGATAGTCAAAGAGCTCAGAATGTTTATACATATGGTCATTTTTCAAGTTGGGAAATGGAGAAAAATCATATGGGTTTTTAGAGAACATGGATCATCAGGCAGAGAACAACCTCTGTATTGGAAACCTGGACAATGACAATTCTCTCAAAATTAATGATGGCTATGTTTGACCTGAATTAAGCCCTGTTTGGCAGGTACTGTATCTGACTCAATGAGAGAAAGGTCAGAAATGAGGAAACACCTTGTGCTCTGAGAACCTCATCAGTTTTTTATTGCAGAGTTCATAGTTGTCTATTGTCTCAGATAGATGTACCTTTTGGCCAAGTCAGAAACTCTCACTTGTATGCTCAGCTTTATTTAGAGTACAGAAGTTCTCATAAACTTTTCAACAAAACGCAACTAAATTTTAAATATGTGACAAATCACCTGAGTTTTGGATTGCTTGGAAAGTAACAACCTCAAATCTGGAAGTATTTTATATGAAACATGCAGATCTGTTTTAAAACAAACATTGCAATAAATTCAGCATTGAAGTAGTTGGGCAACTTAATAGACCTAACTTCCTTCTCCATTAAATGAACTGCTTACATGGGATAATTACTCTGAGACTGCAAACAAAACTAAAAGAAGGCCAGAATTGTTTTCGCCTTTCCCTGCTTTTTCAGAGCATTGCTTGTGAGTTTTACAGAAATCCATAGGAACGTACAAAACTGTTCCAATGCTCCCCACTGCCTTTTTGTCTTCACTTCTGCAAATTGATTTGCTGCTTTATTATTTGCCTCTTAATATCACAAGGACATTAATTAAGACTTTAGGCCTCCCTGCTTGCCAGGTAGCAAACAAGTGTAGAGGCTAGAAGCTCATTAGCTCAAAGTGGCATATTTTACTACTTAGAGCCAAGTTTCAGCTGATTCATTTGAAAACACTAGCATAAAAACTTCAGTTTTGCATTACAAATCTGAACACTTGGTCTTTTTCCTATATACTACACTGATAATTTAGTGTCCTTTCTCAGATTCAGTCTTAACTCTTAATTTGTTAATTATCAGACAAGCACCATATGACTTCAAGGCAACAAACATAATTTATTTGTTGTTTGATCCCAGAAATCTCATTCAGTTAAAACTCCTCCTGTTCCCTGGGAGATTTTGCCAAACAAGGATTCAGGACAGAGTGTGAGAATCTCCTCAAGGCCAGAACAGAGCAGTCTTCATTGGGTAAGTGGTGGTCAACAACAGAGCTTGCTGAGGATGAATTCACTGAAGGGTATCTTGTCATCACCCACATGCTCGAGTTTCAAAATGAAAGGATGATGCAAGATAGCACTTATGATCAGAAAACTTAGCAAAAATCACCTTGACCAGGATATTAGACTGCCACAGGAGCCCAGGATTTCAGTAATGGAGACGATGGGTTCCTGCTGCTCACCAGGTAGAGAAGGCACTTTGGTGTGACTTTGAGCAAGCCAAAAACTCTGGCAATTAATGAGTTTTTATTTTGACAAATTAATTTTACGACTTTCACCCTAGTGTAGAAAGGGCCTGCTATGTACTGGAGGCAGCATGTCTTCAGTCCATGGTTTAGTTACTTCTTGTGTAAGCAAAGCAGCAAAGAAAATTTTGAGGTGGATCAGCAACTTCTTTTGCAATGGCCATTTTAGTGCCTTCAAGACAGCATTTGTCCAGCATTTTCCTCTTGGCATAACAGTGCATTTTAGAATCCAGATCAGTGGGGTTGGGTGTCTGAAATTGTTTTAATTGCAGAAGTATACTGACAATGTAAAAATGAGAACTGTGAGATAATTCAGTCTTAATAAAAAGTCACACATTTCAGTAAGAGCATAAATATTTTGACTGTAGTTGACATAATTTATTTTGGAACAAATAGAAACAGTACCAGTGTGCAGAACAGCAGTGACCTGCCACAAGTGATTCTTTCCTGCTATAAATTAACTCTCCTTTTCCTTTCTCCACTACAGTATTATCTGGGCAATTCTAGAGTCCCAACAGTTAATTCAACTTGACAAACAACTCTAAGTCCTGACAAAACTGTGGTAATGTAGCCTTATTGAGTGTCATGACAGTTTAGCTGGGATGTTTCTGAATTAGTATTTAAGTGTTTTGGTCAGAAGATGTGCAATCAATGTCCAGAAGAAGCAGTTTCAGCAGGCTATTGATTGCTAGAGCTGGGAGGGCTGGGTGTTAGCAAGACTCAAAAGGCCTTTCTGAATAATTGTTCAACACTGATAGATAACCAATGCTTGGAATATAAGGCACCAACTCATCTCTGAAATAACACAAGACAACAGCGTCAAGCTCAAAAGTATTTTACCATTCTCAAATTAATTTCTTCAGCATGCTGTTATCTAAACCTGCCTTGTTGCACTTTGTCAGGTTAGACACTGATGTAAAATATGCCACAGAAACAGGCCAAAGAAAATAATCTGAAAATCACCAGTGGCCTTTTCTTGTGCAAATGGCCAGTGGAACTCAAGGAGATCCTCAAGAAATAAAAGCATAGCACAGCAGTCTCCTTTACTCTGGCATGGGGCAGCCCTAGGCAGTTTATCTATCCACTCCCCAATTTGCTTGTGGAAAAGCCAGAAGGAGTGGAGATTGTGGTCTCATCCTGCACAGAGACATGGACAGAGGATGCCTCCGGTACAGCTGTCAATGTGCAAATACATGACAGGCAAGAAAATGTTTGTTGTTTGCTTAGGTTGTCTTTCAGCCACACAGAACTGATAACATTGTCCCTGCTGCTCACAAAGTATGCACATCAGATCTAGACACAGCAGCAGAATATTATTAAATTTGAAAAACTCTGTGCAGGATCTTCATAGGTCTTAATCCCTGCCCCTGTTTTTGAAACAACTCATCCTCTCTCTGTTCCTTTTCTAGAATTAATTAGAGTTTTTCTTGCCCCACCTACGTTCATTCTGTTTAAATATTTATTTCACAAAGTATTTATTTTATTGGTTTACATTGAACAATATGTCAGAGACCTGGAAGGACTACTACACAAAATTAAATGCAGTAAAATATATATTTTAAGAATGATTAAATATCTTATTTTTCTCCTGAACTTCAGCATTAAAATGAGTATAATTCACTGGTTTTGTATTCAGGTTCTTCAAAGCAATTTGTGAATGAGTAGATTCCTGTCTTTTTACTATATGATGATGCTGAAAATGAATTTAATGAAAATTACTCTGGGAAAGATGGTTTATACCCCTTGAAGCTAACTTGGTAGTGTTGTCATCAGAAAGGTGTACTAGCATAATTCTGCAGCTGGGCTTGAGCTCCTTCACTAGCTGGAGACAGTGTCAAAACAGGCTTAAAGATCATCACGGCATTTAATCTATATCCTAGCATTTAGTGTAGATATAAGTTTATAGTATCTGGACAGTCAGTTTCTGAAAATCCTATGGCAATCACTGAACACTCAAAATAAGTCACAATTATATTGTCTGAATTCTTTAGTCAGCAGGCAAAACCCAGATAAAGCTGAGGAATCTGAAAGTATTTGAGGTAGCTTTGAGGAAAGGTAAATGCTCATGCCTGGGTACAAGTTTGGGAGCTCACTCACAAGCTGCTGTTTCAAACCAGCGAAATGATGATTGGGAGGCAAGAATTACTGCAGTCAGCAGCAGGAATTGCCAAACTCACAGAGGGAGGGGAAAAAAAGCATCTCCTCCAAAAAGGACTGTAGGATATTCAGGTCAGTAATAATCCACTTAATCTTATAGAATAAGTAAGCAAAAAATGAGGAAATGCATTTCTTCTTTGAGCTGACAAAATACATACCTGCAGTTGTGTGGGCAGAACAACTGAGAGACACCAGCTAATGAACAACCACCCAGTATATAAAGCCAAGACAGCCCTAACTTCTGAAGGCCTCTGCTTAATCCCTGCTTGTGTCCTGTGACAGACCCCAGAAGAACCCCCAGCCAGAAGGAAGATCATCTGCCATAACATTTTAGAAAGTACTAGTGGATGCAGATGCAAATTCTGAGCCCCATATGGAGGCACTTGGCTCCCGTAGGGTGATCAGTGCCTCCTGAAATCAAAGTATTTTTCAAGTGCCCCGAGCTGAATGCCAAACTCAATTAGTTGGTTCTAAATTATGACACAAACATGTACAGACATGCACACAAATGGCTACATACATGTGGGCATGTGCCTGCAGACCCATCCTTGGAGTGAATTGTGGTGTGTTCATGTGGGAGAGTTAAAACAGGACTACACAAATGCTGTCAGCTAATTCTGAACAGCCACAGTATTGGCTAAAATAATTGTTTGAGGATTAGAAGGATTTGTTGTTGAGATTCAGTATAAACAGATCACAACAACAGTGCAACTGCTCCGAGAGCTTTGCTTCAACACACATGCTGTGGCTGTAAAACATACACAGAGCATAAGGCATGGAATATGCATGAAAAGGCAATGGCAATCAATGGCTGGATGCTGGATTTCTCTTCTAACAGAATACTGGTATTCCAAGTAATGGATATTCACCTCTTCACTTTTATTTCATTCTTTCTCAGGCTGGTATGGCAGCCCTAGAAGACAGCATGTCAGTATACCTGTGCCAGAGTCACACCTATTCCACTTAATCCTCATTATTTGCAAGGCTTCAGGCTGGACAGGGAAGAGGAGGCAGCCATGTCCAGCTGCAAAGATCAGCGCTGGGCTCATGTCACATAAACAACAAGCAGGGATTGCCTCGGAAGCGACCTAAGACCTCTCTGGATCTATTCACATACATGTGCTTCTTTGAAACAAAACAAAATCCTTGGAGACAAAGTGTCTGTGTACAGAAAAGGTCTCTTTCTTGTTTGATCTTACAAGATGTTACTGTTAACAAATGCAAACAACCCACACCCCATAATACATATTTAGTGTATTTTTTGTTAGCTTTAACCTGTCTGAAATGCCTGGAGCCCAGGTGTGTTTGGCATAGACCTGTGGTGCTGCATTGCACAGGTGAAAGGCCTGAGTCCAGTAGATGTCAGGAATAAATTTCCTCCATGAAGAACATATAGAACAAAACAGAGAGGATTGCAGCTACACACATGCAGACTTACTGAGCTCTGAAAGGCCATCTATTCCCAATGAAATAACAATGTTTGTGCTCTCAGTAGGCAGAAAGTAATTCCATTCCTTTTTAGTAGTTTGTTACAATTATAGAGAGGCTTTTTGGTTCTGGATTTGCTTTTAAAAGCCATTTGGTCCCCACTGTTTGTGCCTGTCCAGTTAGATTATCTTTTATTGCGTAAGAGTACATTAAAAATTTGAAAAACAAATGGAAATTCAGCTATTAGCACAGTTAGAAAAAAGAAAGCAACACAAAACCTGGATGTGTTAAGCATCTCTATCATCAGTCCACCCTCTTGTGTTGGACTGTGACCAATGAAATAACGTAGAACATCAATCTTTTTCAAAAAACAATGTAATTCTTGCAATGTCTAGATTGCTTTTGGGATTTGAGACTGTTTACAACACTTTCTGAATTGTTCAGACAATGTTTATGTAAATGAAAATATTTATCTAGGTTACTGCTGTTAAGTACCCACTGAGAAACATTTTGCATTTATAGATGACCTTAAGCAACAATAGCAGAAGAAATTACTAGCAGGCAACATTTGGGATAGACATGAAACCCTACATAAATCTAAAAAACAATAGTCCAGATTCTGCTCTGAGGGACCACCTGGTCTTCTTAGTCACACAGCTTTAATTCCCATTAGAAACATAGAATTTTGTTTCTGGATTACAATGTTCAGCCACAGAAATTGAGCTACAGCCGCTTTTTTGACAAGCAGCAATGCTATTTCATGTCATCAGTGACAAGTTTTATAGAAAGTTACTATACTTTTAGGCAGAGTTGAGAAGCTTTTTTAACATTCCAGTATATCAGAATTATGCAATAACAGTACAAAAATAAATTAATATCAACTTACCTTCTGTAGACTACTGTGATATTGTAGGGCTGGATGTCATGTGAAAAATTCATGACTACATTTATACCAAGGGATGCAGTTTCATTAGCTTTATAAAAGGATTTGCCTGAATGAAAAGAACAAAGCCAGTTAATCTAAGCATTTTAAGTGGGCTAGTAAAAGTCTTTTACAACAGTGAGCAGACAGTAATGATGAGAATTAAAGCAGTCCTCATTAAATTTAATTTGTTTCACTTCCAGCTGAGTTTTCAACTGATGATAAATGCAAACTTGCTTCCCTTTTGCAAAGTTTAAATAGGAAGACAGTGTTTGAGAGCAAGCTATAGGCAGACAGTGCTTTAGATCCACTTCTTAGATGCATGTTTTCTGGCTGAAACAATAAAAAGACAGGAAGAGAAATTATGTATACAGATCTGTTTATCTGACATGCATAAAATTGCCATGAGTTTTCTTGGGAAATGGGGATGTTGTTTTGATTGTTCTTCAGTCCAGAATAAATTGTAGTTTCAGGATGGTGATCATAGAGCTCAAAGCAGCTCATGCACAACCAAGAGAAGAGAAGGCATGGAAGTAGCAGCTACATGCTAATCTCCATCCTTCCAGCACAGACCTGCTCTCCCAGACCACTGTGCAGGACGCCTTTCTCCTTTCCTGATGTATCAGATGAAAATCCAAATGTACATGCATGTGTGTGCCTGCAGAAGTGGCCCACACAGACTTTGCCCCTACCACTTCACACTTCTCTGCCACTGCTGCCAGCACAACTGCTTGTGTAGCACCCACATGGGCCAGGTGGGCACACCATTAAGGATAAATCAGCTAAAAAAATAAAAGAGTGTATTATTTCTCAGGCCAGTCTGTTCCTCAGTCTGCAGTAGAAAAATCCAAACACATGGTGCTGGCACTGCTGGCCAATGGAAGAGAGAAAAGGAGAGGTGGCAGAAGGTGATGGCAGCTGTGTGGATGGCAGTGCCCAGCATCAGGAGACTTTTCAGCCCATTGTCATTCTGTTTGCACCTCAGTGCTTCTATTTATAATCTCTTATGCCACTACACACTTCCAAGCTTGGCATGACACCAGAGATGTCTTTATTGGCCATATACATTTGCAGAAAGTCATCACACTCACACCTGTAGTTATCATGTGGTGCTTCAATCATAGAATCATAGAATTATTAACACTGGGAAAAAACTTCTGAGATCATTGAGTCCAACCTTTGGTTGAACACCACCACATCAACTAAACCATAGCATTAAATGCCTCATCCAGTCATTTCTTTAACATTTCCAGGGATGGTGACACCACTGCTTTGGGCAGACGGTTCCAAAGCTTAACCATGTGAAGAAGTTTTTCTTGATGTCAGCTGGCCCTGACACAGCTTGAGGCCATTTCCTCTTGTCCTGTCATTACTTCCCAGGAGAAAAGGATGACTCCCAGCTGGAAACAGACTCCTTTCAGGCAGGTGTAGAGAGCAATAAAGTCTACCCTGAATATCGTTTTCACCAGGTTAAACACCCTCATGTCCCTCAGATGCTCCTCACAGGACTTACACTCTAGGCCCTTCTCTAGACCCCCTCAAGACCAGCTCCATTTTCCTTCTCTGGACACGCTCCAGCACCTCAATGTCCTTCTTGAAATGAGTGACCTAAAACTGAATAGAGGATTTGAGGTGTGGCCTCACCAGTGACAAATGCAGAGGGAAAATCACTGTCCTGACACTGCTGGTGACACTGTTTCTGATACAGGCCAGGATGCCATTAGCTTTCTTGGTCATCTAGAGTCCCTATGAGTACATTCCCTTTGGCTGACATTTTTCTTCCCAAGGTGATTAGTCCCAAAAGCATTTCCCACAGCTCTCATGCAATGTGAGAAAGAAACAGCCTACCTCCATCTATGGAGCATTAAGCTGTCCAGGCACTGCTTCTTCTCTTGCCTGGCAGCCCTTCCTGCCCTGTCTTGTGCTGGCACATGACACTGGTTGCAGTTTTGGTAGTCTTTAGGTCTGCCCATGGTGACTTTACCACAGAATAAGCTGTAATGTGTGCTGGCAGACCTGTTGTGTGTGTGTGTAGATAGATAGATAGATAAATAGATAGATAGATAGATAGATAGATAGATAGATAGATAGATAGATA
>QUSF01000002.1:29055130-29109347 GCA_003676055.1 Chloebia gouldiae
ATAGATAGATAGATAGATAGATAGATAGATAGATAGATAGATAGATAGATATAGATAGATAGATAGACAGACAGACACATGTATGTGAATATATATGCATATATATGTGTATATATGCATGTAAATGAATATGAGCATGTGAATCTACAGATATGTGGATGTAAATATGTACATCCATATTTAGATTTAGATTTCGATTTAGATTTATTATTTATGGATGTGTATGTATATTTATACAAATACATTCACTCCCATAGATGTCAATAACCAAAGCACTTGAATTCACAGTGGTGCCAGACATTCTTATGAGATTTGTTGCAGTGTGGTTTTTACACTCCTATTTCCACCTACAGATCACTCCTCTGGTGTCATAAACTGCTTTCTTTCCCTAAAATAAAGGAAATGTATGTACAGTAAGAATTTCATCTTAGATGATGTAACATGACCAGAAAACTTGATGCCTGGAAGAAAATGGAAGTTTAAAGCCATTTAATACTCATGTTTAGGAAACTTCCATTGGTTAAAACTATTTAAATAACTTTGCTTTCTGTGACTGTCATTTTCTCAGAAAATACCACACTCTAAAGCAGGCATTTTACTGAAAATTCTCTAGTTAAGAGGTACATTTTTCAGTTATTAAACAATCCTGACAACATACTCCTTACTACAAGGGTGGTCAAAGAATGTGGCAGGCTGCCCAGACAGTCTGTGTTGTCTTCATCCCCACGGGTTTTCAAAACTGGACTCAGCATGGCCCTGAACAATTTTCTGCCTGAAGCAGGAGGCTGGACTACCCCACCTTGCATTCTTTGTACAAGTCTGTGATTTTCAGCTAGTTACCACACAGAGGAAGCATGCAGTTTATGCTGGCCATATGGCAGGCTTTGGGGCTTTAAAAAATGAAGAGCTCTTTCTGCAGCCCTCAGTAGTGACTACCATATTGTTAAGCTTGCAAAAGATCCTGACAGATTCCTATCCTCAGTTGTCAAAGAATCCCTTATTGAGCCATGTCTAATTTATTATTTCCTGGCTAGCAGCATGCTGAAGGATGAGGACCTGACTGAAGTGGTCCAGGCTTTTTTAGCTCTCAGAATCTCTCTGAGGCACATGAAATGGGACTTGGCAACAAGCCCGCGGAAGCAAATTCAGCTACTGCAGTATCCTGCTGAGGAACAGAGACAGGAACACATGTGCCACTTTCTCCCTGTTCTGGTCTCACAGAGCTCTGGATGGCATTTGCAAGGCCTTACTCCCCCGTGCCCAGCCTGACATAACACCTTTTCAACACTGCAGTCCATGAAACTCATTCCTCAAAATACCCCAAGTCAAGCTGAAGGACTGCAAGGATCAGTTCTCTGTTCAGGGGACCCCAAAGGTCTGGCACCTCAGTGGGTCCATCAAGAGGATTTTCCAGGGCCAACCTGCTGCCAAAGTGCTGAATGATTCTGTGTGGTATGTGCTTTGGCTATACTTCATGTTTCTCTTGATACTCTCGTGTTTTTTATCTTGTATTGTCTTTTAATTTCTGTATTTCCTTTTATCTCGTACTGTCTTTTCATTTCTGTATTTCCCATCTTTCATTTTCCACTTGTGCAAATAAAGCATAGTACTAATACTAATTCATTTAGCAACATTGTAACCTTGGCAAAAAGAACCATTTTCAAGAGAACTGGCAGCAAAATAAACATGGAAAATAATAAAAAGGCAGTGCTGCTTTTTTTCCCGTGCTGCAAAAGTTGCCTTTGATGTTACTGGAGCTAATTTTCATTCAGAAGACAAAAAGAAGACTCCACTACAGAGCAATATGGCCAAGTTTACCTAGAAACTCTGTATCTTGCAAGAAGGCAGCCATATAGTTCAAAGTAGGAAAAGTCTGATATTCTTCAGACATTGTGGTATTGAAGGGAGACAAATTCACAAGAGCAGTAATGTGAAGGAATGAGCAGGCCAACACCAGCCTCTAACCACTATTTGTTCTGCACTTCTTCAACAAGAAATGAAATAGTTTGGTAACAGCCAAGAAAATCCTGGTTTGCACGTCACCATATAAGCAGGAAATTCCAGTAATGAAGATATAATCCTGCAATAAAAGAACAAGCAGATAAAATAAGAAAATCATATTTTCAATTATGAGGAAGGAAAGAAACACCTTTCTTGCACCTGTTAAATGCAGTAGCAAAATCCAGTAGTATATTACTTTCTTCCCATGGAGGAACTAATACACTTTAACTTTTTCATATTGACAGTGACTCTTATAATAATCCCTTTGTTCACATTCTCCTAACATTCTGGAAAAACAACTCATTATGGGGACTAAAAATTCTTTAAATCTGGTCCCAGCCCAGAGACACTTCTAAAAAATTGAACAAGTCAATTGTTTCTGAATTATGTGTAGATGTCTGTCAAAACATATATTTCTCTAAGGGTTTCTTTCTTTTTTTTTCTCATTTACAATTTACAAGGCAGATTTTTAGCATAAAATTTATCTTCTATCTCTATATGCTTTCATGGACAAATAAATCATCTCTTTGTGAGTGATTTGAAAATATTTTTGTTTATGTGTAGCAGAACAGTATATTCAAAATATAAAAAACTAAAAATGCTATGATTTCCCTATGAAGTTAGAAATTGTAGAAGCTGTCTGTGTCAAAAAGTCCACTTTTCTAGATGTTCACCAGTTCAGAGGGGCCACAGTGAAATACTTTTTTATTGAAATTAAAGTTTCTTTAAGGAGCTTGTGAACACTGGAGATTCTTTCCTTCCTGCAGAACTAGAAGTTTGAGTGGCTATGAGTACACAATGTACATGTGCACAGAAATAACTTTTTTTCACTAATTGCATCAAATTCACAAGGCCTATGCTCAGTGGAGCATGCCCAGGCTGGCTCCATTCCCTGCTTGCTGTGTCTGTAAGGCTGCAGTGTGGGGCAGAGCCCTGACACAGGGGGTCTCCTGAAAGAGCCCCAAAATTCTTTTATTCCCAGTGAAATGTGTCTGTGATGCTGGAGATGGAATCCTGCTCTTACTGTAAGTGCCCTGTGATTTTCAGTGACCACAAGTGATGAAGATCTTAGTTTTAAATTTCATCTATAAGTTGGGACAGGTTTACCAAGATCAAAAAGGAGAGAGAGGGCTATGGATGTCTGGGAAAACTAGTCCTTAAAGAAGAAAAGAGCTGAAATTCCCCAAGGACTGTCTGGCTTTTTGTTTTGAATGCTGTTCACTTAAATTGGTCTCCTGGTGTATCTGTATCTGCTATAATTGCAACAGATTGCAGTTGCTGAAGCATCTCCTGTATATGTACCCTTTCATTATGGCATATAAGAGAAGATTTCCAGTAATTTAGAGGCAGCTAAAATCTCCTGTTCCTTGGAAGCTGCTTTCCCTATAGTAGTTCACACAGCATAAGTGGAGCAGTACAAACTGGAGAGAAGTGGTTACTAAGTCAGAAGTGATGCCACTAGTTAGAAGCTCCTAGTTGGCATTAAAAAAAAAAAAAAAACAAACCCTGTTAAAATTTAAAAAAGTAATATACAGAACTGTACTCAAAGTTCAATTAGAAGAAAATGAACAAACAAACAAAATACTTTTCTCTCTCTCATTGAAGTCCAGGGTCAATTCGACAGTTTGTGTCTAGCCCACTGAAGGCTTGTGATACATGGTTTTTCTTAGCATCCTTTGAAGGAATAACTTGGTTTTTTAAGGTTCTATGCCGTGATATTCTTTCATAACAATTTAAAAGACGGTATGATTTATAAAAAAAAAAGGTCTAGAGTGAGGAGGTTGAAGCAACCAGATCATAGTGATCTCTTCATCATTATTTTTTCTGATTTTCAGTGTTTTGAAGAATCACCCTCTACTGAAAGTGTCCTTCATTAAAATGAGTTAAATTGCTAAATTAAAAAAGAAAAAAGATATTTTGATTCTCATGAAATCTTAAAGCAATCCCAGGATTTCTTAGGATATGCTTCATGAGTTTTTTTCTCACACAGCTGGCAGTACTGTACTCTTTTCCTAACTATGCTGTGGCTTATTTTCTCCTTATTTAAATGAAATATTTCATGCTTCAATAAAGAGACAGCCTTTTGAGTTATGCAATTATAAGAAAAAATGTTGGCTCCCTCTTTCCTCTCTCCAACACTACAGTCAAAATCTTGAAAATAGCCTAAAAATTAGGGTATGAACACAAAAAAATCCCAAACCAACACCAAATAATTTGCTGCCTTTTTTTTTAATAATTTCTCAATGCTTGTAATTTAGTCTTGTGAAAAGCCAGCTTATGGTTGACACATGAGGTGAGTACTACTGCAAGTTAGCACCCAAGAGGAGTTACATTGTATTTTTTCTTTTGTAGTGCTTGAAAATGGAAAGCTCTGTTTTCCAGCAGTGCCACATGTTGTTCATACTTTTAGATTCCTTTATTTTTTGCGTTACTGTAGAGTCAGAAAGCCTGCAGTAATCAGAAGTCCATTCATTACTACGCACAGCACAAGCAAGCCTCTTCCCTGAAGACCACAGTTAAAATAGAATGTCATGGTCAACTTGTTCAAATAGAGGGATTGTTATTTCACCTATTTTTGATACCGTAGGGATACCAAGGTTGTTTTATTCAAAAATGGTCCAGGAGGGTCAGAGGGGGCATGACTTCAAGCAGGTAAAGGGAAGCAGCACTCATCCCTCGCTGGAAGAGGCTTTCAAGAGTGGCTGAGTTCTTATTCCAGATGGAGCTGCCAACAAGCAGGGAAGAGCAGAGGGCTCTGCTGGCTGCTGGGACACAGCAAAGCACAGCAGCATCTACAGGTGCTTTATGTACTCTCTGGCTGTGCTTTATGCCTTTCTCCAGGGACTAGATACACATACATACAGCATAACCCAGAATTCGACCAAGATACGACAGCATCTACCTGCTATTGAGGCAGTGCCTTGGGCCCTACAGTCAATGGGGCTTCTCTGTTGGTTTGTTCTGTCCTGACAGAACAAACACTGCATACAGCCTTTGTGTCCCAAGCAGAACAGTTGTGACCTCTCTCTTCTGCTATCTAAAACTAAAAATAATTCAGAAAGTTTAGATAACAGGAAATTAAGAAATACGCCTTGTGAAATACTAACCAGAATAAGAACCAGCAGGGTAATAAAGTTATTGATTTTCAGTCTGATCCTAGTTAGGTTTTCCAAAACCTTGCAGCTGCCAGCCATTCACAGGCTTCTCAAAGCAGCTCCAAGCCATGCTCAGCTGAAGAGCTAAAAACTAGGGAGCTGTTAACACAGGAGCTACTGGTAGGGACTGTCATCTGCCCAGCAAGGAAGATATTTATTTATAGAAAAGCCTTTGAAGCAGACCACTACATTTTAACGTAGTAATAACCAGTTGTGCTGGACTCAAAGAGTGGTAGGGTGTAACACAGCCATGCATTATATACCTCATTGTAAATGGTCTCAGAGGGAAAGCCTGTAATTTAGGGAGGTTTGAATGGCAAAACCTGGGTCATTGTAACAGATACTTTTTCTTAGTTATTTTTATGGAAAGGGTGAAAAAGAAATACTGGCCTGAAGAAGTCAGGCAGTGTCTGTTTTCATTCAACCTATTTATGAAACCTCCCAGAGCTCAATCCCCCCTTTGCCCAAATATTTGTTTTAAGATTAATTGTTCACACAGGAACGAAACAGCAACATGCTGAATGTGAAGCTTTTACAGAAGATTCCTTTTCCTCCTCAAGACATTTTTCTCATGTGTTGCTGGCTCTTTTATGTGTTCTGTCACCTTTGGGGAGTAGGATTCACACAGAACCAAGGAAATGGCTTTTCTGTTTGTTTGTGTGTTTTTAAAGTTTATTCACACATGAACTGGTTTTAAGATTAATTTTACAGGAGAACCTCAGGGCTCTGTTCAGAGGTCCTTGTTGTGTTAGATCATTTCACTGCAAGCACTCAGTAGGTAGCCACCACACCCCAGAGCACAAGGAGCTATAAAGCCAGCAAGTGCTGTCCCCGCAGAGCAGTACCACCTAATGTAGGTGTCCTGGTCAGGTTGAAAACCACCAGCAAGAAAAGAAAAAAAACATGTGAGGAGGTAAACAGAGGCTGCCTGGAAGACAGTGGTCCAGACCAACTTCTGTAGAGCCAAATTTTTAACCAGGGCATGTCACCTAACCATGTCAGGTGGAGAGCATGGAGAAAAGATTGCTCTTGCTTTTTGTTCAGCCCATGGTTTTTTAAGACAGCTCTTTCAAAAGCCAGCTGCACCTTAAATCCAATCTCCTTGAACCATATAATCAGTTTGGAGGAAGGTAATCTTTGCCTTTTCTGGCAGATGTACACATTCCCTGCCTCATTCTAGTCCTTGTACTTGCACCTTAAGGTTTTTATTTCCACTCCAGTTCATTTCCACTCCCTCTCTTCTCTATGCAGAAGAGATGTATCACAGGCAATTTTCCTTGTTTTGCCTGAGCCTGAAAATACATATTCCTTAATAAGTACTGTCATCAACAGGTGAAGGTTACTGTCCAAGAATCCACGTGTGGGTAGGCTTTGGTGTATGGCTCAAGAAACACTGGGGCAAATGCTCCTTCACATATATTAGAGTTTAAGAGTGAGAGAAACAACCAAACAAATCTAAATATTAGAAACCAAGATATTCAAAAGGAAGATTTCAGTAATGCCATAAAGTTCTTCCAGGTTATTATTGCAAATTAGAAAATTATGTGGGAGCACATGTAGTAAAACTTTGTTCCTTTGTCACCAGAGATTAATTATCTTCAAAGGAATTTAAGGTCTCATCATCTTTACCTCCCTCTTATTTAATGACACACTAACCAGAAGATGTCTGAATTTTATCTGCATTATTAGTTTCAGCTCTCTCATGCTAACTTCCTGATGATACAGAATAATCACAACTATGAACTAGAACTCTTGTGTGAGAAGAACACAATTTTGTGTCTGTTTTTCATGGATTATGTTTATAGACTGAATAAATTAGAAAAATAAAATGAAATATTGACTCAACCACCACTTTTATTTACCCTTGTATTTTGTACAAGAATTCTTCAAAGCCCTTGTCCTCTTGCTTCCAACAAACACTTGATTTACAGCCAAATATTCAAAATCAGCATTAAAATTTGGGTTTTATAATTTGACCTTCAAAGTACTGAAAAAAATCACATTCATTTAAAATATTACAGAACAAGATTTTGCCATGTTTTGTAGTTCAAATCAACATTTGTATCATCAAATCAAGTAGAATACTTGAAAATTGCAATCTTCCTTTTTTGTTTTCTTTCCTTTTTCTTCTGGGAGACATGCAAAATAATAGAACTATGCTGAATATTAACAGAACCATAAGCTGAGAAGCCCAGTAGTTACCTACCCATGACACCAGCTCAAAGGGAAAGTGCATTTTGTAATCAGGTGTTTTAAAGTAGGATGAATATAAGGCATATGCTGAGTCTGACTCTCATTAATTTATTAAATCACTACTTCATTACTGGGCAAAGCAACTCACCTGAAAGTGAATGAAATGAGAACTGGGCTCTTGGTTATTGAAACTGAAGCCAAAACCAACCAAACAAACAGAATCCAGGCAGCATGCAATGCACAGGGCATTGTTTCAGATAATGCTCAGAAAGTGATTAATTAGCTGTTCTTCCTAGAATGCCTTGAGCCCCTGCTGTGTGGCCTATTGGTATTAGCATTTTCTTTTGTGGTAAAAAGACTATTTGGATCTAGTAACTGAAATAAAGGAACAAACCCCTGATTCAATTTCACATTCACTAACACAAATTAAATGAAAAGCATGACAAAGTACTGCCACAGCAGTGTGGCTTTAGGTTGGAAAAGGATAAGCAAACTGTAAATGGCAACCAGCACCTCTATGGGGTCTACTGTCAGAGCGTGGGTTCTGACATGAAACACATCTTCATGACTGAAGGCCAGAGTATGAGGTCTGCTACATTGTATGGTTTGATTGGGTTTGATAAGCATGCTGAAATATTTTTTTAGGATCTAAATTAGTAAAATTACCATCATGCAGTAATGTCTGGAGCTTTTCTAACATTCACTTGGAAAGCACAGCCAGGTTTGTGCTCAGCATGAGTTAAAGACCTTTGCAAATGGAGACTGGCGTAGTTTCACATGCAATCCCTGTTAATGTCTCCCCTATCTCAGCAGTCCAATTTAACAACAAACCAAATACACTATTCATACTGTTCTAATACAAACAATTCAATTTTCACTAATAGTTACTCAATAACAATTGTTTTCTACCTAATCTCATGTTAATATTAATATATAAATACACTAAGTGATCAGCAATTGCTAACAGCCAGTGCCCTGCAGATGACAATAACAGTTATTAACAAGAAAACTTCAAAATACATTTCTTTTCTTCCACAGCCTTCTAAGATTGGAAAAAAAAAAAAAAGCAGAGAAAAACTCTGCATGCAAAGTGCCTTGAATTTGGCATAGCTAGAGATTGAGATCTGTTGTGTGAAATATGGGCTTTATTTAAAATAGGTCATTAGTGCAGCTGTTGAAAGTGTTTAAATCTAATTGCTACTAAGCTATGTTTTCAGAAAGTAGTATTTTGTGGGCATAATTCTGGTCATAGAGCTGTAATGTGGAGATAAATATTATTTAAAATATTTATTTTACACTCCAGAGGTGCAACAAATACATCCAAATCAGACATGGTTCCTGGCCAAGATGATGACTGGAATTGATCCAAATACAAAAACAAGTGCAGCTAAAACCATGCAGCTATTTTCTGGATTTGTGAGTGAACATGTCAGCTTTTTCCTTTATATGCTTCTAACATTCAAAGGTCTTTCCATACTTCCTTGCCTTGCCTAGCCTCTCTTTTTGCAGACAAAGCATGCAGGGAGCATGAATTGTAAACAGAAACATTAACTCCAACCCTGATGCAGGGCAAAGATTGGCTCATGCACAGGAGAAGACTTGGAATGGCATGATAAGCAAGGTTAACCATGTCCAACCAGCTGCACTGATCTGCCCCACTGCGACACAAAAAATCCTGGAAAACCAACCACGTGCTTCTGAAAACGAGACCATTCAGGGCAGTGAAACTTGTGCCTGTGACTGAATCAGGAATTGAAACCAGTAACGTCTTGTTTCTCTTTGTTATCTACACAGGGAGACCTGCATGACTAGGTTGGATTTAGGCAGTTAATTTTTAACTTCTGAAGTGAGGTGTGATGAAGCCAGTCTGAAGTCAGCACAGGGGAAAAAACTTGCAAACTGCATCATCCAGTCCTGGGCTGGATAAAGGTAAGGGTGTAGCTGCAATAACACTCACTGGGAGCAGCCAACCGAACCACTGGTTTCAACATGTGACTTCTGCATCATAGTCCTGCTTTTACATACACATTGTTACATAAATTTTGGCCCTGCTCAGGAGAGAAAAATACCGACTTCTACAGGTCTCAGACTGTACTGCCACAGTACTCTGAGTATCACAGTTCTAACCAACTGAATCATACTTCCACCGCTGCTTAGGCTTCAAAGTCTTTCTACACTACACTCCCAGTTCCACTAGTACAGAGAAGCATAAAATAACACATAATGCAGGGCAAAATGTTCTTTAAATGACAGAATTTAACTCTGAAGTGAAATTAAAAGACCTAAATGCTAGAAGTTGGGGGAGGCTGTTTTGCTTGTGAGTTGGTATTAAAACTCTCTTAAAAATCATGTTCAAGTAACACTGGAAATTTTTAAACTGATCTGTCCTGTAAGCTAAGAAAATTCCAGACAATTCATTGAGGGGAGACTATAAGGACATTGTTAATTCTCCAGCGAGCCTTGTTATTCTGTAATAAGTTGATTAGTCATCTGGCAGCCCCTGGATTTGATCTAATCATCCACAGAATACAATTGGCAGAAGAGCCAAAACACATCTCCTGTGCATGGCAGTCTCTCAAGTCTGAAACTTGGTTCCAAAAATAACAAGAAAAGAAAATTAGACGTACTTAGTACCAACACCAAGATGAAGAAGGAGGCAGGAGGGAAGAGGAAAGATGGCTGAAGATTCATTGCACATGATTTTTGCACATCTTTTCACTGGTACTGTGTTTAGTCAATGTTCAGCCTTTGTGGATCCTCATGGGAAGATAGATGCCACGAAGAAGCAGCTGCATGAGTGTTTATTATGAAGACAATTCTCAGATGAGGCAATTCTGACAAAAAAATTCAAGTTAAGCCCTCAAAGTGGGTGCCAGGGAAGAACAGTTCAGTGCAGTAGCTATATATGGAGAGTCAGGCATGGGAACAGGGCATTCCACTCTGCTGCATATGCTTCACTGCTCCCCTGACAGCTAAAAATAGGATGCTACGCATGGGCATCAGTAGAAGCAAGGTTTATTAAGAGAGAGGAAAAAAAAACCTTTTTTTTTCCTAGTAGTTATCTTTCTTGATTGCATTAAAAGCTAGCTCAAATCTCCATTCAAAGTTTTTTAAAACACAGAATTTTTTTCCTATTATATTTGATTAAATTCATAAATTATTAATCCATAAATTTTCTGTAAGTCCATTGGATGCTATTTTTTTATATTATATCCTACTTAATTCAAATATTTCAATTTTTCACAGCTCAAAAAATAGTCTAAAATGCCAACTTGCATTAACAGCAATATTGTCACTCCTGCAATCAAATCTTAAGCCTAATCTCCAGATTTATAATATATTCTTATCCAGAGAACCATTTCTTGGGAAAGAGGAGATTGGGTTTGGATCTGATATAGTGGGAACTGCTTACAAGCAAAGTAAACAACTTCAAAATTTATTTTTAAGAATATCTGCGATGTATGAACTAAATACATTCAGGAAATTATATGATAATATTTCCACAAAATAAGCATGAAATATGTTCACCAAAATGAACATAGTAATTTATCATTATTTGATCAAATAAATCTGCTCTTTCTGAATCACCTCTAGGGCAAGACATGAGATATTGTTAATTAAGGCTTTGAAATATATACTATGCATGAACATATCCACAATAAATATTGTGTATGTATGTAATACCTGTTATTAAATGAAATAGAAAAAGTCTGTTCTGAAAAAAAGCCTTTAGGCAGAACTATGTCATTTCTGCAATAACAAGAAACTTCTGCTTGCAAGATATACTTTTTACTTTGCCTTTATAAGCATTTTGTACTTTTACCTTCCTGGCTACCCTATTTTGCTGCCAATAGTGGTGCATATGGCCCAAATTGACTCCTTCCTAGGATCCTTGGAAGGCAGATGTAATTTGTTCTGGTGCTAATCTAAGCTGATGAAAAACTGGTAATTCACTAAGTGAACCTCATGACTGGCCAGGCTGAAGAGGGTATGAATGAGTACCAGAGTTTTGACAATTCAGGGTTGAGATCCCAACAGAAAAAACCCTGGTTCATCTCTTTGAGTCTCCAAAGAAAAGCAAATGGATAATTAACATCACCTTTGGACAAACTCAGCCCAACTCAGCATGCTTCCCTTAGTACTGGTAGTGATTTAGACATTCAAAACAAGCCCTATGCTGAGTCTGAAAGTTCTAGACATTTACATAACTTTACATGCAAACTTCATGCCAGCAAGTGACCTGATGATGTCATCAGGGCTATGTGCTGTAGGAAAGTTACAGCTTAGGCAAGTGTTTGTAACCTTTAGCTGAAATCCACTCAAGGATGGGACTTCAATTTTACTGCACAGGCCCTGATCACCTGCTGAGGCTATGGGGCTTCTTCCATGATCCATTTCCACACAGAAATGCTACTCCAAAGGGGTAATATTATGCTTATGTGTAATGGCACAAGGCAGAAAGTCTGAATGACTGTCTAACAAAAATCACATTCAAATTACTTAGGATTCCCTCTCACCTTAATTATTAAGAATTAAAGTGTGGACACGTGACTGAGGTGAACAAAAAGGCAAGATAATGGTGGTATAAAAACAACACCACTAAAAATTAGATTTAGTCATCTAAATGTAATGGCTGTGACCCTAACTTACATTTTCTCTGTAACTATGCTCTCACAGCTCTCGTGCAGAATTTTGAGTTATGATTTTTTTTAAAAATTCTATTAAAAAGCCATGTCACAGGGGAAAGTACTGATAATTATGTGTATTCTCAGTGAGCACCCAAAACATGCAGTAAAATGCTGAAAAAACAATGTTTTCCTGTAAGCACTTAGTTGATAGCTAATCGGTCTGGTTTTATAAATGAACAGGATCCTCTCTCATAGCAGCTACAGCATTTTGCTGAATTATTAAGACATAGAGGAATAAATTTTCATACTTTTCTATTTAAAACTTGGATTGCAGGAAATTAAAGGATACAACACTTTGCCTGGGATTAGACCAGTCATGGATATTTCTAAAACCAAAGTTACTTCATATTTCTTTTGTATAAAAATGTGCTCCTTTTAATTCTAGAAATGTAGAGTTTCTGTCAGTCAATCAATTTTATTGCTATACTTATTGTATGTGATAGTTGCCCTCATGACATTTCACACATCAGATAAAATTTTGCTTTTCTCATTTCTCATGTTGTTCCTGCCATCATAAAGTATAACACCATCATTCAAAGCACAAGGAGGAGTTGCTTATTATCCCTTAACTGACTCACACCCTCAGCTTCTGGGTTTCAGGCACTTAAACTCTCTCAGATAAATACCATACAGTATTTTAAATTATTTTCTTTCATTCTCATGTAGATTTTCACATACACTGAAACCCAGAGAAAAAAATCAGCTGGTTTTGCAAGGTTTTCAGACAAACACAAACACTTTCAATATCAAACCAGAAGTACACCAAGAGATTCTCAGTTAAATAAGCCAGCTCCAAAGCCAATGTGTTCCTATATTAACATCCCAGATTAATCACAGCTGTTCATTATGCTGCAATTCTGCCCTTAGCAGATGTAGACAGCAATTACTGTATGAGAGCTGAAGTGCCAGAGCAGACACACACCTGACTCAGGATTCTAGAAAACCTCAGCAGCAGCCCAGGAAGGAAAACAGGATAGGTCACATCAAGAGTGTAGCTGCCCTGAGCCAGCTGAGGAAGCAGCTTTGCTCACTTGGCTGTGCCTGTTAAATGCCTGGATAAAGCACAAATGCCCTGGTGTGGCCTCCCTTTCTGCAAGTCTACTGTGCTGCCTGATATGATCACCATACTTATGTCATGTATTCTGTAACTGAAGGATAAGAGGAAGCTGGTAGAAATTTTTTTCCTGGCTTTCTGTGGCTCTTCAGAACTCTGTTACTGGATTGCTGAGAGATGGGGTCAAATCTATGGATACCACTACCCCTCTTCATCCCTCACATCTGCTTTTAGGGGCCAGGAAGTGTACAGGTCCATGGGGCCCAGTAAAACCTCCCCCAACACAGTTATCATTATCAGGCTTCAAAATATTAGACTTGCAAACATCTTTACTTCTCTGGTGCTTCAGTTTCCCAGTCTAAGTCCTATCTTGCAAGTTTATAGCAGGGCTTATAAAGGGCTTTCATTTCCAGAAATCTCAGTGTTAAAAACATCAAATTAGTGAACCTTCAGAATTATACTCAAGTACATCCCTGAAAGTGTTCAAAGCAATGTTGGATTGAGGTCTGAGAAATATAGTCTAATGAAAAGTGTCCCTGCTCATGAAAAGGTGGTGGAATTATATTTTTAAGGTCCCTTCTAACCCAATCTATTCTATATCACAAAAATGAGAAAGTGCATAAGGACACAAGAATCAGTTCAGACAACCAAGCATTTAAGTCATCAGTACAAAATTACACTAAATCCTTGGTAATTAAAAATATTCGTGAAACACTTGAATGATATCTACAACTTGCATGAAGCTGAAAAAAGGTTACATTTTCCACAAGAATGCCAACTATATTCCTTCTTCCAGTTTCCTCTATAAAGAGGAGAGATTTGGCAGGTCTCTTGAGGAAAAGAGACCAAACAACTCCTTTGTTTCATTGCCATGGAAATACAAACAGAGCACCTCCTGCTTCCACAGGCTCCAGTCGTTCACAGCTCAAAAGCAACTTGGAGCACAAGATGTAGCAGACTCAGGTAACAGCAGAATTCAGTTGCTTCTCCCTTTATGAAACTTTTCCTGAAGTGAAGATCATGTACATGAGATTCAACATGTCCTTACTGCAATGCTGACATTATTCTGAATTTGTTTGTGACTCTACCTTACTCTGTTTCAGCTAGGAATAGAAGCTGGAATACTGAAATGACATATGAAAGGCTACGTATGTTTCCCTCTTTTTTTAATGAGAAATAGAAAATTCCAGAAACTTCTTAAGTTTTTATAAGGTTGTTAGCCTGCTTTTTTGAATAATAAAGTAAGTCTTTCCTTCATTAAACCACCAAGTCTTTTGAGGGGTGACCAATGATCCATAACACTCAACCTTCAAGTTTTCTTCCTGTTTTTACTTCTGAAGTTTTGTGGAACCATTCCAGCCTGTTTCAGCAGGCACCCTCATGCCTCCTCCCTATCTGTATGCCATGAAGAGGAACTGAACCAAGTAGCACATGGAAAAGTCATCAGTGAGATGGAGGAGGCAAGCAGGTGCAAGTAATTATCCTACAAATTAATTGGAATGGGATGTGTAAGAAGTTGTTAAAGTAAAAGAAAATTGAGGAAAACCGTGCTTTGTTAAATGCCTTCAGTGAAACTACCTGCTGCTGTTTTTTAGACACAAAAGTTCTAAACTGCCTATAAGTACTCTTTATCTATATTATTATTTTTGTAGAAGGAGGAGGAGCTGTAGTGTCACCCTGAAACTAGGAAATTTGCATCCCCTTTTTATACATTTTTTGGTATATATCAAACTACTGATCTTGTTCAATCTTCAGATATGTCCAATGCTTCAGACTAGTTGGACTCTAGAACAGGATTACGAGTGTTCACTGTGGAAATATTAAATATTTCACATACAACATTGCCCCCCTACACAGCTACAATCAGCAGCCTGCAGCCTTCTAAGAGGCTCTCCTGGGCTTGGCAACACCTTTTTTAAACAGGCAGTTTATCTTCTGATAAGAAACAGAAAGACTTCATTTACAGTTGTTTAGTGCTATTAGAGCCTGTGCACGCAGTTTCCATAACAAGGTAGGAAAAACAAGCCATGTCTTCTGCGTGGGATTTTTCTGATCTCCAGGATATAGGAACACACCTATGGTATCTTGGTGTATGAGTCATTGGGTTGCTGATGTCATGCAGTATGTACTGTTAGGCTCAAGTAAGTGATAGAGAGAGTTCACTACAGGACAATAGCTTCTGGTTCTCTGACGTATCACCTGCCTGCTGCAAAGTCGTAGCTAGGTATAAAGTTACTTTAAACATATAAAAAATTACACTTAGAGGCAGAAAAGCAACATTCTATTTTCCATTTGTAATGCCACGCTGCTAAACCTGTGACTACAGTGCTGAGCACAGAAAATACAAATCTGCACACCCATTTGTCCGTCCCTCTACCTCTCTGCCTCTGGGCTCCCTGGGCACCCTGCAAGCCTGCAAAGCTGTGGCAACCAAGGCGTGCCACAGACAAGGAGAACTGCAGAAAGGGTTGCCATTTTCACTTGTTCCTCAAGGTCTCGGAAAGAGCTTTTAAATACGGTTCAGCAAACGAAGCAAAAGCCACACTCCTGAAGGGTTCACAACATCTAAATAAGAGTCTCACGTTACTATGCAAACATGCAACGGTGTGGGTTTTGTCAGAATGTGCACTTACACGTCCTGACACACACAGAGTGAGGAGACAAAGCGGTTATTTCAAGAGAAAAGGTATCAAGAAATTGCTGAGCCCTTGGACAATGAAAATGAGGCTTTGCAGGGGCCCCCATCACAGGTGCAGGGTTCCATTGGTTTGCAAGGACAACTTTGACTGCAGCAAAGGAAGCAAAAATAAATGCATCTGGCTACTGCCATGAAGAGGAATTGCTTGCCGACAAACCTCTTGGACATCCTAGAATATCCATCAGCTGGCTATTCTCTAAGCATACACCATAACACATCTTTTTTGAGACCAAGTCTAGTAAAACACAGTGACATTTCAGTGTCAAAACAGTTTTTCCCCTTACTTCCAATATTGTCTCTTAAATTCTCATCACAAGATCCAAGCCCTGCTCCCTGGGATTTCCAAAGTGGCTTTTTTCTTAACCACTTCTCTCTTATCCTATGGAAAAAGCAACTTCAGCCACTCCCTTCTAGCTCATGAGGTGAGTCCATTCCTGTATCTTCTAAGTTCCCTTTTTTTTTTCTGCAAGTCATCCTTTCCCCCATTCTTTGTGCTTTCATCTTACAAAGAACTGCCACCATAGCAAGCAACCAAATTCTCATTTGCCTAATTCACTCTTTCCTTAGAAATCAGGATTAGTAGAAAATAGAAAGAAGCCATACACTCAGCTTCATCCTAGCCTTCATTCTAAGTAAAAAAACGAACATTATGGCATAAGAATCATCATCTTCTCCTGGATAATTTGTAAAGAAGGGGGAAATTACTAAGACTAGCAAATATTCACTATAAATAGTTTATCCTTGACTATTAGATGCATGGGTGGTTAAATGGAGGAGCAGAATATGTTCTTTAGAAGATCTCTATATAACTCCTTGAATATTTATGGTTTCACAGACTGCATAGGCCCTTTTTACTGATAGCAGGTATAAAGATATTAGGAAAGATTTCTTCATTGAAACAATCTGCTCATAAAAGTGGTGGAGACCATCTCTGTATGTATTTAAAAGATATGCAGATATAGCATTTGGGTTTTGGCAGTGCTGGGCTAAGTGTTCGATCTTAAATATCTTTTCCAAGCTAAACGATTCTAAAATAAATTACGCAAACTGTGGATGCATTGTCAGGAAAGGATCTGAACAGATTGCCTACAGAAGAAAGTAGATTTCTTGTTTTCAAAGGGAAAATAATTTAAGCAGAAAGAAACAAAGAACAAATTTTACCCTGAAATGAATGGTGAGAAACAATACATTGCTGGATCTCAGGGTAGATTTGTGTTGTTGATTTTAGACAATTGTGAAAAGCAACATTAAAAAATCACACCAACAAAACAAACAAACCAAAACAAAACAAAACAAAAAGCCACAACCAAACAAAAAAGCCCTACCAAATACAACCCCAGAATGCAACAAAAGGGTAATTTCCATTACTGAATGACTAATAATATTCATTAGGCTGTCATCTGAAATATCTTGATTATGAAATAAGAATACTAGCTGGGGTAGATGCAGAGAATGCTACTGAGATGTCTGAAAAGTGAAGAGTCAATCCAAAGGGAGAAGGCCATAGAAATCAGTGTACCTGTTTTCAGCAGGTTGACTAGCAAGATAAGGACTGCTGTCTGACAGTGCCAGAAGGTAAACAGGGCAGTCACAGAAGTAATCTCAGCTGATCATAACTGAAGTGAAGGAAGCATTGTAAGGAATCAGATAAAAGTTTTTTTTTTTTTACCTAAAGTCTTATACTCTATAGAAATAATAATAGCAGAAAATTAATTTGGTTTCAATCTTGAGCCATTAATCAGCGAAATGAAAATGTGTTTACTGTGATAGCAGAAAACAGATCTTAAAAATTCAGAAGTTCTCCTCTAGCTGTCTTCCCTAATATTTGTTGAACTATATTTGCAAACCTGAAAAGAATATCAGCAGGATACAGAGAAAATAGAGGAATCACAGTTAATTTGACTTAGACAAGTGTTTAAATATGGCCAGTTGGACCATACTGGAAGCCAGGGTTGCTATCTCAGACTTGTGTGATCCTGGAATAGCTCTTTGTTGTTCATGGATCCCCGCTGGTTTTGCTAAGCAGGGTAATGCAGAGATGTGTCTCTCCTGGTGGTCACATGCAGACACCATTCTTCCACCTTCAGCCCCTTCCACCACCATGACCTTAGGTTGCTTCCCAGCAGGAGCAAGTGTCCTCCAGCAACGACAGGGTGCCTGACTCCTTCAAAATGCAGATTAATTCAGGGATTTGTTAATATCGATTTGTGGTTGAGAACAGTGTTCATAATTAAGTTGGAGAAGATACTCATGTTCATTTTGCTGGCAAAGATGGCAAGAACTCTGCAAGGCTGCATGATTTTAAGTGCTTAAAACAAATTAGGACCACTAAATTTCAAATATTGTAAGTAAAAACCAGAATTTTACCTATACATCATCTTTTAACTCTTTTATAATCAATTTTCTTTGGCTAATGGTAAATTAACTATTAATACACATTTCAGAGTTATAATTCTGAAACATAACCAGATATATGGATATCAGGACACATTCAAGGATCTTACTAAATCAGCTGGAGGACTCAGAAAACATATGGGAACTGCTGGTGACAACTTTCCAACAGTTATTCAATATGCTCTTTTTACACTTCTGCCAAGATCCTGATGAGCTCAAATACAAAGCCCAGATTACACAGTAATCTATAAACCATGCAACTAGTGAATGAAAAACCATAGCAGTGTGAGATCCTTAGCATTAATGGCTCCTGCAGGATGAGTGCAGATTCTGCAGTTAGAGAAGACCTGGAGAAAGATGAAAGAAAATAGTCACTGAAATAGCAAAACTATTAAACCTGGAAGACTTAAAAAATGTGGAACCTTATGCCTTTGAAAAGCTTCAGAGAAGTTATGTTTCTATTCCTTGTCAGAAGAATAAGACCAACAAGATATTTACCTGCATCAGGAAGTACCTAAGATAAATCTTGTTATGCAATTTGATTTGGAATTTATTTCTCCAGAATGCCAGTGATGCCAAATATCTAGGTAAACTGAAATAGCAAATATATTTTTGGAAAGGGAAAAATATCCAGTGTTGTAGCAATCAATGTTAGTATTACAAAAGTATATGAAAGTGTATAAAATAATTTTTCATAGTTTATTCCCATCATCCACATTTCCTGGAGAAGAAAGGAATTCCCATCAATCAGATGAGGTTATTGCATCTTTTAATTTTTAATACTTTCTTTTCATTACCTGGTTTTACCCATCTCCAGAAAAGGCAAAGAAAACTATTCTCTTATACTGGCAATTTCAACATTAAAACTTTCATGGAGAGTAGGAGGAGGCGACACAGAAATATGTTAACAGAAGAGAAGATGGATAGTATTTTTAAAGCCTAGTAATTCTTCTTGCTCCACTGAAGGCAAGAAAATCCTTGATATGCACTCTACTCAGAAAGAGTCCCAAGCTTTTGCTGTGTTTCAACATTATGGATTAATGAGGATAAGATACACACAGCTATGAGCATTTCCCTATTAACCTTGCAGGTTTACCAAGACAGTTAATACATCAGACTTGATGGCAGTATTTAGTGATAGGAGATCAGGCTTTTTGCCAGCATTTACCCACTGAATGCATTTTAAAAGAGTAAGAAAAGTAAGAGAAAGGGCTGTCGGGTCAAAATGGATATAAATTGGACCGACAGGTGTCTTTAAATAAAAAATCACTGGAAGAAAAGTTCTCAAAGATTTTCCAGAAGACGCGTATGTTAATCTGTTCATTCCTTCTCTCTAATCTCAAAAAGTTATGAAGTAAGCTTGTTTGGGGCAGGACTGTTATGTTGACTGGCCATAGGCGTGGAGTGCCCTGAGATGCCATTTGAGCTGGGGGATATAACACAGGACCCATGGAAGGAAAACGGGTAGAGAAGTATGAACACCACTCTTGCATGCTTTGCTAATGCCATTCTGGGATGAGACGTTAAAACTTTACCTTGGTTCTGCATTAATATCTTATGCTGCTTATCAGCGTAAGGATACTTCCAGTTCTTTGAGGCCTTGCAGAGGAGGAGAGGAAAACAAGAATTAAGATCATGTTGTTAGCCTTCAGAAACCTCTGTAAAAGAAACTTGTATGATTTTCCTGACAAATATTACATAATTCTAAAAATCCCAGTTAAAGGTAAACAATAATCTCACAATGATGTTTGTTAAAGTGTAATCAGTTAAACTTGTTACGTCCAAATGAGATTTTTTTAATGTAGGTGCCTTTTGATAATCATCTTAATATTTACTGAATTTATGAACAAAGTTGTTGATCCAGGAAGGAACAAGCATCATGGATTCCAACAACATGCATCTTAAAATTCATTACCTTTCATCTAGGAAAATATGTGTCTGGGAAAGAAATTATATAACCTTCCATTGACATGATTTTGCATATTCTTTTTCTCTAATAAGAACTGAAATCACAGTCTATAGAAATCAGACTTACTAATCTCTAGTTAAGGATCCAAAAATTTCATGTACAACACCTCTCTCTGTATCATGTAGTTTTTGTGGCTTAGTAATCATATTCTCATCTCTCTATTATAAAAGATACTTTCTTCTTGCTGCTATGATAAAAACCAGTACAAACAAGGAATTTAACATCCAGGGGAAATAATAAACCAGCTGTACAAGGCACTATAGTATCATGAAGCAAAAGCAAGAGAGAGGAAAAAAAAGTGGAAATATGTATTCATTGCCATTTTGTAAGTGTGTGTGGCTGATTGTGACAGAGGAAGGCAAATTTTTTTTTTACAGAATTTAAGACTATTTTGAAAAGGAAAATATTTCACAAGCACAAGATGAGGGATTCCAATAGTGCAGATCAGGAAGGTCTTCAACATGAAGATTTTTCTTCTGAGATTTCATTTTCAGTTGTTTATGAGTCACATCAGTTCCATGATCCTATCAATGTGCAGGAAATTAGTGTATAAAGACAGCCAAATCTATAATCAAATTGTGTGTGTGTGTAGGTGCTCGCACGATGACAACTGTGAAGCAATCATGAGGACTCCTGATGATAACATTGAATAAAAGTCCATATAAAATACTGGTAACAGATGTCATCTCCTGTGAGCATCCTGATATTTTACCCTTTTCTTCACTTGACATTATAATTTTCTACAGCAGAACACAAAGCTCTACAAATTCTAAACATATGCAACAAGAAGCAGAAGCAGCCAAGAACCAAGTCCCTATCAATAAGTAAACTTTGAGCAGAAAAGCACACTTCTCCATGTTTTCAACCTTTCAACATGCTTATCTGGAAATGGACTTTCTCCCCTCCCTGTTTGCTACTCTCCCCCTTCCTCCCCACCCAGGAGCTAGAAGAGTCTTGCTGATACCTGGGTACTGCTTTTTCTTGTTCAGTGCCTACAAAGCTGATCTCCCATCCTAAAAGAAGTCAGGTTCACAGTGAGGAAACCAAGAAGGCCCAGTTAACCCAAGTGCATAGGGAGCATATCAAAGCCCTGTGTGGCTCCTGTGGGTCTCTGCTCTCTCCCCTCTTGGGCAAGGGTAAGTTTGTTTGCCTTCACTAGTTCACCAGCCAGCATATAGCTACACTGCTGTCCTGAGGGCAGGCTGGGAGGGCATTAGCCAAGAGGATGATGGCTCTGTACAAAGCAACATAAAGAACTTCCCTCTCTGACTTCTGTAATTTCTAATGGAAAAGGTCAAAATAATTTTTTTTTCCTTAATTTCCCCTGTGAAATTTTGCCTAGATGTGAGAAGAGAGGAGCAGCAGCTTAGGGCTCTCTGTTCTGAGCACTGACCTTCCACCTCCTTACAGAGCAAAGCTGCTCGAGTTCTAATCTTGCTGAAAAGTTGCAGTTTAGCTCTAAGGCCTCTAACATTACATTAGCAACAGCATACTTAATGGCACACCCTGGAAAAAAATGAACATCCTAAGCATAAATTAATCCACTCAGAGATTTCAGAATCAGGAGAAACTCTGAGCTCAGGTGTGTTGCTCTTATCATGGTAGTCAGACTTCTCAATCATGATGTCATTATCAAAAAGCTAGATAGGCCAACAGCAAATTTACTAGTACCTCATGCTAGAAGAATAAATCTCACTTGGATACCATGAAGCTGTATAGCATTTTCCTTGCCAAAACAACTTGTGTTCCAATACTTAAATGCTAATTACTTAAATACTAATACCTGAAAATATGTTTAGAACTTGGGAATTGTTAAGCATGCATCCAACCTCCAACAAGAAATCTTCCAACATCCTGCATGAAATCTTCCCTTGCCTAACACAGGCAGATGCCTGGGATTAAAGACTCAAGGTTTCCAGCCCCACCTTCACAATGTCCTCTGTGCCTCATCTTGAGCAAATCCCACATCTACTCACTTTTTTTTTTCTTGAAGTAGGTAAATGCTATCACAAGATTCACAGAGTTTTAAGGGGAATCATTTGTTTGTCTCTGGCAGTTTTTGGTGTGCTGGCATAAGAATCAAAAAAGAGATTTAAATAAGGCTGCTGTGACTCAGAAATAGTATTCCCCATTTTAGTGTTCCCACTGAAGCACTTGAAACCATGCATCCCTCGCTCCTTCCCCTCTCTCAGTCCCTTTGTGGCAGGATGGAGAAGAGAATTGGAGGCACAAAGGGTAAAGATCACAGACTGAGATAAGAACAATTTACTGGAAAGAGCAATGGAATAAGACAAAGAGTACCAGCAGTAATACCAGTAACAGAGGGAGCTGGCACTACCCAACCTCTTTCTTCATGCCACACGTACTCAACCAGAAGGGACCCTCTCCCCAGGAAATTACATGAGCTGGTATAGAATAACCTCCAGGTCCTGGCCATGTCCTCTCCTGGCTACTGCAAAAACTAATCTTATCCTGGCTGGAACCAGGACAGACCTGATACAAACAGATATGAACCTCCAACTTATGCACTCAGGAGAAAAAGGATGGCAAAACCAGTCCTCTTCGCCTCAACATATCTGGGTAATAAAAGAGTTGACTCCTGCTCCCAGTCAACAAAATTATGTAACATAGCTGTCCTTTAGTCAATGCAGTTTTAGATTACCCTCCCTAGTTGGCAATATTATTGCATTTATCTTTCCACTTATCAACCAAATATCTAATCTTCAAACAGTATATCCTTTCTAGTTGAGTAACAGAATAAACAGCATAATTAAATGAAGAAATTAGGCAAACATTGCCCAGCATCACCACCTGTGGCTGTCAGTCTACCAGATACCTCATACTGTCCCAGCTAACCTAACTTACACTTGAAATAATTAGGAAATAGAATGAAAGTGAGTCCTGAGCTGTAGACACGAACAAGTAAGAACCAGCACTAGATGGGTGCAAAAGATGCATGGTGACTGTGGATGTTGTGGGTCCATGTCAATGACAGATGGAAGAGGCTGGGAGAGGATGTCACACAGGCAGGGAAAACATGTCATTGCTACAGGTCTTCCTGTGATTTTGGCAAGGGCAACCTTTGGGTTAGGTTTTCTGGTTTAAAAAATTGCCCAGTGAGCAATATCCATTTGTCTTTTGACCTTCCTATGTTCCACCCTTATGCAGGCAAAAATTTTGAGCCTTGAGCAAAAAAGGAATCAAATTATATGTTATTTTATCTTTTGAAGCAAAATGTTTAGGAAGATTGTTGAGGAAACTAATTCTTGGTTTTATGTCAGTCAGAGCTAGGCTGTCATAAAGCACTGAGAAAAAACTGAAGTACAAGAAGGGAGAGATTCCAGAAGAGGCAGAATGAAAGACAAAGAACACTTTGGTATATGAAAAGGCAGTAGAAAAGGGTGCTTTATTTATCAAAGAGATAGGCAGATGTTCTCTTAACAGGAACAGAGGTCATATAGGATAAGATGGAAAAATTCAGCCCAAAGGAGTGCTGTACAAACCTGAGAGTCAAGCATTAACTAAGGCTGAATTTCAACCTGGGGAGACAAACAAAAAAAAAGCCTGACTGTACTAACCAGCATATATAAAGGGAAAGATATCTAGAATTTACATAAATGAAAGCACAGAAACCTAACTGATTCCTTAATCAAATTCATATATCAAGCACCTCTAAAATAATTTGATTTGTTTCTCATTCTTTGCCTACCCATACATTCTATGTTTCAGTTTTGCTGAGTCTTACTTTGAATGCAATAGAGTGAAGGGTTTGCTGTTTATTTCTATTGAATGTCTTGTGATCAGAACAGACTTTCTCTATATCAGCCAGCTTAAATATTCCTTTCTATTACATTTGTCCTTGCCAACAGAACAGGTCAAAATAGAATGATTTTTCATCTCTTATTTTCCCCATATTGAAATTCTGAAAATATTCAGGGAGTTCCAACTCCTAATTACCTCCTTTTAGCTCTTTAGATTACTCATCTGGTACTCTTTGCAATCCATTTCCTTCAAATGCCATAAGTAATTAGGTGTCCCTATGGAGATATTTACCTGTAATTTTTGTCTTTTTTTACCAAACCATATCCATTACATCTGTGTTTCCCTCTCTAGGTTTTCTGCAAATTTTCTTGCTGAAGAAATGCCTAGAAGCAGCATTCCAGGAACAATTGAGCATGAGCTGGCATAGTAACACCTCACTTTTCTAGGTCCCATCCAGCTCCCCAAGCTCACATCAAAAAGGCATACGCAGTGTATCTCCCAGGGGTGCCTCTCTGCACTCTGCTCCATTGCATCTTCTCAGCCAATGCCCTTTAACTCTGATGCAAGGGAAATTTAGACCATAAATCAGTCTAAACTGGGATAAATTTGTCTGCTTGGTTTAATTTAACGCAATTGTAAACGAAGCCTTTTCAGCAGGCTTGGTGTCAATGCAGAGATAGTTTTACATTTGCTGTTACACTACACAACTCACAGCATGTGGTTTCTCCTCCAAAACTTTGGACCTGCCTGGGTGCCAAGTTCCAGTCTCTGAGATGGATGGATGTTGCTCGTCCTCCCCAGCTGTGGTCAGCTCCCTGTGGCAGGACTTACCCCCACACTCCCAGGTGTACATGGGGTGTGAAAACACATCTGTCTCCCCAGTATGTCCAAGGAATGAGCTTATCATCTTCAGTCATCCTTTTGGGCTCCCACCATGCCCTTCTGCCACCACCAACAGCTCCCCAGCCACAGCTCGTTTCATGCTGCCTTTTCTGGAAGGCACTCCCCACCTTCTGCTAGTCTGGGAATGTCTTTTGATTCACATCTTTTAATCAATCTTGGTAAACATTGTTGGTGTAAGGTTGCTACTGCTCACAAACCCAAGACTTCTAACGTGTACCAAATGTTCCTGCAATATGGCTGGCACACTCCACATTAGCATAAAAAATACACACTGCAAACACATCCAACTGCTTTTAACATCAAAAGGAAGTTTTCCACTGATTTTTATAAGGTATGAATTGAGGTCTTGTGACCCTGCTACAGTGAAGTATTTACACATATGCCAGATCTTAAGTATGTGAAGAAGCCCCATGAATTCAATTATGCTTCTCAGAGGCTTAAACATTTCACTCAAGGCCTCAATGTTTATTTTAAGCTGCTGTAAGAGTGTTGCTCTTGTGAGAATTTCTTTGTTCCTATGAAAAGAGGAATAGGCCTTTACATTAGTATAGATACATACATGTAATGTGCCTGTTTATATACATATGCACACATATTTACATGCATATATTGGCATCTTTTCTGCTCTTCATATTCCTAAAAGTAAAGGTTTTATCTCATTCATAAAATTAACTGCAAAATGCAGCATTTGAGTCTACATTTTTTATGGTGGAAAAAAAAATCCTTTTAAATGCCCTTGTCCCAGTGCTGATGGATGCACAGTTCGCAACCCAGGAAACTGTCACACAATAGACAAATCAAAAACCTTAACCTGTGAAGTAGAAATATTTGCCTTGGAAACATATATACAAAAGCTCACAACAACAAAAGGAAGAAAGAGAGTTGGGCAACATAGTGAAAGATTTACCTCAAAGACTATCAAAAGGAAGAATCATTTCCTTTTCTGCTTTAGGGCAATGTTTATTTAGATTAAAATGTAAAAGGTGCAGTGGAAATAAACATCCTCATTATTGTCCATAGAATTTTCAAAGATGAAGAACCTTCATCTTATAATGGCATTCAGGAGACATTTTAGGTCTTCTCTCTTCATTCCTTTTCCCTCCTTTATCTCTTTCCATTTTTTTCATTTTGGTTTGATTTGGTTTTTTAATATATAATATGCAGGGTTCAGCCTAAAAATTCCCTACTGAAATTGAGTGAATTCATGCATATACATGCTGAGCAGCTGCAATCACATGTGACTCAGACAGGGGCAGCATTTCAACTGCAAAGTCTCCAAAAATTAAATGAGAAAAATGAGACTTTACCTTGGGGTAAAGGCTGGCAGACTAACACCGGAAGGGACAGAAACAGTATGTCCCCAGTTCTTCTCCCTCTGATGGAAAAGATTGAATTATTTCATTGCTTTACAGAAGAACAGATTCCTCCAGATTCATTGGAAGTCACTTAGAGCAGTATAGAAACAGATGGTTAGGTAAATACAATTTTCTCTTTACTAGCATGTTGTTTCTGCTCTATTATTATTTGATTCTTTACAATTCATAAATAAAATTAAATCAATAACATCTGTGAACATCACTGCCCTTCCGCTCCTCTGAAATAGCCCATAAACTTCCATGACTTTCTTTATTGTTATTGAGCCTCATGTCAGTCTATCTTGAAACTCCTAGCCCAACAGGAAATAATTTCTGGATTACAAACATTTGGGGTTTTTTTATAGTGGCAGGCAGGGATAGGACATAACACTGAAATTCAGGAGTATTAAGAGGGTTATGATAACTGTTGGACTTTGAGGGGTTTCTTTGGAGTCTTATTTCTCCTTCAAATGCAAAACACCTGGGAAAGCAGCCAGCCAGCAGTGACAGGCTCTGGAAACTTCAAATCATCTGAGAAGGGCACTAATCTACCCTGCCACATCCTCTGTTAAAAACTTCTCAGGGATTTACTGCCCATGCAAATGGTCTGTGGATAATGCAGAGTCAAGAAGAGCAGCTGGTGTCAGGACCTGAGAGGTTCATCAGTGGCAAAGTCACTTCAGTACCCTCTGTGACTGGAGAGGTAATAAGCACAGCAGTCCAAGACCTAGCCCAGTATTCCATCTGTGCTGCACCATGTGTCATCTGGAACTAAAGAAGCATGAAAACATTTCCAGAAGGTGAAATGTTGGCAGAGGCAAAGGCTGATAGGGAGAGGCTGATGTGGCTGGTGAGGTCTTGTAGTGTGGCTTAACAGGCATATTGTGTTACAGCATTGTACTCATGGCTCTGCTGGGACTGTGACTTCTTAAGAGACAATTATCATTTTTTCTCTCTTCTCCATTTAAAGTCTCTGAAATGAGAGGGATGTTGTCAGTGTTCTGCATGCCCTGGCTCCAACAAGAGGACATGTTTGATGGTAACAAGGTTTGGGGGTAAAAGTGTAAGACTGAATAGGATAAAGGAATCTAACTTTTTTGCAATTTCATACATATCTGTGGTTGGGATCAGTGTCTGTGGTGTAACATGACATCAACCATGTTTATAGTGCTGTCTAGGAGAGAGGTGGTTGGGGCTGTCAGAAAGCAAATTAACAGCTAACTGATGATCTAGGACATACAATTTTCCCTCTCTCCACTGAAGGGGAAAGCGATTTTTCTTACTGCCGTTGGTTTTCATGCCTTTAAATACCAGGTGGATCTAGAGTCTGCTTTCTGGATAATATGAAAATGTATAATGTTAATGGTCATATTTCTTCCCAAAGTTTATGAATTGCTCCAAGAGAGCCCACACAGAGCCTTTAACATCCATTTACACATATAATCTCTTTTTCCTGGGTAACTAGATTCTGGCTTTTCACAGGAGAATCAACAGCTATAAATCAAACCCATCCTACACAGTTACATACATGCATCTCTGAATCTGAACATGGAACTAAAGACACAAAAAATTCCTAGGCAAGCCAATTTGCATGCAATCCTGATAGATAGCTGAATTGGTTCAATCTTCCCAGACCTGTGTTTGAACCTCCTGTAGCTGTGGTAAATCAGACACAAGCATGCATAGAACAAAAAGGTCAGAGAGTTTTCGTTAAGGGATTGTGCTCTCTACTGTAATTTCTGAGCAGGACAAAATGGCTGAAGAATAAACAGAGGCAGTGACCACCAGAGCAAAGGCACTGAGAGAAATTTAGAATAACCTCTGCTTCTTTTTCCTCAGTCCACTTGAAGCAAAGATGTGTTAATTTCTATTATGTGAGACTGTTGAAGTAGCTCCCTAGGCTTCAGTACTCATTTCCCAGCTGAAAACCAGTATTTGTGAAGCCTACACTAGTCAGGCTTTGTGATGTTAACATACAAAAGATGGGTGTATTCCAGACATTTCTCGTCTCTTGAATGACTTCAGGATCCAGTGCTCTGTGTGTAACCCTGCAGCCACATCCATTTTCAGCAGCTTTTTCCAAACTCACAAGTTACAATTTATCCCTTCAGAAGCGTTTGAGCTTTATGTGTTAGCTCCCTCCTATATTATAAGGAAGGTTGAGTACTTAATTACACTGATCTAATTTGGCTAGAGAAGTTCACAAATGCTCTTATTTATTTTTATCTGTGCAGTTTCTGTTCGTCTAAAGATTTTGAGCATATGTTTTAAAAACACTCTGGGGCTGGACTCTCCAGATCCATAAAACATGATCCAGAAAATCTAGTCTATTTTCAGCAAGCTTAAATCAGTTTTTGCAGAGATCTGCTAGAGATTTCTAGTAGTTAGAAAATGAAAGAAGGTAAACCAAATTATTGCCTGTGTCAAAATTATTCATTTCACTTGATAATTATCAGGAACAGATGCTGTATTTAGTTATCTATATTCAGTGATGTGTTAATCCTTGTTTTTCTAGCCCTTTGTTTTTTTCACCAAACACATAAGCATTCTTTCTGAAACAAGAAAAGACATCACATCGCTAAAATATCAGTTTTGTTGGAAAGTTCAGAAAATAGATAAATAACCAGAAGCCACGGGCTTATTTCTTCTAAACAAAAGGTTATCACAGAATGTAGAGATTATTTTTCATGCCCTTCTTCTTTCTTACTTGCATACTACCTCCCACACCCACCTCCTGGCAAGTCAACAAGCTCTGAGCAGTCAGTCCCCACTTTCGTAACTCAGTCTCAGAGCATTAAAGCTTTAAGCTTGGCAGGTATCCAGGGTGAAGAAATATTAACAAATCTCCCACAAAGAGCACTCTAATCATAGCAAGCACTGAAGCCTTGAACATAATATTTCCTCCATGTATAAGATTTCCAATTTGCTTAATGGTTTCTCAAACTTTGCATTATGATATTGCAAATGTTCTTTTAAAAACTCCAAGTCCTCCCCAAACACATAACCAGCATGTACATTACATTAAAAAAAATATCATTTACTCTTCACTTTTGGCTTCTGCTGAGAAATCTTCTTCCAAGTCATAATTTATTGGAAAATAAAAAAGAAATACCATGTTCAAGTTATCATTCAAAGATGCCTTATTTTGTAATTCCCATTGCAACAACAGAGGCACATACTTCCATGAAACATTGTTGTTTATCTCTTTGGATGACCTCATCGAAGGTTAGTTGGAAGAAGATGGAAATGCAGGCTGATTTATTGGTAGCTGGAGTGCAAATTTCACACAAAAGTTCAGATGGCAGATTTTATAACTATAGCTAAAGGGTCTCAATTTTGTGAGATGTGAGTAATTTCCACAAGTCGTCGTTCTGTTGTCTGCCCCACATCACACAATCAACTCTCCTGCTTTCTTCTAGGGTATGAGCTAACACTTTTTCCAGATAGCTACATTCAGAGCAAGGATTTTTTCAAATAAATGCAACTGCACCCATTTTTGTTCATACCTAAGGGATGGGTGTGAACAGCTAAATTCGATTTTACTGCATTATCTATATTTAGGCTATGGTAGAACTGTAGCAAATACTCTGTATAATGGTTATCTAAGGCTTTAAATTTATTTCTATGAATAATTACAATTTAGTTACCAGGGAAACACATACTATAACAGTCATTCTCCTTATTTATTGGCAGAGTTATGTCTGCCACTTTACAGACAAAATGTATCTAAGTGTAGAATTGCGTTAAACAGTAATTTCAGAGTACTTTTCAACAGATATTTTTCCTAAAAGAAAAATATTTTTCTAAAACTTTTTTTCATAAAAGTTGCCCTGGCTACACTACTGAAACTCATAAATTGTTCTCTGATTTGGGACATTATTCTTTATTCATTATTCTATTTGTTATTTGGAACAAATTCTTTGAGCATTTTTATTTAGTAGAAATCTACCTTATGCTGTGAACAAGAACTTTGTGGCATCAGTGTAGTTAGTCTTCTAAAAAAGACAGACTATTGAAGGCAGAAGTGTCAGAAGAAATGCAAAGGTACAAGAAGAAAGCAACATGTTACAATAATTTATGCAGTGCATAAATTCAAGTGTACAAAAGAGTACAGTTCTCCCTCTCATAAGGACACATGCTAGTCAAAAAGCACACATCAACCCTGCCTAGCTGGGTTCATTTTAAGAAAGCAAGGACTATGGTCATCTCTGGAGGAGCTTGAGAAAATTCAAACTCTTTCAGTAAGGGGGACTTCTGCAGATTCCATCCATGTGAAGCGGGAAACACCTGCTAAGTCAGCTAGTATTAATGGAGAGAGGAACACCAATGCTTCAGTTACTTATGTGCTATAAAATGTCCCAGTTGTGTTCTTTAAAGCTGCTTAATTACATTAAAAGACCATCCTTTCCACATTCCCTGGCTCAGGCACACATCCACTTCACAGCAATTCCATGCTATGCCTGACGTTCAGCAGGCCCAGGCTAAATGTGAGCTACTGCAATTCACCTTCGAGCTGGCTAAGCTTCACTCTGTAGCTAAAGTCAACACAGCTCTGTATCTTACTTATATTATTCACATTTCCACAAATTGCTGATGCTAAATATCTGGTTTTTCTTGTACAGTTTTTTTCATCAGTTAAAAAAAAAAAAGCCTTTTTTAAATTTTTACCATTTTTAAGCATGGAAAAAATGTGTCTAGAACACTATGCAGACATCTCCCTGAAATCTGACACAGTAGTTTAAAAAAGGTACAATGCACGATTCAGTAAATGCGGGAATAAAAGGTTTTGGTGAGTCTTGAGTCATCAGTAACAAAATTAATGAATGAGATGTTCAAAACCCACAATTTCCAAGTTCAAAACTGAGGAGCAAATACTTCCCTTAAATGGTTCTGACTGGTTGCCAGTGGCCAATTCCCCACATCCTAAACAATGGACATAACTTTAAAATATAAATAACCCTCTTGGTAGAATTGGCATACACACTTCTAGTGGAGTAATAACGTTTGACCATGACCACTGAGAAATAGATTTGTTCCTTTCATGTAAAAACTAGGAGTGTTTTAATATGAAAATAAAATTATTGGTTTGAAAATCCTATATCCAGCTTACATCTAAACAATTTAGATAAACTCATGTTCTTAGGAAGCAGAGCATGGAACTGGAGAATATGGAAGAACAATTAAAGAGCTAAGGAAAATTAAGCCCCTGGGTTATACTAATAAAAGAATGATAGTGATCATCTCCCCATCTAGTCTTAATAGCTGTCTCTCATAAATTTTCCATTAAAATCAAATTAAAGTTTGAGCATTGCCATTTCTATGAAATTCTTTGCAGCTGTGTTTCTCTCAGCCCAGTGTTAATATTAAGCATTTAGTGAATTTCTTTTAGAGGTTAATCCAATAGTGCTTGCCATTATATAGCTACAATCTCATTTTCATTTAATCACCAAGATGTTATGATCTTTCAGGATGAGACAGCTTCAAAAACTATAAAGATTGTTTTCTGAAGTTTAATAATACCCACTTGGCTACGAGCATTAATTTCAATGAATAGTCAATACTTTCTACATCATACTTTCTACATTCTACATCCTGACATTAAGTACCCAACTATTCATTTGCAAGACACCATAATCCTTTTATTAAGCACTTTTTGCTCTTTATATCTTCCTTTCAAAGCAATGTAATTTATGAGGATCTAAGTATGATCTAGTCATAGCATTTAAAATAAAACATATTTCAAAATTGGTCAGATCATTCTTGAAACATATTTTCTGGAAATAATTTAATATGACTAGTTCAATAAAGGGTTGAAATATTAGGGGGAAAATCTTCTCACTGGTTGATTTAAGGTACTTTTTATGTCAACTCTGTCCATAAATGTTGCAAGATTGGTTTTTCTCTTAAGCAGTTCCTTCCAACAATGTGGAAATGGGGACCTGGGTTTCTTTTTGTATCCTGACTATATACAGGATTTTTGAGATTATTTTCTTTATCAAATAAGTTAAGAGAACACATGCAGAAATACTACATTTTACTTTTTCTCAGTTAGCTACCTTCATGGTCCCCCCAGTATTAGATTGCCACTTAGCCAAATGCAGCCCTTCAGAAGCAATGAACCTCATCTCAGTTATGTGAGGTGGTTCTTGCTCTCATTTCACAGCACATACTTTTGGAAATCCTGGTGTGAAAAAGGCTACTTTAGGATGGGAGGGACTTGTGAAGGTCATCCAGCCACACCTCCAGATTGTCTAGGCCCTGCTATAGGGTGTCTTTGACCTGCAGCCTCAAAATCACCTCTGTAGTCTGTGACCTTTCTGAGCTGGAAGTCCCATTGCCCAGGTCACTGATGAGAAATGCTAACCAGTGTCAGCCTCAAGTATAACCCATTAGGAAAATCACCATACTCAACTGCCAGCTGGATTTCAAACCACAGATCACAACCTCTGGGTCCAGCAGTCCAGAATTACCCACCTGTAATTCACGTGTAGTCCTTATCTCACTGACTGAACTGCAGTGATTCTATGGACAAAGACTGTGTTGTTAAAGGCTATCCCTGCTTTTCTCTCCTCTCTTAAAAGATCACAATTAGGCCAACCAGACACATTTTTTCCCTTGATGTATCTCTGCTGGCTGTTCCCTCTCACCATCTTGTTTTTCATGTGTCAGGACATGACTTCTGGGATCATCTGCTCCACAATCTCCTGGAGACTGAGGTGACACTGGTAGTTTCCCCAGTTGTCCTTGTTGCCCTTTTATTTGGTTTCTTCTGAAGAGTGTGGTACTTGACTTTTTAATCTCCCTCAATTGCTCTGACCTTTCAAAGAGGATAAGTTAGCACCCTCAGCAGTCTCCATGGATTTGTATATGTCCAGTTCCCTTATTTGATCCTGAATTGGATCATTCTCTACTGTAGCCAGTACGTCTTTCCCATAAACTTTGCACAGAGAACTTGGAGGCCCGAAAATAGACTTTGCCAGGAAAGCACAAGAGAAAAACTGAGCACATCAGAATTTTTAAAGCCCTTTTTCATTAGATTGTTTTGCCATTTAATAGGGAAATGTTTTTATATAAATCTTCAGGAGGACTGGCATCCAAACAGAAGCAGAACATCAACACAAGGCCACAAGAGAATGTGAGAAATGATTATTGAAATCCTTCTCTGAGACTTGAAAGCTTAACCTTATAGGCTTCTTTTAAAACATGACAGGACAGCTATTTTAGTTTTGGTTGGGTTTTTTTTTTCCCTTTAATCAACTAGTCCATGACTAACACACTAACACAGAATATGAGAACCCTGGGTCCTAAGCAATGTTCTGTAAAAGGAGTTTAAGTCCTCCTCCTTAAATGTCTGGAAAAGGTGGTCCCATAGCAGATCTACAGACTATGTAGTGTTAAAGAAAATGTGGTGGGTTTAGTTCTTTCTATTGCAGCTATCCCACCTTTGTAAAGGAATTCAGTATTTATTAGTCTGGGAATATTACTTTCTAGCCAAACCATCGAGGACACTCTCTGGGAAATAGGAAAACATGAGTTCCAAACTCTACTTCTAGAGACTATTTTTTTTATATCGAGCTGTCATTTGATAAAACCTATGAAGACTCCAAGGCAAAGTACAATGCTTGTGTCTCTCTGTCGGTACCTGTGGAGTAAAGTTTTGATTTTCAGTCAAACTGAAAACATCAGCCTTTGGGTAGAATGTCTCCAGAGACACCCAAAAGCTTCCTTCTGCAGATTTTTCTATTATTTTATTCTAGTTTGAGTGATCTGCTCCCATCCAGAGAGTCAGATTCCCCTGCACAGCTAATCCATTCTCACTGAGTTTTTTCTGTTTAGCCTGCTCTTTCCAGCTGTGACTCTAACTAGGGAATTTGATAGATTTTCTGGCAGGACATGTGGAATGTACCTGTTACCTTCAAATCACAGTATGTCTAGACTCATATCCAGAAAAAAATGCTTTACTGCTAAAAATAGAAGCAAAGCATTTTTGGGAAAATACATTAAAAAATAATTAAAAAGCAAAAGATTAAATGTCTTTTTAGAGTTGTGAATTGCATAGGATGTGGTAAATTGTCTAGTCAGTGTTTGTCTACATGTGGTCTGAACATTTTTTTATGGAGATCCTGGGTTTAAATACATATACTTTTTGAATAAAGTTTAAAATCCCAAGAGTTGTGATGCCCATAGAAAATTACAGGGCGTTTTCTTCATCTGCAAGATCACTAGCTTTTGCCATTGGTTTTGGGTACTGATTTACCCATAAATATGAAATGGAAGAGTCACTCTACCAGAGACACATATTGTGTTTTCAGTACAGCAGAGGAAGTTCAAAGAAAAACACACATAGGCACACTTTCTCTGTTCCCACTGCAGCAAATGTATTTAACTTTAAAACTACAGGGTACTTTGTCCAAGGGTGTTTCAGGAATTAAATATTTTTCTGTAGTAACAGAAGCTTCAGAACCATTCAGCAGTTTTTCATTTTGATTTCTAATTTTAATCCTGACAATCAATCCTTTTTCTGAAATAATGGAGTGAATTTTATCATTTTGCACTTTCCTAGGTAAAAGAAATAACCACTTACGTGGGCAAGGCAAGACGTCTTTCTTCATATATTGTTAGTCCCTTAAAATGCCTCCTATTAAATTTCGTAAGCACTTCTGACACCCCATTACCTTAAGAAGGGAAAGTTCATCTTTGTCTGCTTAAAGAAATGCAGTCTTTCCAGAGAAATGTAGCAAACTCAGAGTTTAAAATATTCCTGGCAGGGTGAGGTTGTTCAGGCAAATTTAGGCAGATGCCCATAATTCATAACATTCTTTGGGAATTCCTACCCAGTGAGCATCACTCACAGAAGCTGTCATAAGTTTGTTCTTAGTATTGTATCTGTCTTTTCCATCCTGTAAATGTTCAGATTTATATAGTTATAAATGCAGCACAGGATAGGGACACCAAACTCAAAACAGCCCAGTCAAAATATGAGAAACAGCACAGACAATTCAATAAGAGGGTTTATTTCCCCTTCTTTCAAACTATTGGACTTAAACCTGCTAAACTTATACCCAGTGCTTCTTAAGAGTGAATTCAAAGAGTATTCTTCTACCAGAACACGGAAGGGTGAATAACACACCTGCAATACAAATTAAAACCATATAAATACTATTCAGGATGCTGCATATTTTTTTGCCCTAAATTTGGGTTGTAATAACAGCACCATTAGCCTGCATCAACAGTAGATCTTCCTTCAGCTTGAAACCTGCATTAGAGCAGATTAACCTAACTGACTGGATTAGTCAAACCACTTCTGCTCTCTCAGTGCCACACAATGATTTATGTATGTAGTGTGTTCATTTTAGAAGTGGGATTTCCTTCCTTTTTTCTTGCATCAGTTTAATTATTTTGAGTGGAGAAAATGCTACAGACTTACTGAAGAATACTAGTAATCACCATAGATCTACAGACTCACAATAATCCTTGCTTCAATGCAGTCCCAAGATCCTCAGCGAGGTATTTCCATATGTGGTTCAGACACTCTCCCATGATGTGAATGCTTTTCAAAAATTTTTTAACAAGAGGAATTTTTTTTTGCTTTTTCTTCAAACTAATCAGAAATTAAATTTTTCTACTAAGGCCTTCTCCATCCAATTTTAGCATGTTCTTTGGGACCCTTTTTATGACTTGACTAAGGGTAAATGGGTTCCCAGGCCAGCATGAGTCCAGAGACAGCATTTTCACAAAATATCATGTCTAACACTACCATGACTCAGAAGTTGCACACAGGCACTACTACTCTCTGTACTTAGAAAAATCATGGCCATAGGAAAAGGAAATGCACTCAGATGATAAAAATACTCATGAGAAGCTGACGTAAAGATTTTAATCGGAGAAAATTTCTCAGAAATCTTGTGGAAAACACTGACAGGTCCCAGGCACTGGCGATGCTGGATCAGATGCAGGAGTTTTGGAGAGCATGCTCTAACTTTGGAGGGTCAGAGGAAGGTAGAATCAGTACTAACATCTATACTAGACCAGTGCCAGAACATTTTGGAGGCAAAGTAGAGGGCTTTCATATGAGGAGTGCTGTTTTGAACCACCACTGAATTAAACTGGGAGCTCACCGAAATATTGTGCTGGAAATGGAAATCTTTTAGAATCTCTTTGTGCTCTCCTACAGACCTTGCTTCCCCTTCTTGAATAGGTTCATTCTCATGTCCTAAGCCTCTCCATACATTAGATCATAAAAAATGAAAGCAAATGGGTAATAGACCCATGTGGGTGACACATTCAGACCTATTCAGCCATGACACTGAAGAGAAAAATTACTTTGAAATAACAAGATTATGCAGTGCATTCCTTACTTTTACCTGCATGTATTTCTGAATACAATGAATAACACCAGGCTACATACCCAAGCATTATACCCTCAAGACCAGCTGTGGGACTTGGGGGAAGAAATATAAAACTAAGTATGACTAATAGAAAGTTAGAAACATATTGACATATTTCAAGGTCAATTAACATTAATAAAGTATGTACCACTTTCAGCAATGTCAACTTCAAGAAGGGCATCATCACATTCCAGTAGTAAGTATTTATCTTTATTTTCCCAAACAGATAATCATAAAAAAATGCTACTATTGACTAGAACATTATGATAAAAGGAGTCAGAGACTTAAGATTGAACAGCGCTGAACCCTCATATAATGAGCATTGCACTTAGAGCCTGCTAGTAGGTGTTTCAACCTCTTCAAATACATATATTTTTGTGACTATCATTAACTTTCTACTTTCACAAGCAAAACATGACTATCAAATGGAGATGAATAGATAGCGATTACACGGAATTTGTAAATGCAAAGGCACGCTTACAAAAAGCAATGTCATTCTAACAATTACTAAATGTTCCCCAGCTTATCAAAACGAAGGGAGACAAAAAGACAGGTGAGAGGAAATTCAGTACAATTAAACATACAAAGCAGAGGAAACTCAGTTCTGAGTTGCTGCTGCTCCACTGCTGCCATGACTCACTGCAGTGTCCTTGTTCTGCAAGGGCCACAGCTGAGAGTGAGATGTGATATCCCACATCCTTGTGCTAAACCTCTGCACAGCAAGATTAAGACACAGAAAACAACTTACTTATCCTTGCATTTATTTCTGATAAGTTATTCTTTTGTGCCAATTTTTTTTCAGTTGCTTTGTCAGTTTAGCAGGAATTTAATAACTTCAAAGTGAAAAGAAAAATACTATGTGCACATGAAAATAACCTATAGATTAGGGTTGTTGCAATGGGTTAGACTTACCCCTGAAAAATTTTTGTGACTTGTTGGATTTAGACTAAATATGAAATTGGTTTGTTCATTACAGACATTTAATGCAAGAACTGTTTGAAGACTAGACTTGAACAGATTCTTCTAAATCATTATACCTACTGTGTTGGTTACACTTTGCTTGTCTGATTTCTGATTTCTATTACCCTCTTGCTGCAATCCAGTTATACCAATGTGTTATTTTCATATAGCATTTCCTAAATTGTGTTTTAAATTTTTGCTGTTATCTAAATTATCTCTCCATTTCTAAGAGCCCAGTGGGCAAAAAGCCTTCCAAGACTAGACTTTGTCACTTCTAAGTGGAAACGTGGGAGAAAGAAAATTCTCATCAGACAGACACTAAAGTAAATTTTGCCTTTTTTCCTTATTTTTCCTCAACAGAATTGGTTACTCAGCTCCAGATTCATTTTGACCATTTTGTTGTTGCCATTCTGCATTTTTGAATCAAATTTCCTTAGCTTAGCACAGTACACATCTCAGATTTAGACTCTGTTTTGATGATTTCCCATTACCACCTCAGCTGGTTGCATCCTTCAGTAGGCCTGTGCTATTCCATGCTATATCACTAATGACACTGCTGTGGAAATATTAGCAATTTTTTCTTTCCTTGGCTTTCTAGCAAAGTCAGCATCTTCAGTTTTAAAAACTACTTCCAGCTACCTTCAAAATGAGAATGATATGTACATACCAAAGGAGTGCAGAAAATGATTGAATATTAAGTAACAAGGCAAATTAACCAGGCTTGCTTGGACCTTGTTATACCACACAACTTCCTACCATTTTTTATTGTCAACTATTTCTGAGAAATAGTTGACAGCAAGAAAAAACCCTCAATATATCTGACAGGTACAACTACTACAATTAGCATTTAGTTAGCTAAAAATAGTTTCCAAAGTTAAATAATAATAATATTCCTGTGCATGCAAGTTAGCCTTACACAGCAAAGATAAAGAGGGAAGTGCAGTCCTTAATATGAAGAACTTGGATCACTTCTTGCTAGTAATGATGTTTGCCAACACTGACAGCCTAAAAAATATTCTTTTTAGAGTCAATTGTTGAATATATATATATATATAAAATAAGAACTGTTTTTTAAGAGAGAACTACAAAAATAGTTTTCCATGGCCAGAACTTCCTTTCCTTCTTACACCAGTGCAAGGCCAAGTAGGGTGTGGGGAGTGAGGAACAAGCTTGAAAATGTGATCAGGTGCAACACAAAGTAACACAGATTCACCAGGAGCAGCAAATACATCCCCATTTACTCTAGATGAAGGATTTTCCAGAAAAGGGACAGTAGAAAAAATAGTAGTAGTTAATCAAAAACATTTGGTTGGATTGTAATCTCTCAGTAACAAACAACAAGGAAAATACAGTTGAAAGGAAAAGGTAACTATTAATATGAGCAGATGTATAAATGGCAAATTATACAAATAGAAAGCCGTTCTGGGGGAGGAGAGTGGGGGAACAAAGCAGCTTTAATCTGCACTTTTTAGTCTTGGATACTTCAAGCTTACAAACTCCATGTAGCTCATTTTAGTGCAAGAAGAACTGCTACCCTTGATTTTTTTTCTCACTGCCAAATCAGGAAATCTTCAGGAGATGTTATTGAAAAGGTTCGTTTTGCCCCTCAGAAATCTTCAAATTACTTTAATCTGATTCATTTTACAATACAGAAATGTGTGTTCAAGGTTCAGAGAAACAAAACAAACGGTTTCGGAGGCAACAGAGAGACGGCATAGGGGAGAATGGGACCAGTTCTGATAAACATCCAGGGCAAGATGGGGAAGGTAACTCAAAGTCCTACTGATAGAGACTTGTGTCAGAGAAAAACAAGTAGATGGTTGTATTTTCTCATATTTTTAAGAAGTATTTTCATATTTTCCTATTAAAAGAACACAAGGCAAAAACTGAATGGAGAAATAAATTTAAAAAATAAACTTTGAAGGTTTCTGTGAACAGTGATAGAAAGAAAAAATATTTTCAAATTATACTAGACCAACACACCAATTATTCCACAATCTGGAAACAAAGTTAGGTTTACCTCTGCATTTCAAGGAAAGCAAGCCCAGAGAGGTCAAGGAGGTTGCTAAATGGGTGAGGGAGCAAGGGAACATTTTGCAAAATCATCCTCTAATTTGGAGCCAAGGTCAATGATTTAAACTTTATTGCTCATCTTGAAACCAAATTCACAATAAGCATAGGTGGAACCATCCCAACTAGCAATTACCCAGAGCCAGGCAAACAAGAACTGCAGAAGTAACTATAGCTTCAAGAGAATTCATGTTTTCCAAACATGAGATCAGCCCTGCCAATTTGCTAGCCACTGCTCCCTTCTGATGGTGATAACTTGTTAAGCCACAACACTCAGCCACTTGTCGAGCATCAAGCTCTATCGGGAAACTGCCACAAGTTGTTGTACCACTAAGAAGTTTCAGCAGCAGCCAAGACTTCAACACTCAGCTCTCCTATTCTTCAGACCCTGATCCTCTATGCCACGGTCAAAACCAAATAAAAGATGACCTGGTTACTGCTGTCTGCATCTTTACCAAGGAACACACCCAGCTTCAGCCTTGTAAATATGTCAGTGAAGAACATTGTTTACAGAGGTAAATGGTTTGTAAAAAAGAGAAAGAGTGCATAATGACTGCACTTCATGAGCTCTGATGAAACCTTCCTCTCACCATAGAATGAATCCCATTCCTATGTAATTATATGGCTCACTGATCCTTTCTTTTAGCCCAAATTTAATGCAGTCTACACAAACTGATGTCATCTTAGCACTTATTACTGTAAAATATTGACCTCAGCATGCTGAATCATGAAACAGAGTTTGTAAAAAAGGTTACAATGTGCTGTATGTTCCAGAATCCCACACCCAGTCAAGTTTCTGCTATAAACATTTTGTTTCGGATTTGAAGGGAAAATGAGGGCTGTGTTCCAGAATACTGATTTTAGAACTTTCCCATTCAAATGACTAAATTAATGCCAAATACAGTGAGATTTTAACTATCTAGACAGAAAATAGGCACATCATTGAAAATGCACTTAGAAAAGATGTGTTTTGCAGGGAAATCCCTAAATTATCAACTTGCAACAAAAAATAGAGGCTGAAGTGAGGCTGTGAATATTAGAATTAGGAGCTTTTTAGGAGTGTATCACAGAGTGGTTGCTGTTGGAAAGGACCTCTGGAGATCATCTCCACTTTAACTAAGCACACAGTGATCTTCCATGGCTTTTCTTTTTATGAGCAAAATATCTTGTGAGGCAGAAAAAATTGCAGAACTGTTACAATCAAAGCATGCTGAAGCTATGGCAACAGCAAGAAGAAAGAAGCCCCACTTTCTTCCTTCACCTCACCTTCCTGTATTCTACCCATATCAAGAAAAAGTTCAAGTTCATATTTGGTACTTCTGATTTAAAGAAGAGGCAATATAAGATAAGAGGTCAGCTTTTCCTTTTTTTTCTAGCCCTTCTTATATGAGTTTCACTTTTGGAAGTATTTAGTGTTTTTCATTAGCAGGAGCAATAATAAAATATTACCCATTGAATTTGTACAATTGTAACAATAATTTAGTCCTATTAAATGATATTTCTATATTTTTTTCTTCAGTTAACTGTTACTGACAATATATTATTTGAAGTTAAAGTTCTGGAGTTTTTTGTGACACTTTGAAAATTATATGGGCTTTTGACAGATATTTGCCCTTTCAAAGCTGAATTGGGGTATTAGAAAATTGTGATTTCTTTGAAAAGGTCAACAAGAAGCTTTGTATATAATAGGTAAGAATGCCAGCTTACAGACAGTCCTGTCTTTGAGTCTTCTGGGGGATGCTGATGTGACTATCCCATTCTCACATTCTCAGGTAGCGCACATGTAATAGCTAATTCTTCTGAAATAATTCTCTGAGAGATACCAAGCTACCAAGGCTAGAAAACTTTCAAGCCACCCATTATCCATAACCATGCAGTTCTCCATAAGCCAAAGAAATTCTTAAGCTCACAGCGTGCCACATAGAATACCTTCAGGACAAGGCTGCTGCTGCCATGTGGTTGTTTTTTGATGTGCTGAACACGAGGAATTCTGAAAGGACAGTAGCAAAACACAGACTGAGTCTTACTGATATCCATCCTAAGAGACCTTCAAGCCATCTCTTGCTTCAGCCAGAGTCTCCAGTTAAACATATTTAAATATTAACCATGTTAGAGATCAGACTAATTGATGTTTGCAGAAATAAAACAGTCTGTCAGAGCAGTTAATAGAACTGAACATACCAAAAAGGCATTGTCTTGTTCTTCAGTTATGGGGATGCCTTTATGTCCTTTATGCCTTTACCATATAAGCAAAAAAAAAAAAAAAACCAAACCAAAAACAACCCTGCGCTGCCAGCTTCTAACTTCACCCTTGGAAATCTAGGCACTCTTTGTATGAAACTCACAATTCATTACAGAATTAGAGGGAAGTATTTAATAGACCCTAATGAAATGTTGTGGGAACTATGCTAATTCTGTCACTTTAGCAGAAGAATAATTTCACTAAAGAACCAGGGAAAGTCAAAGCTGCTTGTAAAAAGGAGGAAACAGTAAAACAGCTGCTACCAAATAGAAATGCTAATAGAACTTAATCACAATATATTTTAAGGTTTAAAATATTGTTGAAATAAATTGCATTTGAACCCAAAGTAACATTCTTAAGGTCCATGGGAAATTAGGCATGAAAGATGAGCTATAACTTCTATATGTAAGAAAGAGTCAATTTTGTGATGCACTCACTTGTCCAGCTCAATTCCCAAGGCAGTGACCTTGAGAGTATTAAAGAGGGTCTGAGTCAAGAATGAACATCCAGGAAGAAGCTAAAAGCAAAGAGCTGAGGCACAGCTGAGGACAAGCGTGATCATAATCAAAAATGCATCTGATGATTACCCACTCAAATACATTATGTGAGGGAAGAAACCTTTGATAATTAAGACTATTACTTTTCTAAACACATCAGTGAGGGAATTTACACACGGTATTTCCTGAAATACAGAGAAAAACATTATTATCTTTTAAACAATCTGAGCTCCTTTGGCTATGCTGAGCATCCTTTTCTGATACATGATGTTGTTAGAAAGCACTACAGATTTCTCCAATGCCTAAACAAGCGTATGTTTGTCAGATTTATTGTCAATTAACATATAAAAACTGATTTTCCTACCTCATGTAAAAACTGCAATTTCCTACTAAACAGTATATTTTTTTCTCGTTAAAGTTCTTTTAAAAAATTGGAGCAGATTTCTTCCTTGGCGTAGAGCAAGGAAAAAAATAGGGATTTTTTCCTAGAAAAATATCAAAACAAGTTAAATTAAATTCAGTACAACATGCACTTGTTGAACCTCTGGCTCCCACCAGCTTACTATTTTGAAATAATCCATATATATGTAAGAGCAGAAAGTTGTTCAGGATTTACTGCATATCCTGTATTGACCAAGGCCAGTGTTGATTTCAGAAGGGAATCAATAGGGAGTGAAGGAGGCCAAAGCTGAAGGTCTCATGGTCGTCAGCAAAGCAAATAAATGACAGACAGCCCACACAAAAGGGCAGGAATTATTTAAATCTCACTGTAGGTGTAACAAGGTATATTGCTTTCTTAACTGTGAAGCCCTATTCTGATCTAGAGCACTACCAGCAAGAGAGAAAATGCTGCTGTGAAGGAAGAACAGAGCGAAATCAGCCGTGCCCGAAGCCCTCGTGGTCCCTGAGAGCCCTGCCTATCCCTGCCCACGCCCAGGGCTGGGGGTCCCTGCCCCACTGGCAGCACAGCGGGGCCAGTCCGTGCCTTGTGGTGGTGCGTTTTTATGTTCCTTAAGTTATATGTTTTCTTATTGAATATTGTAATGGTTTGTTCCAGTTTCCCCTATTATGTCTTGGTCCCTCCCAGACTTTCCCGCCTTGTACCCCTTTTCCCGCCTTTCCAGTAAATGTCAATCTTCCCTAAAGTGCCAAGTCATTCCCCTTACCCCTCCCAGGTGCCTTGTCTGTCACTCGGTGTTCCTTCCCACATATCTAGAAGCTTCCATCCAGGGCACCGAGTGATTGGACGAGGACCTGGGGCCCCTCCCGTGCCCTTTCCCCATTAGAGGTTTCCCTTGTCCCTCATGCCCTTGGCCATCCCTGGCTGGCTCACTGTTGGTCGTTTGTTTCCCCTCCCACACCGTATTTAAACTGTTGCTCCCCATTGTTCGGGGCTCTTTCTGGTGAACACCCACCCTGTTGGGGTTGTGCTTTGGAGGTTCCTGTCTGTTAATAAACCAAAGCTGCTACACCAGAGAGAGTCTCCTCTTCGTTGCTCTGGGTATTGCCCTGTGTCCACGCGAAGCCCATGAGGGTGCCTGCTAAAGCCACTCGGTGGTCCAGCGGCAGGCATCCTGATTTGCCCGCCTCGCCTACGGCAGGAGCTAGCCGGGGCACAGCTCCATCGGGAGCGGGACTATTTGGGAGCGAGGCACGCGGCAGTGCCTCCCACCCCGACGGGCCCACAGCCCACCTGGCCCCTTCCCCACGGAGATGCCCAAAGCTGTGGTAGCCACGGTGCCCTCCTGGTTGCCCTGCTTTTCTGCTAGGCTGGCTGCTCAGACAGGCCTTGCCTGATGAGGACCAGGCGATCTTTGGAACCTGTCCCAGCTCTGGGTCATTGACCCAAGCACACTGGCTCTCTGTGAAAGGGAGAAGTCAGAGTTAAATGAGGAAAACAGAGGAAACAAACTGCATCTGGAAGGAGCACAGCCACTTGCACAGTTAGGACAGTTTTGTCCTAATAGGAGTCTTGGTGCTGCCAGCCAGGAGGGCAGTGATGTGACAAACCTGTTTAGACAGAAACCAGAGAAGCTGCCAGAGCAGAACAAACAAAAAACATGGCAGAATTCAATTATACCCATGTAAACTTGAAGGAATGTCATTGTGAGAAATGATATAGAGGTACAAGTTTTAAATATCTTGAAATGACCACTTGTTAAACTTACTACTCAGGAAACCCACAAGTGAAGAAGTAGTTTGGCTTAGTCTTAAGTAGATGAGATGTGGTTTGTAATGTTACTTTTGAAAAGTTTCTCTGTAATTATGACTACTATATATTCAAATTTAGCATTTAGAAGAATGAAGCAGATTTCATTTTAAAAAATGAACAACAAAAAAAGAAGAAGCTTGTTAAAAACAAATTAAAAGGAAGACACAGAAGTCAGAACCACTGAACAACAATAAACGAAGGCATTTAAAGTTAGAAAGATTTCCTCCAAAAAGCAGAAGACTTTTCTGAAGAAGGGAAACAAAAAAGATGATAAATTCAGATTAAAAAAAAAAAAAAACAACAAATAAAACTATAAAAGGCATATGAAAACAGATTTTGAAGATTAATTTGAGTAAATAAGAACTTCTTTCCTGCCTGGCAGAAAATTTGTACAGTCCACAGACGAAATAGAACTAAAAGAAAAATGTAAAGTCATAACAAAAAAGTTAGATGAATTCTCTTTATCTGTATTTGTTTAAGAAAAGCTTAGAGATATTCACAGACACCTACTTTATAAGGATCAAGTTTGGTGAAGTACTAAAAGGTCAGTAGGGAACATCTGTGAACAGACTGATAAAATAAATGCTAAAGAATCACTTGGGTTCCATTGCATTTAACACCAAGTAGTACAATATTCAAACTGAGACTACTGAATTTCTGCTGTAGTGGTAACCTACTGACTAACATTTCCTCAGGAACAGAGTGTCAGCTGTAAAAAACCTCCTTTAAAGGGAGATTGAGAGAGGGTACAAGTAGTGTACACCAGAAAGTCTGACTTCTGTGCTCAACATTTGATGTCCTCGTTATACTGGAGCAGCTTTTGCAGTAGAAAATCAAGTCATAGGCATTATATATACACAGGTGTTAGGATTCACTGAAGGGTCAGTAGGTATATTCACAATGACTGTGTGACTTACAAAACTGCATGTATTTTCAGACAACTGTTGACAAGGCACCTCTCCATCAAGTTGCAAGAAACAAACCAGTCATGATATAAGGAATAAAGAAAGGTTAATTGTGTATTTGTAGCTAATTAAAACCTGAGAGTGGGCATAAAATAAAGACATTTCCTCAGGAATTATTTAGAAAGAAAAACTGTTCAATAGAGTCATACAAGAACAAATGAATAAATCGTAAATGTATAGACGATATAAAGTTATTCAAGATAGTAAAAATTCAAGTTGTCTTTACAAATTAGTTACATGATATGGCACAGTTTTTTGTACTCTTTCTAAACATTTGTTCTTGATGACTGAGACAGAAATCTGGAATAAAAATGCCTTTTGTCTTTTTGTGCTAACAACTGTACTTCTGTCCCAAAAAGACTGACACAAAGATAATAAATTACACACAGATGAGCTGAAGTGCATAGCAACATTTCAAAAAGGAAATGATGGAAAGAGCTGAACATTCTTTCTTCAATATAACCTCTGCTCAATCAGCTTTTGTGCATAACTTACTGTCATTTATTTTTGAAACCACTATATTGAGTATTCAAGGCATTTACAGAACATGTTTCCCCTTTAACAGTTTGTCCCTGCATGACAAAGAATCAGTATAGAAATATTTTTAAATTACAGAAATTTAATACACTCATTTTCCAGCCTTCAAATTACTAGCAACTGCCAAGCTTTGTTACAAGGCTAGGATTTTTGTATATTCAGCCTTTCCAGCACCTTTACCCTGGAGCAGCTCCAAAAACACCTTCTGAAATAATAATTGGTTAAAGCAAAATCAGCTTGTATTGTCACAAAAACACCCGATACATCAATCCTACTGAACATACTGAAAAATCTCACACACTAGTCAGATGAGAAGCAAGATGTTTTTGTGTGTGTAGACACTTGTTTCTTTCCTTTTGACTTTGTAGTTTCATCCTTGGCTGCAGGTGACAGATGTTCACCATTTCTTACTCAAAACAAAAAAAAAGATTCAAAACTTAAGTCAGTGTTCTATAAATACTCAAGACAATGACATTTCCGTTTGCATGATAAGCAAAACAAAAGGTCAAGGCTTAATGTCTACTTTCATGTCTCAGAAGTGCCTGTTCTTATCAATGGTCTTTCCCAGCCACTGTGTTTCTCTCTATGATGTGCATTGCTGCCTAATAACAGATATGTGATGGAAAATAGGTCTAGTTTTTGGGTTGCAGGACAAATGTGTGTCTCATCAGCCTCACTGGATACTGGAATTCACATCATGCTACCAAATATTATGAAAAATACAAAGGAAATACAGTAAAAAGTGTAACTCCACAGCTGTGGTTGGAAACATTTGCATAAGTGCTATACAGAAAAAGCAAACAGAAAAATTCTACTGTCACTGATAAGTGTCTGCAGTCCATTATATTTTGCAGGATCACAAGGAGTTAGTCCTCTTGCCAATGCTTTCTTCTGCTGCCCTTGCAGAGGTGTCATGAAAATAAAAGAGTTGTGCAGAGGGAAAACACAAGTGCTAGAAAATATATGTGACTGTAATGTTCTTTAATCTTTGCATACTTTGTACAGTTTGTAAAACCATCAGTGAGAGCAATGACACCCAAGTGATAAGAGAGTGGAGGGAAACATTCAGTGGTATGGGTGGTTGTGACATTTCCTCACTCTGTGAAGAAACAACCATGATTGGACCTTTTGAATAGACAAAGTGCCCTGAATGTCCTTGCAAGCCCCTCTTTCACTTCCAGTGAAATACTGTTTGGCTGCATTCACACCAAATAGGGGTTGCTGACTTAAATTCACCTCCACTCACATTTCAGAAGATATCTCATCCTGTGGCCTGCATGCAAATACCCGATATTAAATCTCCAGGTGTCACTTTTAACTAATAGCCTGCAATTAGTGCTTGATGGCCCATCAATGCATTATGCAGTTCCTTCCTCTGGAAGAGTTCTCTCTTTCTTTAAATTGCCAGAATTGAAAGAATTATGTTCTAATCCCCTGACTTCATCCAGTTCATTTTGAAACTTAATGTTTTTCATTTAAATCCCCTATTGGGAACTCATTCACTTCCATGGCACCAGCACAGCTGGGTTGCCTTGATTAATTACTAGCACTTAGCCTTCTACTCCAGTAAATCTCAGTACCATGACTAATAACTGGAAAGATTTAAACAAATGCTGTATGTCGCTTCAAATCTGAAGCTCCAAAGAATTCTACAAAATTGAAGAAAAGCAGGGGGCTATAGAGAGCCTGTGTTTAAGAATTGAGAGTGTGTGAGGTTCAGACCTCGTTCAGTGCCCAAGCCAACTAAATCAAATCCATACTGGAAAGCCAGCTTACAAATTTATACAATTCATCAAATAGGTAACACAGGTTTAGGAATCAAATTCCACTTTCAGTCCTGGAGATGCAACAGAGATGCCAGATTTACAATTTCTAACATACAAGAGGTGTATTTTAAATATCCATGGGATAACATAGGAGAGGAAGCTTCATGAACATGGAAAAGATTAAGTTGCATTCATGTGAAGTCTACTGATGGCTAAAAATGGAGGACAGTTACACTAAGCCAGTTTTGCAAATGGACTTTCAAAAAAGAAAAAAACCAAAAAAAAAAAAAAAAAAAAAAAAAACCAAAAAACAACAAAAATTCAAACAAACAAAAAAAAAAACAACAAATAAAACCAACAAATAAAAATCAACCAAAAATGTAACCAACCAATAAAAAACTATTCCCAGCTGAAATTCAGCTTGATTATCCTTTACCTACAGAACAACCTGGGTAAAAAGTCTAAGACTAATGAAAGGAAACCATCTAAACACTGGGAGACTTATAAGAAAAATGAAGATTTTATTTTTCCAAAGTATATACTCATTTTGTTTGCTAATTAGCTGTGATGAGCAGATAAAGGCCCCTTGCCAAGACTGCTAAAAGTCTCTCAGTGGTTGGCTAGACATGAAAAGAGGGTCTTCTTCATAGTGCACAGACTAAAGCTGCATTTTTGCTCATGCCAGTTAGAGCAGCAAATGTTTATTAAGGTATTAAGGTATCTCACACTGTATAATGAAATGGTCAACCATGTTTTGATAAGTTTGACCTTCAGCAATTTCTTCTGAAATTAATTAGTTCACTGAATGAAGGTTTTCTCCATCAATGTCCCCATTCACTCATCTCTATCAAACACAGATTTTTTCCATGATGTATCACTGCCACCACCTCAGATGCTCTAAGGAGGGGATCACATACTCAGCTTCATGGCCAGACAGGCTTGCCCTAACCAGCTCTAAAAGTATAAAATGTACATGTAATTACAATCAGACCTTGATAAAGACATTTTCCACATACCCATTACGACTCTAGTGAGCTACCCAAAAGTCCAGGCTCAGATACTTCCTGAGCTGGAGCCTTCTTGGAAAGCAGAGATAAAATTTCAGGTTAATTTTGTAAATGCGTGTTTAAAATGTATATAGTTACAGTGACATACACAGGGCAATAAAATTAAATATCCTATTAAAAAAATTATTACCCATTTTGTTTTCCCTTTGTGTTCTTGTTAGTTGACTGCTGTGTTATATTTTCCTAAAACTAACCTTTTCAAAAATCTGTAATTATCTTGAAATACATATCCTGATTTATGATAAGGAATGGATGATATTAAAAGTGGGATCATGACTTAATTTGTATCCCAGGTTCTATTCACCTTTAAAACTGTCTTTTGTTTTGCTTTCTGGATGCAGATAGATGCAGATAGAATATTTTTCTCTTTCTAAGGATATTATCTAATGATTTATTGAGAGTCCTTAACTCCCTCTGAGGTCAAAACTATCACATAAGGCCAGATCCCAGCAATACCTTAAAGGGAACTGGAAAATTTCTGCCAAAGCATCAGTACATTAGGAACAGGGTTAGAGAAAAACTGGCGTCTAAAAGTGACTTTTGCTTCCCAAGCAAAACTACATCTTTCTTGGACTGTATTTCACTTTGATCAGTTTTTTTGGACAAATGATGCCATTTTATCTTTTTGGAATTCCGGTCTATGTCTGTAAAAGTCAAAGTTGGCAGAGCATTTCTTTCAAGAAATACAAGAGAGAGAGAGAGACAGTTTAGAATGTGTTTGTCCTGGTGTGCTTCCCTGAGGATCAAAGGCAGGTTTTCAGCTTTCCTGAATGCTACAACATTGCTGATGGTGTCACACAGCAAAATGGTACACTGATATGCTACCAGAAAAGTCAAGTACATCACAGGCCCCGCGTTGCATTTGCATAAGGAGCACACCACTTGTTTCTGCCTTGTGGTAGCAGAGGAGTGATGCTGCTGACTAACCAGCGACTCCTTTTATTGCAACACACACAAACAGCCTTGCTTTCAAAAACTGTCATTATTTGCTTCCTCTCTGATGGGCTGATAAACAGGACTGGTTTTGGACAATATGAGAATAAGGTGGTAGTGCTGGACAGCCAAATGGAGCTCCCACAGGGACCATGAGGGTAGGATTCTTCCTAGGGGAACAGTGCAAACAAAACCCCTTGGCATTTTTCTAGTGACTGTTTATTCTGTACTCTGCTTCCTGCCATAGCAAATCCGTGGGGTTCTGCTGGGTTTCCCTCATCCCAGTGACAGCTCCCACATACTGCTAGGCAACTGTTCACAAGATCTTTGTTTTCCTGCTCCAAGGGCAAGTTTCCCACCAATGTCTTCATGCACTGCTTAACTACATAAAACCGTTTCCAACCAACTAGCTCAGCTTCGTTAACAAAAATTTATTTTTATTAGGTCCTTTTTAATTCTAACTGCTAGACTAGCAGCCAAATAAATGACAATTACTTATGAACTGTGGGATTGGTTACAGACACGGTGTCACCCATGTAGACACATACAAAAAGACAGCACAAATTACTTGAGCCTAAATATCTGCCAGCAAATAAGAATCTCGCTTTGAAAAGGCACAGTACTGTTAATAGGCTCAATCCCAGAAAGACAGAGTGTGAAATGAATAGATCTGAGCTCAGCAGGAGTGCCTTGTTTTATATCCATTGCTAAGGTGAAAAACTGTTCCTGAAGCATTATTCCTGCTCTCCTTCCACTCCTGATGTTCTATACCCTACCAGCACACATGCTGCTCAGGGAGACATAATACTCCTGTATAATTTAGCTATTCTGCCTCATACCTTAACATCTGCGAAGGTTAAAAAACAAACAAACAAACAAAAAACAAACCAACATACCACATACACACAAAACACGAACAACAAACAAATGAATAAACATATCAACCAAAAAATACCCCTCAATTCACTTCTATTAAAACCTCAGGATAAACATAACTTGGCATAAATAATGTAAGAAGTATACAAAATAATCTATCTAATTATGAAAAAATTTGAGAGAAATAATTCTTACATCAATGAAGCTAGCTGCATATCTCTCCAGAGAAACAACACCACCATCACTATTTAGGTATACAAATATCTCTTTTGTACTTAGCACTTTTAAATGATGTTGAGCTATAGATGTTAGTTACATCTATATTGGTAAATTAAACCTGTTAACCATGACTGTGTTAACAAATTGTTGAGAAATAATTCTTGAAATTAAGCAGATCTATGCCAGGAAGGTTTCTAGTAATTTAACTGAACAAAAGGCCAGGGTCCAAAATACCAAAATACTCAGGCCAGCCCTGAGTATTCCCAGAAATTCATCTGCAGCATATCAGCCCAGATCACAGAATGGGCTGCAATGGCTCTGACAGGCAAAAGGACCCATCTTGCCTCACAACAATGTATGGTGAAAACACACAACTCTTGAAGCTTAGAGGTTAGCCACAGGTTGTGCAGAGCTGTAGCAAGTGGCATTACAGGGAACGGTCACACTTGGGCTTGCTTCACAGGAGGTGGATATCTGCAGGGAGAGCTGTCTGCACATGGCTCTTTGCCCAGAAGTAACTCACACTCGATCACATGGGTCTAACTCACCACTTCTCACCTTTCTGCAGTGTACCAGAGGTGCTGGCAGGCAGTCAGGGGTGACAGATTTTTCTGCCCTCTTTTTAAGTCTGTTTGGAAACAGGTGTGCAGCATCAGATCAAGGAATCCATCTCCATGCTGAAATGGGAGGTAATGCCAAACTGGAAGTACTCCTTTCTGCCCACCTGACCTATACCTCTAGCTCCTTCGTGAGAGCTGTCTATTTATTTATTAGAAAGATATACTTTAGGTAGTTACCAGTGCAATGTAATGATTAGAGTGAGCTTTAGAAAGAACAAACTTTATCAACTTTGTGCAAGCACCCTTTCAGTGGCAATCAAACATTGAAAACAGAGGCACAAAGAAGACACAGATCTAGCACAAAGGGTATACAGTACAACAAGCCAGTCTGGGTAAGTGCTGGGAAAAATTCACAACCACCTGCCACTGACAGTTTATGAAAATATACCTGTCTGAAATAGTATTTCTGTCATTTTAATTTCCCCATTCCTACATTTGTCACTTTCATCATCTCCTTAAGGATCATACCCACCTTGTACCAAGATTACAAAAACCTAATGATTATCTCCCTTTTGATAACCTCATAGCCCCCACCATCCATGCACCCTGGGCAGCACTTCTGTTATGCTCATCCTTCCAACAACAGATTTTCCCCCAGTACTTCTGGCCAAGTCAAGCCCCTTCCCTGGTTTTCTAGTTGAAGAGTAATTCTGATCATTATCTCATTCAGAGAAAACAGGAAGCAGAGTCAATTTAACAGGGTCTCTTTAGTGGCTGAAATGTGTCTTATGCTTACAGTTATTAACATTTTATTTCATATTATCAAACACCTCCCATTGATGTCAATATAGGACCGCTTGCTACTGCCATTGCCATAGCCAGCATTTTATAGTGAACCTGTCAATTATCAGCAGTTCCCTACCAGTAGCTTATTTTAAATTGTTTTTTAATACCTCCCTTTATTTCTTTTCTCAGTGAAGTAAGTCAGCTGTGAGTCCTCCCACCCTTTATGGGTTTCACACTGATTATCAGGACTGGCAGAACTCAAAGCACAGGAAGTGGGGTGCAGTGACTGTGGATGTTACTACATGCGTGTGGAACATGACAGTTCATGCAACGGTGTGCATGAACCGCATGAACCTTAGCTAATTTATGAAACATGGTTTTTTTTTTACCCTTCTCTATTTTTGCACTCTTCCTCTTAGATATATTTGTTTCAAGCATAATAAGTTTTTGGGAAGCTGAAGTCAGAAAGGCCTTCTTTTGCACTTTCTAAACATATCTGGAGAATCAGTAAGGAAAGACGAGTTTCTGTTCACAATTTTTTCTTGCTCTTTGTAATGCTAATGATTGAAGTTGGGTTACATTGTAAATTAATGTATTTTTTTATATCATCTGTCACTAAATAATCTTACTGTCCAAATTTATTCTCCTTTAAAAAAAAAGAAGGGAAGGGAAGGGAAGGGAAGGGAAGGGTTCTTTAACTTTTTTAAGAGGATAATTTTAGACAAAAAAATGTTCTGAATTTTATAAACATAGTAAAGTATCAGAAGTTGAAAACAAATGCAGAAGTAGAAATGCATATAGAATGTTTAAAATGTGTGTGTTATTCTTTGTTTGAAACATCAGCAATAAAATATGTGTCAAGTGACAGTTAGGCTAATCTTTCACAAGAGAACTGCAGCATGCACCAACATAAACCTGAGACTATCCACAAAGCTTAACCACTTGATTTCATAAGTAACTGCCTTCTGTTTTAAAGACTTCAATTTGTTGGACAAGAAGGAAGTGGTAAGCCAAAGAGTGATTGAAATCTATGATCCATCACCACAGACAGATCTGATGCATGATCAGTGTAAAAATAGAGAGTAGTAAAACATAAAATGACATAAACCAGATAGTGTGAGTACAAGATGGTTGCTCACTTGTCTGTGAATCATGAGAAAGTGGTGACTTCATTGCACATGAAACATTGTAAAATGATAATACTTAAGTCTACAGTTTTCACATGCCCAAAGGACTGTGCAGGCTGTGAAGATGAAATTGTTCTTGGGAAATAATGCGATTTCATCTCAACTGCCCACTGGGGCAGTTATTTCTGGTGACCATGGATTGCAGGCATTTAGAGGGTACAATATGCATCTGAAATGATACCTGTACCATTCTCAGTGGAACGCCTGGTGCCTTCTTTTTATATAGCAGTGCTTACTACAGATACTCAACCAAGAGTTTGTCTCAGAGCACACCAGCAAATGCTTATGTATGCCTTCAGTATGACTCCTGCACATGCCCTCAAATGCCCATTATACCAGTCTAATAATATTTTTCCATGGAAACAGAAATAAACACTGTTTAAGGAGATGACAAAGGCTATTTTCCTGACAGCTTTTTATAGCAAAAAGATGTATAAGAAGGAGTCTTGACAGATTAGATATATTTAGGTCATGAAGCCATTTCTTTTGTCCAGCATTTCTAGAAATGTTGGCATTTTGGCATCTACAGGTGACTTTGACTATGAAAAACTGCCCAAGTTAATATATGCTGTGTTATTCTTGAGCAATGTCAGAAATTTATAAAAAGCATTTCCAGGGCACTTCTAGCACTCCTGCAGCAGAAGTGGTGGAAATTTGGCAATTGCTGTATATGACATGGAAGAAGCATTCACGTTCTCTCTGTTATATGGTTGTCTTGAAACCATGTAAACCTTTTTCAGCCAAATAAATACAGTGTAAGACAGCAATATTTCATTCTGG
>QUSF01000002.1:29109747-29219986 GCA_003676055.1 Chloebia gouldiae
TAAGCCAAAGAGTGATTGAAATCTATGATCCATCACCACAGACAGATCTGATGCATGATCAGTGTAAAAATAGAGAGTAGTAAAACATAAAATGACATAAACCAGATAGTGTGAGTACAAGATGGTTGCTCACTTGTCTGTGAATCATGAGAAAGTGGTGACTTCATTGCACATGAAACATTGTAAAATGATAATACTTAAGTCTACAGTTTTCACATGCCCAAAGCACTGTGCAGGCTGTGAAGTTGAAATTGTTCTTGGGAAATAATGCGATTTCATCTCAACTGCCCACTGGGGCAGTTATTTCTGGTGACCATGGATTGCAGGCATTTAGAGGGTACAATATGCATCTGAAATGATACCTGTACCATTCTCAGTGGAACGCCTGGTGCCTTCTTTTTATATAGCAGTGCTTACTACAGATACTCAACCAAGAGTTTGTCTCAGAGCACACCAGCAAATGCTTATGTATGCCTTCAGTATGACTCCTGCACATGCCCTCAAATGCCCATTATACCAGTCTAATAATATTTTTCCATGGAAACAGAAATAAACACTGTTTAAGGAGATGACAAAGGCTATTTTCCTGACAGCTTTTTATAGCAAAAAAGGTGTATAAGAAGGAGTCATGACAGATTAGATATATTTAGGTCATGAAGCCATTTCTTTTGTCCAGCATTTCTAGAAATGTTGGCATTTTGGCATCTACAGGTGACTTTGACTATGAAAAACTGCCCAGGTTAATATATGCTCTGTTATAATTGAGCAATGCCAGTAATTTATAAAAAGCATTTCCAGGGCACTTCTAGCACTCCTGCAGCAGAAGTGGTGGAAATTTGGCAATTGCTGTATATGACATGGAAGAAGCATTCACGTTCTCTCTGTTATATGGTTGTCTTGAAACCATGTAAACACTTTTCAGCCAAATAAATACAGTGTAAGACAGCAATATTTCATTCTGGTGTCTCCAGGACTGTGCAAATTTTTCTGAACTGAAAATCCGGTTTCTTCTCAAGGTAGCCAGATCTATCCTGCTTCAGTGAAAAAGATATTCTTTTCTTTGAACTTCAGACTTTGCTCTTCACAATCCCTCTCTATGAGGCAAGAATAAGTTGAATACTGATGAGCTACTCTGAAAAGTTGGAGGAAAAAAAAAACAAAAGACCATTTCTGTTATCAGAAAAGGTATCCATATTATTTTCTTGCTGACAGGTAACACACACACACAACCTGTCACCTTTCCCCACCAAACAAGTACTGAAAATTTATCTCATATTATTAATACACCCCTTTCTGACATGATGATTAACTATGTTTTCTTCTTCGTCCAAATCTGTCTGCAGACATTAGTTGGCCTTGTCATGTCTTGATTTGCAGCTGAAGGATACTGCCTCCAGGCACCTGCCTTTCCCCCACCAAGCTGAGATGTCTACCTCACAAATCAGCTCTCAACATATTGAGATGAACCTGAAAAAAAGACAAAAAATTGTAACACCAAAGGATTTTCCCATTTCCAGTGACATCTTCAATGTCTGAAGTTGAAACAAGCTGCTCAATGCACAATACTGCAATATACTTCAGTGGCTTCTAATCAAAAAACTTGTCTCAAATACATACTCTCTGTGCCCAGTTACTGTTTGCATGCCTATCCCTGAATATTCTCTAAAACTACTGATTTAAAAAAAAAAGGCTATTAGGACTAATCATTGCTAATTATAATAATCATTAACATTGTTTTTTTCACATCCAGAACAGGTTTTATCCTCTCAATTTTCCTTAATTAGAAGGTTTTCTTGAAGTGTTCTCTATTTAATGTGAACATACTGTAGCAAGGTTTCTTCTTCCACACATATTTGTGATTTTCAAAAGAAAAAAAAAAGGGGAGAATTAACTTTATAATTAATCCCAAAGTTTCAAAATGGTTGAAGAGTTTGAACATAAAAGCTTGTATATATATTATCTACTGTATAACTTAAAGACTATGGGGATAAAGCAAATCTCAGCAGAGTTTATTGGTACTCTCCAGTGGAACTGGAACAGTTATAACTCAGCAGACACACTTACAGGCTTGACCATCCATGTGTTTTTCAGCAGATTTAAGCTCTTCAGCATTTAACAATTTTTCTTACTTGAGCCCCTGGTAATCATACAAAACAACAAAGGAATCCAGTGCAGAGACCTCTCATTCTGCTCTCTGAATTTTCTCTGCATGAAAAAAAGTAATTTAGCTCAGAGATTTCATAGATAACCCCAAACCTGCAGGACTTTTCAAGAGATTAGGGTATCCTGTCCACAAATCCAGCACCAAGGGGTATGGTTATACTTCTCAGTAAGAGAGGGCCACTGTGGGAACCACACACTGGACCCCTGATCAGTCTCCCTGTGAAGTTATTTCTCACCTCTGGTTTAGACTACTTCAACAACTTCTGCTGGGCAGTGCCTGAACATCATGGAAGCTGCTCTCAGTGCATAATGGTCAAGGGTACATTTGTTCTGGCTCTCTCCCAACAACACAGCCTTGTAACAGCATCCCAGTAGATGCTGCATCTTTGAACACACCACATCCTAAAACAAACACCTTCTAATTTGTATGCTAAAAACATTCGTCTGGTGGGTTGTAACACAGACCCTGTATTATTTCAGGCAGTCTGAACAGCAAAGAGACATAAACATGTCTTAAGGCCAGAGGGTGCCCAGGAGACCTTAAAGCCAGTTTATACTTAGTACCCATTTGAGATGGTGCACTGGACATATGGTCCCAGGGTCTGATCTGTGACTGTGATGTTTTCAGCAATACAGGCATTGCATAATGCCCGCTCTGTCTTCCTGGATGCCACAAAGTCCCAGCCTGAGGCTGCCCCTTGTAAAATCCAGTCTTTCAGGTTACAGCTTCTTAACATGGAGACGTGCACGTACGCACAATTCAAGCTGTCATTTTACATCACAAGAGATCCTCTGCACGAGCACATGGCATATGCAGTCGGGCTGTGTTTATTCCCTCTGGCTCTGAGGCCATCTGGCACTAGTGAAGTCTATTATCATCCAAAAAAGGGTGCCCGCATCCAAACTACATGTTGGGCATGGTGCCTGGCTCGTGCTAATTCTCAAAACATGCCCAGGAACTGTTTGGAAGAGGCCTGGGCTGACTGCCCAGGGACAAACCATTCCAGGGACTGCTCAAACAATTTAACAGTGTAGACAATGAAGTTAGTGCCTGGGTCTGTCTTCTGGCACTGTGTAATTTCCAGTATAAGCAGAGCCTGCAAGTGCAGTGAAAAAGGCTGATTCCTTCATGGAGCACACTTCTCTCTGAGTGGCATATAGCACTTCAAATCCACTGCATGTTAAGAGTGTCTTCAGAGATCAAAAGATTTCTGGAAGTCAAACTTTGTATATTTTACTTTACCCTTGAAACACTGCAGATTGAGAAGTTGAAAGTATAATAATGAACTGATATAGGAAAGATCCATTTCTAATATTTGTCTCTGTATGTTCAATACAAGTGGGCAGAGCTCTAGAGAAGTGCAGGCAAGCCAAGGTATCAAGGGGTGTGCAGAGGAAAAGGCTTGCATGAGCAAAGACATAAAAAGCATTCAGCTGAGGAATCTAAAGCCAAACAGCTTTCAGGATGTTGGAATATCATATCCATAGTGGTGAGCATGGTTTTCACTCCTTTGGTTTCCTCAGATTTGTGGGGAGACCACTTACAAATAAAGGGAAAGAAAAAAAAAAACAGAAAGGCTTTAAAGGTTCCTCATTCCAACTATGTACCCTGTAGCAAAGTAAGATGGGGGGAAAAATCATATTTTCCCATTTATTCTAGCTTGAATGCTAAGAAAATGAAATAGAAGTTTCTATAAACATAAATTGTTTTTCAGAATCAACATTCATGGATATACCAGAACACAAGATGCTTTCAAAACCCCATTTATTCTTCTTTTTTTTTGTAGTTAGTCCAAGGAAATGAGACAGTAAATGGCTTCTGTAAAGTAAAATGCATTTTCTGGAATAATCAGAAGCATAGTTGGCTTTTCATTTATCAGCACACGTGTGTACACCCTCAGGACAGTGACATTTCACATGGCAATAGCCAGTGTATGGAAACTTGAGTGTGGAAAGGATTCCCCTGGGCTCAGCTGTCTGCAACTGCAGATGACCATGCCAGATGATTCCAGATATTTATGAAGCTCCATCTTCATAATTAGGTTATATGCCTCCAAGACAGAGATGTTCCTGAATTTAAACTCTCTGACAGTCAGAAACCTGAAGTTACTCACAGCAGGTGTACACTATTGCTCCTCATGACATAATTTTCTTTGCTGAAATCTTTTTGCTTCGTGTTCCCACTCTCAGACTTGGGACCAGCCAAATCCCTTCACAATATGTTGACACTGTTGATGATAAATCCTTTGCGCTGTTAATGGCAAACCTTCAATAACTAACACTTATTTTCAACAGGAAGATATCTCATTCAGGTATCAGATCAGCTTGACACAGTCATCATTTGAAAGATAGGTTGCATTTTTTATCTTTCACAGCAATAGATTTCACTCCTTTTTCTATTTCTCTCAAACTACTCAAGTCAGGCTAACAGACATGAAGTTTTTGCTTTCCCTTTCATAGATATAGGTATTACAGAAAGCCTGAATATAAGGATAATCTCATGAGCTCACAAAAACAGTGTTAATGAAAATCATAGTTGTTCCTTATCCTTTATATTTCCTTGTTTCTTATTTTCAGGTTTATTTGTGGGGATTTTTTTGGGTTTTTTTGGTTGGTTGGGGGTTTTTAATTATAATTTGTATAAAGAAAGACTCAGAAAAAGAAGCTAATACAATAGTGCAGGAAAACATTGAAAAATTAATTTTTTAACCTTAAGCTCTGCTCTATATTAAATTATAGAATGAAGATCTCCCAGTTAAAAGATCAGATTTTGTCACTGACAGTTTTATGAAGAAAAACATACAAAATCTAGGGGTTTCTTTGAGAATCAGTAAATCCCACTGAATGAAAATCCACAGGAGTCTCATTGTATTACTGCAGTGCTGTATTAGTTAACTCATTCAATTCAGGTGCAAGGCTCAATATATGTCCTTCTGCCTCTAAAGCTGAACTGGTCTTAGCAGATCGTAAAAGAAAAGGCACTTTTTTTCCCCCGTTACTGAAAAATCCTTAAGTAGATTCATGGATTTAATTTAAAGGATCTGAAAAAATGAGCATTCAGTGGAGGAAGTTTCAGCTGAAAACAATTTATTTGTGAATGCTATAAGCAATTTAAAAATATATATTTGGACTGAAAGTTAGACTCTAACCGTAACTAGCAGCCATTCATCCAGCCAGATTTGCTGAGAAGTTGTCAAGGTAGAGCTGCAGGTACCCTTGATCCGTGTGCGTTGACCACTCCACCATACATTACGTGTGTGGGAATCACGTGAGCCGTATCACGCGTCGGTCATCCGAGCTTCTGACTGCGGGCGCTGCTTTCGAGCAAACCGCAGGCAAAATTGCTGTCTCAATTATGCCAGCGCTTAACCTCATTTCAGTTCGTTTATATTTGAGTTTTGCTGTCTTCCCAGAGCTTTTGCATCTCTTACGACAGCTACTGTGTTTGGGTTAAGTTTCTGTATTCCTTCCAAGTTTGCATAGATCACAAGCTGTGGCTGTCTAGTATCCGAATGGACTTTTTTTTTGTCATAAGAGGCTTCTACCACTTCCATCAAACATAGGCCTTCTCTTACTTTTGACACCTGTATAACTGCAATGACTTTTTTCTCTCAGATCACGTATTCTGCTGATTTTCCCTAAAATTTCCTTAACATAATTCTGTATGCCTTTTACCTTTCTGCCACCATCTACTTTCTGAGATTATAAGACACTTCTCACACTTTCCTTTCTTCTGGTGTCCTTTCTTAATATCATTGTCTCATATAATTTCTAAAAGTAGATAAGAATAAACACCAAGCTGAACATAGGTATTTGCATTGATTTCCAGTGTAACTACATTATCTAACTTTACCTTTACCTACCTTTTCTTTCATGCTTTTCTGGTCGTGGTTAGTTTTGTTTGGTTCTTCGTGGCCAACCTCTTCAGTAAGCGCTCAGATTTATGCAGAAATTAATTCAATATTTCTGTGAAACTGAAAAGGTAAACTCTCCAGGGTATGAACTATTTGCTTCTCTCACATTTGTCTTTATTTGTTTTTGTAGAGTGCTATGCATGCCTAAGTTTAAAATACTCAGCATAGGAGCCAATGCCATTAACTCCTCAAATCCCCAAAGCCTCATGCCAGGTTGATTTTCAGGTGAATATTCTGCAGAAGTTCATTTTCCCTCAGTCTAGGGGACAGGATATCTCCAAGGACTGGATTCATGCCTCTTTCTTCATTTAAATTTGGTGAAGTATCAAATGTTTGGATGAAAATGGTATATTGTACACATAAATTGTTATGTTAACCTACTTGAGGGATGCCAAACAAAATCAGTATTTTGAACTTTTTTCATCTTCATGTGACAAAACTTGTGAGCATGGTGTCCAAGTTCACATTACACACACACACGCAAAACTCTCACTGACTCCTGTTGCTGCTTCATAGACTCGACAAGAGTCTGCAGAGAAAAATTGCTTTTGGAAAACTATCTTGGGAGCTGATTTTGTCATCAGCAGAATCACTCAGTTTCTGGTTAATAACTATCGTAATTCAGTACACAGAAGCAATTTATGTCAATGATACCATATTGTCTCATATCTAATAACCTTTCTCAGAACATCTATACATATCTAGAAAAAAAAATTAAAAATTCAATCATTAAATTTCAATCAAGATTAATCCACCAAAAAGACAGAGACAGGAAATTACTTACGAGCTGTGTACAAAGAACATTCTTCTTCCCATTTTGGAGATGTATTCTGTAAGAGTATTGAGTCCCCATCTTGACATATTCACAATTGCTCAGGCCTCCCTTCCCTCACAGTTCTTGATGTTCCTCTGGTTTGGAAGCTACAGCCCCCACCCCGTAACCTAACATGAGACTCAGTGCATATTTAAGAGCTCCCAGAAGGATCAGTTGAAGACTCTGGCATGATGGGACCTCCCTGAAAGCCCAGCTCTATGGAAACACCGGCATCCCTCAATCCACTCAGTTACAGACTGAGAGACCCTTCCCTGTATAGCATCACCCAACCTTTCCACCACTGCAGTTTTCTTCCGTTCTTGACCTACTTTGCACAAATATTCATTCACTCATCACTGACAAAACTACAAATCAGTTTCCTTTCTCTCCTTGCCTCTCTCTCATGAATCCCTTCTCTACATGTACATCATCCTTTTCTCTATTTTATTGTTATGTTTTGTCAGTTATAAATAGACATCTCTTTGTATCTGACCTTTGGTTTGCAAAGCCTTCTCCACCCTATGGCTGAGGAGAGGCCATTTTGGTCTTTCTGGTTTTGCAGCTCTCCCAAGAATGTAATTTCCCTGGGAAAAGGAAGAAGCAAAATTAAAAAAAAAAAAAAAAAGAGAAAGCAAATCTTCCCTTTCATATCAAAATCCATTCATCCACTTCTAATTTTAGTTTCCCTTAGTGAATGAGACTCTGTAATTAAAACATTGGCAGATGAGAATATTATAGAGCCTTGCAGTTCAAGTGAACATTATTGTTAAACGTAATAATTTTGTGTCTGACAGTCTAGTAAACTGACTGAAAACATGTAGAACCATCCAGATTAAGGCTTGCAAGGACCATCTTACACTGCATCATTCAGACTCTGTATCCATAGGTAGTGTTTGCAACAGGACTAAAACCAACATCCAGCTGACAGAGGCCAACATACCAGGGCTAGTGCTGACCTCTACCAGCAGATGTTTTAACTTCCTTTTCACAGGGGTGCCATATATCTTTCTTGAAAACCTTTCATTCACAGATGTGTTGAATGTCAAGTTACAGGACCTTTGCAGAACCAAGCTGCCAAAATAGTTTCCTTCCCACCACCTAAGCATCCATATTCCACATATCTGTCATTTTCCTAACCTGGCTAGAAGGATTCAAATTACTAAGTGCCATGTTCAACAAAACAAATGCCAGTGTCCATAAGCATTTTTATTAGTAGTTCCACTTACAGGAGACTCCCTACAGCCACTCATTCCTATCCTTACTGCTTTCCATTTCATTAGCCATTCCTTCCATCCCCAACCCCATTTCTGTCCTGACCCTAAATACAGCTGCACCAACAAAACTAAGGCAGCTGTTAGAAGCACTGCAAAGGTAGGAACAAATGCCTGGGGAAGGAAATTTTAATGTGCAGCCTCTCTTAAACATGCTTTATGAAGATCAGACTGTTTCGAAGAGGAGCTATCCCATGATGCAGAAATTATCAGAAATTACAATCTGAACATTTTACAGATGACATATACCTGTGACAGAAATAAACAGGGATTTTGCCTTAATTATATCAGCAAGATGCAAGGGTTCAAATCCTAATCAGTCTTCCACCCACCTGTTCTAGAAATTTTAGCCTAACAACTGAAATGATAACAACAGTAAATACTTTTGTCAAGTAGAATAAAAGAACCAAGCTCAGGAATATGGGTAAATATCAAAAAGCAGAACCCAGAAGGCCATTAACTGTTTTAACAAAACAGTTTAAAAAACAAGTAAGGATTTGAACCCCTGGAGCACAGCATGTTAGCTCTCTACTCTTTCCCCTCATCTACCTTGCAATGCAGACGATATAGCTGCGTGCATCATCATTTCATCTTTAAATTTTCTCTCAGACTGAATATGAGTCAGAATTTCTCACAAAGCAAATCAGGCCTTAGGGAAGGTGAAAGGAAAAATGGATCATACATCTTCATGAGAAAGAATATTGTTTTCTTATGAGGAGAGACAACAGGAACTGGGCCTGTTTAGTCTAGAGAAGAGGCAACCTTATTAAAACATGCAAATATCTCAAAGGTGAGTGCTAAAAGGATGGTGCCAGATTCTTTTCAGTGGTACCCAGTGACAAGATGAGGAGCAATAGCCAAAAAATAAAACACAAGCAGTTCCACCTCAACATAAGGAAGAATTTCTTTACGATAAGGGTGTCAGGACCCTGGAACAGGCTGCCCAAGGAGTTCATGAATCTCCCTCTCTGGAGAATTCCAAACCCACCTGGACAGGTTCCTATGCAACATAGTCTACATGACTCTTACTTGGCAGAGGAGTGTGACTGGGTGATCTCCAGAGGTTGCTTCCAACCCCAACAATTCTGTGATTCATGTCACACTCTCTGGATGTAGGAATGCAGGGCTGTGCTTTCTTCTAAAGCATGGAGGGAAAGTGAAGATGCTTTTTGCTAGGATTTATGCAGTTGAGTAATTCTTTGCTTTAAATGAAGGGGAAACATTTTTATATAAAGAAATAAAACAGGCTTATTTAAATAGAAATGAATGATGGTTTTTTTTAGATTTCCAAATCAGTTTCAAAAAAACTCTGCCTCTGCACTCCTAAATCCCTAGCTTGCATTCACATTCTACTGATGCAACACACTGGAGTAAAACATGAATAGAAGTATTTAAATTGTGCTTTTTCAGTTTTAATCTGATCCTTCTGTTATCACCTTAACAGCTCTTTTTTGGGGGAAATTCTGTTATCACAAAACTCCTGTAGGGTTTTCCTGGTGAATTTGCTGGGCCTCCTACTCCCTGTACAGATAATGTGTTGTCCTGCCCATTTTGGAATTAGTTACCCAAAGGGGATGGTATGTAAATTGATGATGGGTATAGCTTTCAACATTCAATTATAGTTTTCACTTAAAGTGTCGCAGGACCAGCCTGTTTAAAATCTCCTGAATATTAAAATTTGGTATGTTTTGCCTGTAGTGAGTGAATCTGGGCTACAACTGAGAAATGTCTGGTATTTCTTGTATCTAGTGATCTATAGAGCAGAAGTTCAGTGGAAGTACCTAGTAGGAAAGTAGGCTTTTTGCCATAAATTTGTCTTTCCCCTGCTCTCATCTGCATGCATGCATGAGGCAGACAGTTCTCTCACCCATTCCTCCAGCCTTCCCTGAGAGCCTTCAGTGCCTTTTATAAACTCATTTCTCATGCCTGGAAATAAAGGGTTAGTCTTCCAGATTCCAGCTAAAATAATGCATTGAGCAGGCTATAATATCCAGCATCTCTCTTTCATGTCCCCTCCTCCTGAGAAGGAGTTCACTATCTTAATCTCAAGAGATTTTAATGTGCAAACTACATGCCAGAGGAGAACACTACACACCCATCCAATGTGCACAGAAAGCAGGATGAATCCACTAATATGATACTACATGACATGAACTCACTGCTTTTTCCCAGGAATATTGCCAGTGAAGGTATTCAAGGTCATCTTGCACAGAAAAGAGACATCTCACACACACATGAATGATTGTTCTTTGAACTACCACTAATTTCACAGAAAGCTGAGTTAATCTTGGCCAAGCTAAAATAAAATATTCCAGAGACTAAGAGTATTGTGCAGGGAAGCTACAGAAGCTGTCCAAATTGATAATTAACAGTACAAGGAATAGTGGACAAAATGTTAGCGATGGAGAAGAGCTTAGGCATTCAGTTAGAGACAAGAATTTAATTGTAGTCCATCATTTCAAAAGCAGGCATCTATAGCACCAGCCTGATGTGGGTCTCCTTTTTTTTTTTTTTTTTTTTTTTTCCCTGAAGGATATTCCCCAGCTCATCTAGATACTCCTTGGCTTACTTTAAGGCTAAGTAGTCTGCATTAAGTTCAGATGTGTATGTGAACATTCTTGTCAGTCATATTGCTATAATTTGTTAAAGAAAAATAGAAGTGAGGCTGCCTGAATAAACGTGTACTAATCTTATTAGACTAAGTGGGAGTTTCTGTTCGGTTTGATCAAAACACATTAGTTTATATGGCAATAATGCATAGTAAAATATGTAGAACAGATTGCAAAGAAATCTCAGTTTTCAGGTTATGTACGTGAGCTTGTATCTTATCATCTAGGATTAATATCTTTACAGTACAAAATCCTTTCCTCTACACCCAAATTTCCAACCATTTATGTCATTCAGACATCCTGAATTGCTGGTCTATAGGAGTACTAAATTTACTTCTGAGCACATAAACATTTTCACAGTCAGAGCTCTTTGTGTTAAATATCATTCATATTTGACAGCTAAGTGGAAGACAGCAATCCCCATCCAAGGGTATCCATCTCATCTGCTAGTGTTGAATCCCATAAGTTTTGTGTGCACTAAATTAATTGTCTTGGTTTGTAACATGTAAAACCTGTTCAATAGTTACCATACTGTAGCTACAGTTATAGTTTCTCTGGATGAGTCCATACCCTGGGCAAAGCAGCAGTCACACCACAGATCATTAAAATGGATCAACCGGGCACCTAAGGTCTGGATCCACTTTGCAGGAGTGATTCTTTCTGACATCCTTGCCTTCTCTTAAAAGTCTCACCACCTCTTAGCAGCTCTCCTCCCTTACAGGAGGTAGGTCCTTTTTCTGAGGAAATAGCTCATGGTATACGTTTCAAGTAATGAATTCCAAAAGGAATACAAACTTCTAGCTCACAAGCTATTTGGGTATCTGACCTAAAAAAATGGGACTGCAAACCCCTCAAACTGTGTAATCATCTCCCTTGGGCACAAACCAATTCAACAAAAATTAATTCCAACATGATTCACAACTAAGTGTTTCAGTGATTGTGAGCAAAGAGTTCTCAGAATTTCAGCTCCCATAGGGAAAGGGAGAAGGGATATTTTAACTTTCAACCACAGTTCAGGGCAAAATACGTGGTGATACACTTCCCCAGAAGTGTTAGGTTGGGGTTTTTGTTTTTTCTGCTTTTTTTTCCTCAGTTTGATTTTTCCATTTGTAGATGAGAAAGAAGGTGAGTAGGCAGCAGAAGACACATAAGGTGATGGAAGCTGGAAAAGAAGTAAGATAGACTATGTTAGCACTTGCATCCAGTCTCAACTACAGAAAATATCATGAGCTCCTGTGGACTGAAATGCTGTAGATGTGTACAATGCATACACTTACACAAGCCAAAGGAACACTTTGCTTGGTTTTTCTTTTATTTTTCCCCCTATCAGCACCAGAAACATGAGTTTTTCCCCTTGCTAGAGGCCTGAACTCTTCTTCTGCACATTTTAGAGTATGATTCAGACTAAGTTCTTTTTTTGTCACAGGCCCCATTACCTAATGTTTTGCAGTCCTGCCCAATAAAGATTTATTCATCTCATATGTTCCTGGTTGTGACCTTATGTTCGGCCGCAGTTGGACTGCTTTGCACTCCAAGGCTCTTTCCTCAGCATTCCAAACCTGGGAGCTGCTGTGCCTGGGAAGACCAGCCTGCAGAACCTCACTGGACAGCAAATCAGCCCTTGGAAGGCCCAAACTTTTTAAATCAAGCATTCAGCCTCATCTGTTTTGTTATTGCACTAATACTGCCCTGAGGAAAACCACAAATAAGAGTCCAATATATTTCAAATATGTTATTTAACTGAAGCATATTTTCTTAGATTCAGTTTGAATATCGCAATGCTTAACGTTTATTTGAACGCTCCTACGTGCTGCATATGATGAAAGTATCCAACCCAAATTTTCACTGAAAATAGGAACCCACCATGAGGTTTTACATGACTGAAGTGGGTACTGTACTTATCTTGCCAGCCCCCTGATCCAGACTTGTTTCACACTGAAGTTCTCTGCAGCAAAATCTTATCCTTTCACCAACTGTGTGCAGCTGTGCAGTTCCGAAAATGTGACTCAAAAGTTTTCTTTTAAAGCATTTCCCTCCTTCACTCTCCCTTGCTGGCCAGAAGTTCATGAGGATTATCCCCATTTTTGTTTTAATCTCTTCAGTATTTACTTCCTCAATCCAGCTATTTTTCCCTCCTGGTGAAACCCCGTGGCAAATCATCTTCTGAGAAGTACCAGCAACATTTCTTTCTCTGCTCAGGGAAAATCAGTGACTAACACAGGAGAGGCTCAGTGCTGACATATCTTAGGAAAGGTGGTGCTTCAGTATCACGATATACTCATCTTCTAGTTATTTGACAATGATCAAAATATCTGTGTTATTAATTGCAGCTAATTTCTCCTACTCACCATGCTGCAAGTGAAGTTCAAACTGTGCAGGATTTGCCCTTTACTACTTGTGAGATTCTTTATGGCTAATCCATCACCATCCATCAAGCTTGGTTCACTCATATATTCAACAAAATGAGCAAGGCTTTAACTATCAGGGAAGGTGAACAAATAAAAAATAATTAAGGCTACTTCTTAGACACTCTGAGGAGCTCAGTACTTGAAACTTTCAATGTGCATTTATTTATCCAATGAGAATTTAATGAGATCTTCTATTTTTCTTTATTTGTTTTGCTCAATATATTGTTTTCCCACATATTTCGCTATCTGTAAAAAAATCCAAGAACATAAAAAATAAGATGTCACTATTACATCAGTGGTTTTGATAGGAGGAGGTGGGACTAGTAAAAAGTTGTTTAATGTGCACTGTATTCACTGACTTTACAAGGGACCTATCTTTTGTTCTTGGCTTAAGTCACAGAAAGTTGTAGTTAAGGTGCTGCCACTACCTGAAAAGTACTTTTCATTGATCTGAGAAAGAACATATATGACACTACAATCATCGTGTATTTCCTCAAGAAATCATAATATCAAGCCTTTCCTTCAGATTCTCACTGTGAGAGAAAAATCAACAGTGTTTGACCTAGACACCTCAGACTTAAATAATACTAGCTGCAGAAAAACATTTTTAAACATGATTGCATTTCACAGCTTCAGAAAAATGTGACTTCACCTCATTTTGTGTGGGTTCTCTAAACAGGGAAATCTAATTCCCTTTGGATTCTTCCCCTCTGAGCAAAAGTGAGACTGAGTCATCCTGCATTTGTTTGTCTTTGATGACAAATATTACTCTCAACTTACAAACAATGTCAGCAAGAAAACAGAGCATCTGGAGCTTGTTCAATTATGCTTCTACCTTTCCAAAATGCTACATAATAAATAAGCATGTGGTTAATTTTAAACACTTGAATACCTCCACTGGCTTTAGCTGGGGTGTTTCAAACATTAAAATTTGCTGAATGAATACCATCATATTTATTGAAGCTGTGCCCCATTTGTGGTAATAATGTGGCATTCCTGGCAGCAAGTCAGACTTTAAAATTTCTTAGATTAGACATACTCTTCTGGGAGCACCATGACATTCAGGATTTAACATAACCACTAATGCTGAAGGTGACGCCTATACCCAAAAACCTATATCCAGGTTTTTTGCAGAGAGCACTGCTAAGACTGCCAAGACTTTCGTTTGAAAGCTGCTAATTCCATTTGTGCATTTGTGAGTCCCAAATGCAAAGTGTGTGATAGAAAGCTTTCAAAAACATAGCCCACTCTGCAGCAAGCAATGGATCTAGTCTGGAATTTCATGTCTTCTTTCTTCAGTACTATCTGTACTTCAGTACTACAATTACAGTACTATCTGAAGCAGTGAAAAAAAAAAAAAACCAGAATACTGGAACTTCAGCTATCCAATTTAAAGGCAAATAATTCCCCACCAGACTACAAAATGCTGCAACAAAAGCAATGAATATTAATGCATTGTAGTTTTCAGCATTCAGAGTCTTTTCTTCTTGCTCTATTTTGCCCTGCTGAGCAATGAAATAGGTGCTCTGTAGTGCCAGGCTCTTTTCACGACAGGATAAAATTGTTTCCTTGGTTAGACAGCTCACCCTTGAGGTATGCTCCAAGCATATCCTTTTTTGCACATCTATACTGCAACTTCCAATTAGGGAGGAATATAAGCAGCAAGAGTCAGCAGGGGAGAGAATAAGATGTTCTTTGTCTCCAGACAGAAAATTCCTTGCTGAAAAAAGGTTAGGATTCGGCATGTCAAAGTTCCTTTGCTTTTACTCATGCAAAAGAATTCACATACATGTGCATGACTGAGCCTGCTGGAACTACAGCTCTCAGAACTTGGACTATTCAGAGAGCTGGGAATGTTTGTCTGATCCTCTGCAGTAACAATTTTATAGAGAAAAGCTTTCTTTTCCCAAGAATATTTTCATCTGCAAATGCAACACAGCCTCTTCTCCATCTGATAGAGGTTTTCCACTAAATTCAGTCTGGGCAAAATAACGAAGCAAATCCTTCTGTTATTCCTCCTTGTTGCTGTGTGTTGATATTTGTAGTCATTCCTATTGCAATACAAGATGAAAAAATATATTTTTAAAATAGGGGACAAAAATATACTGCACAGGATTCTTTCCAAATTGGTGCTCATCATCAAAGGTTAAGATGGCTGGACAGTGCTGAGGCAACACTAAGCAATTAACAACTCAAATATCCAAAAAAGCTCCATTTCAGCTGGGATTCTAAACCATGCCCTTGAGCAAATCTCTGGAGAAAATACCAGTAACACTCCTATCCTCATAATTCACAACTTTTTTTCTGAGAATACAAAATTATTTCATTATTTTCAAGCTTCACACATATTCTAAGTCCTTATTTTTGTTTGCAACAGATTGCAATGCCTTAATGATATGCCTGTTGTTTACTTGGAAGCAGAAAAGCTAAGCAGCACTTAGCTCAATCCAGCACGAAATCTGAAGCAGATTTGGGGTTAAGTTTGAGCCCTTCATTCCAACTTTGCAGATTCTGAGTTTTTCTTTAACTGTTGGCTTTGTAGCCTCAAAGTAACTTCAGTCAAAATATCTGAGCATTGTCAGGTTTCAGGTTAAAGCTATGTCAAAAGTAGAGTTTTACATTAATCCGACCCAACAGTAAATCCTTCCCTGCATATGATATTTAACATAAGCTCCCTTGAAAAGATTTAGGTTTTGTGGTGAATATTTTTCACAGCTCTGTGTTGAATCAAGCTGGAATGTTATATTCCTCTCAGCAGGTTTCATCCAAATCCCAGCTACTTTGACAGACAACCTCCTGACTATAAGGAGAATGGGTCAAGGCAAAGACTTGCTTGGTGTACAGTCAGATTCTCAAGCATTGTGCACTTGACAGTGCCAGCCAGAACAATAAAACAAGACAGCAATGGTCATTCTTTTTTTTCACTTACTAGTTTTAAGTAGCAAATATTGAGGACAAAGTTCCAGGGGAATGCCTCATTAAACACTTATCTTCTTTTAGACTCATTACTACAATAAATAACACTTTAGAAATATTTCCTGCAATCTGTTAAAAATAGTCAATTTTTCACCCTCAGAGGGAGTCTTAACTCCCCATTTCAGCTGCCACCTATCTTAAAGAATGCCCCAAGCCCCAATGCCCAAAGTTCCCTGGATGGTTCCATTTCTGTACATATGTATCACAGAGCTTCCTTTATCTCAACAACACAGATCACCCGCATAGGAAAATTCTGCACCAGAGAGACCTGAGAGCACAGTTTACAGAATCACTGAATGGGTCAGGTTGGAAAGGACCACAGTGGGTCATGTCCAGAGGGGAAAGTTCCACAGCCTCTTTGGGCAATCTGTTCTAGTGCTTAGTCACATGCACAGTAAAGAAAATTTTCCTCATATTCAGGTGAAACTTCTTATGCTTCAGTGTTCCAGGAGTGTGCTGTGGGAGACAGTGCCAAAGGCCTTGCTGAAGTCCAAATAGACAACATCCACAGCATTTCTTGCATCCACCAAGCAGGTCACCTGGTCGTAAAAGGAGACCAGGTTGTTCAAACATATCCTACCCCTCCTAAACCCCTGCTGGCTGGGTCCAATACCCTGGCCATCCTGCAACTGCTCTGTGATAACACTCAATATAAACTGTTCCATAACCTTATCGGGTACTGAGGTCAGGGAACTGGTCTATAATTACCAGAATCTTCCTTCCTACCCTTTTTGTGAATGGGTCAGCTTCCAGTCATCTGAAACATCACCAGTGAGCCAAGACTGCTGGTAAATGATGGAGAGTGGTTTCACAAGCTCATCTGTCAGTTCCCTCATCGCCCTGGGAGGGATCCCATCTTGTCCCATAGGCTTATGAACATCCAAGTGGCTTAGCAGTTCTCCAGCTGCCTCCTCCTGGATAACAGGGGAATCATTCTGCTCCCTGACACCATCTGCCAACCCAGGACAGTTGTCCTGAGGACAAGCTGTCTTCCCACCAAACACTGAGGCAAAGAAGGCATTAAGCACCCCCACCTTCTGTTAAGCACCTCATCTGCCGTTATTAAGTTTCCTCCCACATCTAGTAGAGAAAAAAGATTGGTCTTACCCTTCCTTTTGCCATTGATATATTTGTAAAAACATTTTTTATTATCCTTTATAATAGTTGCCAAATGAAGTTTTAACTGAGCTTTGGCCTCCCTAATTTTTTCCTACATGCCCTAGCAAGACCCTTAAATACTTCCTGAGAGATCTGACCCTCCTTCCAAAGATGATACATCCTCTTTTAATTTCTAAGTTCCTGGAAAACCTCATTGCCCATCCAGGTTGGACATTTGTCTCATCAACTCATCTTTTGGCACACAGTCTGTTCCTATGCCCTCAAGATCTCAGTTTTGAAGCTTGCTCACCTTTCCTGTACTCCTTCATTTTAAAGGGCTGCTTCCCAAGGAACTCTCTGAACAAGTCTCCTAAATAGGCCCAAGTCTGCCCTCCAGAAGTCCAATGTAAAAGTTTTATTGATGTTCCTCCTGATTTCACCAAACATCTAGAGCTCTATAATTTCATGATCACTGTGCCCCAAGCAGCCTCCATCCACCACAACTCCCACCAGCCCATCTCTATTTGTAAACAACAAATCTAACATATCCCTCCCCTGGTGGGCTTACTGAAACAAAAAGCTGTTCTCCACATACTCTAAGAACTTCCTGGACTGCTGGACTGCCTCTTTTCTGCTGTGTTAAGTTCCCAGCAGATGTCTGGTAGGTTAAAATCACCTAAAAGAACAAGGGCTTCATTCTTCAACAACATTCTTCAGCTACTTAAGTTGTCCATCACTTCTTCCATGTTGGGTGGACGGTAACAGACTCCCAGTAGGATGTCAGCCTTGTTGGCCTTCCCCTTAATTCTTACCCATAAGCATTCAACTTCATCATCATTAGTTTCACGAGCTAAAATCCTCAAAAGAGGGCTCTGTCCTCAACAGAGATGGAGCCCATCCAGTTCCAGCAGGTCAGGTGCTATAAAAGTTGCCCCATGATCAAAAGAACTCAAAATTCTGCTGATGACACCAACCCTTGAGACACTTGTTGATAATGGGGGCTCTCCTACTCCTCTCATTGTTTTTCTCTGCCACCAAAGGGACTGAGCAGAACACTACCTGTGCTCCTGCCCTATCAACCACTTCACCCAGTGTCCTAAAGTCCCTTTCAATTGCCCTGACACTCCACTTTTCAATCTCATCACTGCCAGCCTAGAGTATCAGCAGTGGGTAGTAATCAGAGGGCTAAATCAGCCCAGAGAATCTCCCAGTGACATCCCATTCCAGGGCCCCAGGGAAAGAGCAGACCTCCCTATGGGATGGATCCAGCTGACATATGGGGCCCTCTGCTCCCCTCAGAAGGGAATCATCCACTAAGACTACCCATCCCATGCCAAACTGTTATTCAGAAGGGAGATTGCCTGCTTCAGACTCAGGTAGCAGTTTTCATTGTTGGTATCAGCCTTGCAGAGTCCCTGGACACAAACTTCTGAACACATAGGAACATGCCTCCTCAGTTTTGTCTCTCACTGTCATGAAGAAGACCCAAAAAAATATTTGTCAACAATTTTCCTTGTCTTTTTCTTCATAGCCATTACCTAAAGGCCATGAAAACAAAACTAGCTCAGTATTACAAGTCATAGTCCTGTGTTGGAAAATTTAAAATGTTGACACTTATCTGTAATGAAAAACATTGTGCAACACTGCTTTTAATTTGTCATGCAGAGTAGATTAAAATATCTAAAGAAATTATATTGAAAACACTGCAAATCAGAAAAAAAAAAAACCAAACTGCAACAGTCCTTGTTTAAATTATTTCAAACATAATACTTCATATTGCAAGTTCCCTGATATTCTACCTGTATGTTTGATCACTGGAGACAAACACTCTCCTTCACAAAAGAGAACATTCAAGGTTTTCCATCACTCAAAGTGTCCTATAGACTTAAGAATAATAGAGCTGCTGATAAATCGATGGCAAATTCTAGTCAGGCATGCATTCAGAGGACAACTTCCTGATCCCTATAGGCTTAAGAAAAAATACAGCCTCTTTCACCAGTCAAAAAATGAGGCTCTGTAGGTCAGTTCCACAAAACCACAAGCAGAGCACCAAATAGAAAGGATTACCAGCCTCTATTCAAACAGGACCCTCTTAGTAGGTTGTGTTACACAACTTTTCCAAAAGCATGTTAGATATTGGCAGACACTGAGAAATATCATCCAAGTCCTGTTTTCATTCTTTCTCTCCCTCTTTTTCTTCTTTCTTTAATATACTCCGTCAACTTGGTGTCCTGGAGAGAGAAAAAATGTTCCATGAAGAAATCACTTTGAAGCTTAATTTTTCACTGCCAAAGTACTTGGGACACTTGTTTTTTCCAGTATTTCTCTAACTCTTGTTATCACTACTGCTGACTCATCTCCTGATGCCGAGGGAAAAACAGTTTTATGGGAACACAAAGAGGTCACAACTGAATTATTTTGGCTGTTATAAATGGTTCTGCAACTCATTCTCTGCACTGCTATTAAACAGATTTTCATAAAATCTGGATCAAAGCTAATGTTCCAGAGTAGAAAGATTCCCAGAGAGCTGGAGAAGCATGCAGTCTTACCTCTCAAGGAGAAGCAGCATCTCTCAACTAATTGAAGTGAACATCACTCTCCTGAGTACTGATGAAGCAGTACTCCACAGCAATCCCATTCAGCACTCCCCAGTGGGAAAAGAACATCTCCAACCTTCCCTCTAAGTTGCAGTAAATCAGGACTGATACATCAAGGCACTTCTAGAAAGCACAGATGTTCTGCTCTTTTTTTCTCTTTTTTTCCCTGCCTCCAAAGCTTGAGTACAGATTTTGTTTGTATAGAAACAAAAAATCCCACTGAATTATCTATCCCTCATTAATTACATCCCAGATTCTCTCTACATATGCATATAAATATATTCAAAATTGCAATAAATCACTATTTCCATGAATTTTACCTGCATTTGCTGTCTATTAACAGAACTTATTTGTAAATTCCTTTAAGAAAAACTTGTTTGTATATTATGCTGTTTGTGACTGGTTCAATGTACACATTTATAGCAACATTATGTGTAACTAAATCTCATTATCATTCAGATGGGTTGTGTCTATTCTTTATCAGAGGCAGAACATTATGTGATGAAAATATGGACAGACTATGCAGCTAAACACAACACTGACTGGGAGAGAATCTTTAAGCCTTTCTACTTTTCTCAAGATTTTAATCAAAGTAATAATCAAGAGTGTTGATCAGATGGCTCTATGTGTGTGTGTTCATGTTAAGTTAGCAGGGATAGGTCATGAAGAGATATAAAACTGAAAAATCCCTTCTATTAAGAACCACTCCTAGATACTTTCCTTACCATGAACTAGCAGGTTATTCAGCTAATCCTCATCTGATGAGATTAAAGAGCATTTTACAGTACACATGTTACAATGAATGTCAAATTATTTATAGGCAAAGGGACATAGTAATAAAGGGGAAGTTTCCTCCTGACCTGAAATAGCTTTGCTGTGCAATTCTCACCCTCATCTAAAAACAAATATCTCACAAGCAGGCAGAGAAGTGCATGGGCTGGACTGCTGCATTAAGGGGACACAGTGGCAGCCTGAGGACAAAGCCCATTGCTGCTGCATGTTGTGCATGAGACCATCCTGGGGCAGATGTGCTCTTTTCCCCTCACATACTGCAGTCACACCTACAAGCAAGGCAGACAGAAGAAAGCTGTTCAGGTTTGGCCTCTCCTTAGGTTTTAGGCATGGAATGTTTGCTCCATAAGTACAATTAGCACAAAGAAAGTTGTTCTGGACAGGGAAGAAGTCAAATTTTGGTTGCTTAGAAAGTCAAAGACTGGATTGCCAATACAGAGTAAACATGTCCAGCTTCAGCTGCAAGGTGACAGAAGGTCTTGAGGAACGTAGTATCAGAGAGAATAAGCTGCATCTCTCCTAAATCCTATCTCAGGTGACCTCTTCCTTAATAAAGTTCTTGGTGAAATTTGTTCCATCTGTCAGTCACTTGGAACTGTCACTGAACTTTGGAATATTTTTCATTAAGGCCTGCTGTGGGAAGTCTGGAATAAGCACAATGAAAGAAAAGCAAGAATAAATCTTCTCAGTACATGTTCAACTGAGGGCTGATGGCTCAGATTATTGTTGGCATCAGCTTCTCCTGAGCATTTCTAGTCCTGGCATTCATGAGAGTAGTGATAAAATATGGCTAACGTCTGTCAATCCCTATTTCAGCGGTGAACTTCACAGTTGAATAAACATACTTCTAAGCACTACAGTTTGATTTCTTTTTCTAAGCACGTAGTTTCCTTATTCCTTCACATAGAAATTACTTTCATAGGAAATTTAAAATAAATAGAAGAGAAAGTTCAGTATAGACATGTGGTGCTCATCAAGGAGAACTTCCAAATCAGCAGGAGCTTTCCTTCACAGAGCTGGAAACCATTGCCATGCCATCATCATATGTTCATTTGGATCCCACCAGCTACCATGGCAGAAGGCCATTAGCCCCCTTGTCTGCCAGTTTGACCAGCAGCACTTTCAGCAGTTTAGTCTCCAGAGGCTGATAAAATGGGGGAAAAAATAACCTATCACGATGACTATTTGCCTATTTTCCTTCCTAGGATTGTGTCCTGAGCCAATGGGTCCCTGAGCCATGAGTCCTAAATGAGGTTACTCCTTTTGCTGCTATTAAAATGCCAGAGTACCACTGCAATCATAGTAGAAGTTTGCTTACTCTGACACTTAGGATTACTCTTGGCCATGCATCCTACAGAAGCACAGGGCACACATTTCTTCCATCAGATGAGTGCACATGTGGCCACTTACAGCTTTCCGTGATGAGCAGTCTTTTCCTTTCAGCTTGGATGGCTTGTTTTGAATCAGTGCAGGATAAACATTAGATAGCATTTCAATAATTCACCATGTCTCTCCATCCCACAGAATTTTCAATGCCTTAGAAAGAATACAAAGCATCACTAGCTCGTAATTGTACTCTAGAACACATTTCTAATGAGGAGTAAGTGTCCTTTTGATATATTTATCTATATCCATACCTTTCTTCTGAAATATGTTCTCTTTTTACCCTGATGTTTCCACTTAATTCTCTTATTCTTTCTTTTCTCATTATTGTATCAGATCCTGTCAGTTTTCAATTAACTTCTTTCAGTGTTCATATGCCCTTAATATTTTTAACTATTTTGTTTCTCCCATTATACTTCTTTCCTGGCTTGCATGTTGCATATATTTACACTAATTCAGTAGAGGCTTTGTAAGTTGTAGTTCCTCCACCTGATGTATGCTGAGGCATAGGATATCTCATATGCCACTACACAAAGGAGAGGTATACCATGATGGAAATTTCTTTTGCCAGCATAAGAGTTGCTTTCCCATCTGTGGGATGAAGCAGGTTTGCTTGTGGCTTGAATGTTACAGAATGAGCTTGTCTAACCCAGAAGATGCCAAGAAAGTTTTCTAGTCTGATTCCTTCCCAGTGGCTTTCCCAGCTTCTATTTCTCTCCCTTTGATATGCTTTATCCAATAAGAATTACTGTTGTGATATTATGTTAAAATTAAATTTTCAGGCGAATGTGATCAAGTGTGGATGTAAGGAAAATATTGGTTTCCAAAAAACTGTTTGCTACTTTTGGCAAACATATAATGTTCTTGTACAGCTTTGATACCATATAACCAACAATACCTGATTCTTTTGGAAACTAGGCTTGAAAGAAGCTTTGATATCAATATATTATCTTTACAAATTCTTTGAGTATTTCAAAGCCTGTGGACATTATGGTAATAACTTACAGTATGTATTGATGAAGCTCTCAAGACAGTATGTCAACACTAGAGAAGCCCTCTAGGATAAATAGTATTGCACATAATGCTGAACAAAAGCCATTTTGTTTTTCTCTTTCAAGTTTTGATAGCTAGAGGATATGAGAAAAGTGACTGTGGCACAGCCCCAGGCATATGAGATCCTCTTGCTAATGAAGTAGATCCAAAATGGCAAAAAACCCATCAGTCTGAACTTTTGTTCAAGCAGTGTTCAGTCCAGCAGACACTGCGGTTATTCCCCATGTCAGCAGTCACTAGTATCACCTTCTGCAACAAAATTCAAACCATTTGTTCAACATCTGCACCCAATTAATTCTGTGCTTTAGTTGTGGCAGGGTGCAATGAAAAATCTCTCTACAGTTGTTCATTTGTACTTGCAATAAACTTCATGACTTGTGCACGTTTTCACTTGTCAGTAGCGCATTGAAACATGATCACAAAAAAATTATTGCCATTTATAGTCCAGCAGAGCAACAGATAGACCCTACAACAAAATCATTTCTGTTCATACAGATCCCAGTTCATTCTTTCTTCACACGGCAAGGCAGAAGGCTCAAACCTGGAAATTTTTTGAGATGTCAGCCTTGGGAACTTGAGATCAAAACTCATTTTGAATATCCACCAAGTTTGTAAATCTTTTCTATCTCTCTTCTCTAAGAGAGGACTAGGGGTCTCAGCACAATCAGTTAACCCAGGGGTCTTGATTTCAGATTTTGCCACTCTGTGATTTTGAGCATATCACTTGTTTTGCTCTCTTGCTTAAAGCTCAACATTCAGATTGAGCCCTTAAAAAATTTGTGAAGATTGATTATTTTTATTTCATGTTCAGCCACTGCAGGCAAAAAGCATCAGAGATTTTTTTAAAAGGAATATTTGCTGTCTTACAGAAGTTCTGCTGTGTTAGAACTTCCCCCATCAGTCTGTTCACATCTATTAGGAATATTAATGATCTGCTCCAGAAGTAACAACTTTCAACAGTTCAGGTTTTGCACATACATACCTCTGTGAAAACCCTTGAAACCAGTATACATAGCAGGCAAAGTAAAAAATAAAAAAAGAACATATTGAAAATTACATATTGAAAGAAAAAGTACTGGATTATTTCTTTCAAATGATGAATATAATGTTGTACTTCACTGAAAAATATCTGCATTTGGATAGTCTCTTATTTCCTTTTTCAGGGCTAGGCATGTTATTTTCTCAAGTGCTGAGATGTTTTGTTTCAATTTTCATGAGCCATATTCTTAAAATATAAGCTTCCTCCTCAAGCTACACTGAGAACTTACCTGTCATCAATTACATAACAATAGGGAAACGAAAGGCTTCCTGTGTGTTTTGTTCTCAGATGTCACACTGAATCCATGAGAAAGCAGAAGGGAGGACTTCAGATAAAGAGCATTCACCATTAATGTGCATATATGAGTCTGGATTATATTCTAGTAGTATGTGGCCAGCATACCTCCAGAACAAGATTTCATCAAGTTACTGAAGAAACAGCTTTTGAAAGAAGTCATCTGGAAAACTTAGGTCAGTATGGATGCAATTTCCCAGGGGCCTTCTCACCACAACAGCTTCTTAACAGGAATCAAAGTTCAGTTTAAGTTCAGGTCCTGTTATGCAAAGCACTTCAAGAGATTGGTTTAAGTTATCTGATAAAGGAATTACCTACCTATCCCAAACCACTTTTGCCATGATGTTGCATCCTCAGCTCAGCAAGAAAATGTTACCAGGGCCACAGACTCAAATTCCACCCTGGGCAGCCTCTTAACTGATGTCTCACATCTAAATGTAACACCTACTGGACTTGAATTTACAGCACATTCACACTAAAATAGAAAAATATAAAAAAACACTTGAAAACACACAAAGGTATTTATATCATAGAATGTGGGAAATTAATTAAAATAAAAAGCAACTATCTGTAAGATGCTCAAATGCTACAAATTATGTAAAACCATGTAGATTTTGTTTTAGAATGATCTTCAAATTTCTCTGTAAGAGATTTGTCCTCCTGCCCCCTTTTTTTTATTTTATAGAAAGGCTCAATAACAAAGTAAAAACAAATCTTTTAAGTAGATATGTTTTAGTGTTCTGATTAACATTCATATTTGCTGTGAACCAGACCAAATTTATCTGGGAAAGGAACTTACACTGCAGTAACTTGAGGATATTTTAACAGATCTTTCCATTTAATAAATTAATTTTAAAAAATAACATCTAATATTGCATTCATTAATTTAAATTTCAGGTTTTCATATGATCCTTCAGTTGCCTTAAATTCCTATTGTATTCTTTGCAACAGGTTGAGCCTGTCACACCAATTCTTCAGCAAAGCCAGCAGTTCAAGCACACTTTTCCTTCATATCTCATCTTTATATATATTCTAATGTTTTCTTATCTTGTGGTTCAGTCCTAAGTAAAATTTGGGTTTGAAAGAATCAAAGGCTACTAGAATTTTTAGGTTTTTTTGCAGCTACAAATCCTGTAGTTTTCTGGATTCCAAAGTCCATAGTATGAAGATATGAATCAAGGAGGGTCTTTTGGTTGGTATCCTTCTTTGGTTCTAACTCCTATGTTGGAACTCCTTACTGAATTTAGTGCAGCTAAACCTATTCTCCAGCCTTTACAAATATAGGCACACCTTCTGCTACAGAAAAAAAAAACTGCTAAAAGAGTGGTTTCATTCAATAAGCATTGCTCCATTTGGAGATTGTGAAATGTGGAATGCTTCCAAAAATCTGCTGTAAGTCCATGGGCATGCAGTGGCTGTGTTTGAAAATGTTGGTCTTAATTTTTGTTTGCATCCATAGCCCTTTCAGATCTGTTCTTTCATCTGCTGGAAGCACAGCATGTAAACCAAATTCTGGCACTTGCTAACTGTGCTGAAGGACAGCAGATCTGCTCTGCCTCAGCCCCGGTCCTCATTGCATGTTCCAGAACTGCCTGGCAAACTGCAGACTAATGTTAGGTGGTGATGGAGAACACCTGGGAGCAGATGTTCCTCCAGTGAGAAAGACAAAGGGATAAATGAACTCCAGCCCTGCTCACCTTCACTTATTTCTACATTTGATACAATTTATACCCCAGGATTGTCAAGAAAGATCGCAGCTGCTTTTGATTTCTCAATGGGAGGGAAGGACTCAAAGTTCTGGATAGAATCCAAATGGAGATGGTATGAGCTATTACTAAATTAATGTCCCCTGCTGGAGTGGCAAGTTTATAAGTATACTTTCCTGTACAGAGACATAATTCTGCAAAACAGACCTTGGAAGACAACATTTGTGATCTAAAAACCAGGAAGGCAGGGCAAAGGGAAGATAGGAAGGCATTAGGTATAAACAAGGAGGAGCTGGCAGTGGGGGCTGCAGAGGATTCCAGCTGCTCCAGCAGACCCCCTGCAGGGGACAGCTGAGCCCAGCAGCTGGTACCTGTTAATTTTATCCAGGTTTGCTCAAATATTGTTGGAGGCAGAAGAATCCTGACTCATCACTACTATTCAGCATGATATGGTGCATCAAAGATGGAAGGAGTTGTCACAACATCTGAAAGCTGTTCTCAGTATCATCGAGACAAAACCAATACAAAACCCTCAGCCTGTTGATACGGTGAACTTCTGTCTGCTGGGCACCTGGTCCTCATTGTGCTCAGTATCTCACAGGATCACATCAACCTAAAACAGAAGTGGAAGCATTGACTGTGTCCAAATGCTGAATATTTTTGTGCACTGTGCAGTCAGTAATTTACTCTACACCCTTTGCTTAGCCAAGGCCTTTGCCAGACAACCAAGAATAAAATTTCTGTCCAATTGAGCAAGTATCACTTGCAAATCATTCTTGATTAAAAATCTGAACTGAGGATCTCAAACCTGTTTTCATACAAATTCATGTAAAAAGCATAATCTCTAATGAGGATAAAATTGTACAGGCCTGATTTGCACCTGTCAGTTTAAATTTCTTTTAATTTAGGGATAATGTTGCCTGCAAGTTTGTACTCACATACAAAGTAGAAGAGAAACAGGCATAACTGATAATTCATCTTTGGTTATCAACACATTCTTTTTAAAGCAAACATCACTTCACTTGCTGTAGCATACAATAGCAAGTCATTCTTTTAAGGATAAACAATATATTTAATTGGACTTACTGTAGCCACTGAATAACAGATATATTTTCAAGCACCAAAACACTTCCCTGAAAGTGCCCTAAATATTAATCTCTTTTCCACAGGTATTTTACTAGTAACAAACAGAGGTAAGATGATAGCTTTCCCTAAAAACTCACATTTAATCTGAGATTTTATTTAATGTTTAATATCATAGTGGATAGTGTCAACCCCACAGCTGCTGTGGAGCAAAACACCACTCCTTTCACCTAAGCCCTGCCCATTTTCACCTGCTGAGAATGCATCCCCATCCCTTAATTTTCAAAGTGTAGCAAAGTGCAGAGTGCAAATATTCCTGTATGCTTCATGGGATTTTCTGTTCCACTGAACAAACAAGCCAGTAAAGCCTGTGGCCATCCAAACACGAGGAACAGGGAGGAACAGGCCCTGCAGTTGGAGAGCTGCCCTACATGGTTGCAGTGTGGTGAGCTCCCTGGCTCAGGAGGGAATGGGGCTCTCATCCACTCATCCATACATTTGAAAGCTATTTAAGTACATTTGGAATATAATGTAATTTGTAATTAAAACTAAAATAGGAAAACAGTTAATAAGACACTTTATGGAAATGGGCTGTTTAGTCATAAACTACCTCATGCTGAAAAGGCACATACACATAGGAGTAATTTCCATTCAGATAAAACAGGAGAATGTTTCTATCCCAAACACACAATATTCATTTACTGCAGTCACACATATGCCACAAGCAAGGAAAATAATACAATACTGGAAAATTTGCAAAGTGTTTCAAAATAATAAGAATTTAGCATCTAAAAGGAATTTACTTATTTACACCAGATGCTACAAATTAAATGCAGCCTTAAAAAGGAGGATGAATGCTGTCCAAGTATTCAATGCTTTTCGAGGTATGGAGGTCACAAAAGCCTCCCAACCATTTACGTCATTTTCCTGCACTTCTGCAACAAGAACTTGAAAAACTTGGGATCATAAACCTTGGGTTTGGGCTAGAAGAGACCTTTAGAGATCATCTAGTGCAACCTCTCTGCTAGCAGAGACATCATTCACCAAGTCAGGTTTCTCAGTCATATCCAACATGACCTTGAATACTTCCAGTGAGGGGCATCCACAACTTCTCTGTGCAAACCTTTGCCAGTCCCTCACCACCCTCACCATAAAAAAATATCTTCCTCATGTCCAATCTAAGCCTACTCTCTTTCATTTTAATACCATTGCCCCATGTGCTATCACTACAGGCCCTTATAAAAAGTCTCTGTCTTGCTCATAAGCTCCCTTCAGGAGGTGGAATGATGATATAAGCTCTCCCTGGAACTTTCTAGTAGCCCTCTGATCATCTTTGTGGCTCTCCTATGGATTTGGTCTCTCTCACAGCACCTCACAAGAGTGGAGCAGAGGTGGGAAAATCCTCTCTCAGCCAGCTGATCACACCTCTCTTTATGCAGCCCAGGAATGGATTTGCTTTCTGGGCTGCAAGTGCTTAGCACTGATTAATGTTAAATTTTTCTTCCACCAATATCCCTAAAATGTTTCTCATCAGGGCTGCTCTCAGTTTGATCACCCCTAGTCCATATTGATACCAGGCATTACCCAGCCCAGGTGCAGGATCTTGCACTTTGCCCTGTTTTCCTTAATGAGGTTCACATGGGCCCACCTCTCAAGGCTACCAGGTCCCTCTGGATGCCATCCCTTCCCTCCAGCATACTGCACCAGCCAGCTTGGTGTCAGCCACAAAATTAGCAGAATGTTTCTCATTTGGTTGTGTCTTGTAAGTGAAAAGAACCTCCAAACTTATTCAATTCAACTCATTTTACCATGCTAATAAAGATTTCTATTTATATTAAATACATGGGCAGGGCACGCAATATTTATAAATATGATCTACTTCAGACCTCTGTGGACTGAGGCAACTTCTACTTATTCTTTGTAGGCTGGATTCTGCAGGTTGCTTTAGTTTGCCACAAATGCCATCAGTCCAGAGCATTTTAAACTAGAAGATAACCCAGAGCACAGTAAAAGCTCTGCTCAATAAGAGCATCTCTCAGCTGACAGCAGTGGTACACAGACCCTGCATCAGAAAGAGCTGTTGTCCTAAAATTAGAGCTACAAAGGATAAAAGGTAGTGGGATAATAATGAAAAATGTCTCCCTGATCTTATTTTATCTCTTTTAAATGTCTGGAGAGACATGTAATTATCTAAAATAGTAAAATCTTTTCTATCTTGATTATTACAGACAATTACTAGATCCATGTGTGGTCAGTGTGCTACGCTCTCCTTTGACAGTTCAAACCAGAAACAATTCAGGAATAAGCTCCATTTAGTAGCTGCAGAGAGTATGCTTTCCTTTTCCAGCTTTGGAAGCAAATGCAAATTATAATTTTATTCACTGCTCTTCAAGCCATGTTACTCCTGTCAAAGGTGTAGGACCTGGTCTAATTCTTCTGGGCCCAATGGAAGCTTTTTTTCTACTAACTTGCTTTAACATGAATTGGACAACAGGAATTCACTGGACCTCTGGCACAACTATCACTTTTTGAATTTCTTAGTTAAGACCATGACACAAATCCACAGAGCCCCAAAATTACCTTGGGTAGTAAGAAAAGAATCCTAAAAAGGTATTTATTGTAAAATTTTGGCTAGTTATATGTTACATTGACTAAGCTGCTGCCCTTGGAAGAGTCTAAACACAAAAGCCTGCAAAGAGATTTAGGGAACTTATCTGTGTATAGAGAGGGTAAAGTCACACCAATAAATGAGAAAAAGATAATGAGGTCTTTGCAAAGCTGTTGTTGACTTAAATTGCAGTCTGGTGAAAGCCAGAAGGGAATATGAATTTTCAATGGAAAAAGCCAACCTCAAAACAAACAAAAATACCCCTAAAACACCCCCCTGAAAACAAGATCTTTATTTGCTATTAAAGCAAGCACAAGATGGTGAAATTGAACTGAGTCTTATGACTATAATTCGTTACACAGTCACTAAGCTAATATCTGAGCCTCAGCATCTGCTGACTGCTCACAAAAACATTCTATTTAGCAACAGTTTTGCTGATACTGTATAACAGATTTGCTGTATTTTCTCCTCCTTTTCCCTTTATTGCAAGAGATATTTATACAGAAATAGAATGCTTGCTTCTGAGGAGTTCATCTGTGCCTTCTGGCATTTCCACCCCTGCTATCACAAACAGATGATCAAGACCTGACATGGAGCACCAACTGAGAGAGTTGACAAACCCTGCTGAAGCAAAAGGTCTGGCTGGTGATTCAGAAGAGAATATTCTCTCAGGAGGACTCACAGACCAAGGCTTCTGGACACTGACCTATATTTGCCATAGAATTGCTAGCAAATCTGTCACCTTAACTTGTGCATATGTGTTGGTGCACACACACATATTCTGTAGTTCATACATGTACTGTGCATTTTGTTATTATTACTTCTTCTTGTAACTAATAAAAAAAAAAAGAACAAGGAACACTTTGACTTATTTATGTTGTCATCAGTCCTCCATGATATGGGGGAAAAGGCTACTCAGATCTTGGTCAAAATAATTACCATGGATTTTCCCATGTCCATTGCATCGAGCACCCATCCAACCACCCATCTTCCTGGCACATCTTCAACAGCCACATCTGTATTCTTTTGATTTTATCTGATACTGCTAAACACAAGTTTGTCAATAAAATAGATTCCATCTCATTCCAAATACATGCCAGTAGCAATCTCCTAGGATTTTCCACCACTTAAATTATTATTATTACACTGCCATAATTTGTCACAGTGCAGAAATTCTTACCTGGTTTTAAAAGCTGATGAAGGTACTATCAAAGTAGGTGAACACTCCCTAAACAAATTCAGATACATATTTTAAAATAAAGAGACATGCCTGTCTTTGATTTTCACTGGGAAACTGAACCAAGGCAATACAGTGAGGATACCCTCAACCAGAGTAAAAACACCCTAAGCAGAAATTCTGCTGTTACTAAATTCAATTGCAATTTCAAAATTGTCCCATGACATAGGCCCTTGGGAGAGATTTTGCTATAAAAAATGCTCAGTCCTGGTTCTCAGATAGGAGGGACTGGCTCACTGAACATCCCAAAGTAGTTACATTAAGGATAGCATCTGGGTGACTGATGAAAAAAAATGTCTAATTTTAAAAACCTGCCAAAATCAAAAGCTCCCACTGATGTCTCATTTTCTAAAGACTGTAGTGATTCATCATAGATCTTTGCTTTTTCAAGTTCAAAACCCCCTGCAGTCACATCCTTAGGTGGAGAACCTGGTTGCTTAAAACTTAAAGGAAATGAGGGAGCTGTGAAATTAATAAAAATATGAAGGCAACCACTGGAAACCCAAATACACTGAATGCCCAAAGAGTAGGTGCCAATTTAACTGAAATTGAGAAAATGAAACTGTTTCTTTTTTTTTTCTTTTTCCCTAAGAGAAAAAAATAGCTGTTTAGGAAGAACCTTTCTTTGACAGACTGTAAACTCCATTTGTTATTCCACTTCATCCAAGGAGCTGAAACCCACTAAATACACTGCAAGCTGAGGAAGAGCACAGCCCAGTGAAAAGAGCTGTTCAAGAAAATCCCTTCCTATGCAACTGCAGTTCAACAACTCAGAAGACCCTTTTCTCCCCAGTGGAGAACAGTGACTCTTTTCCAAAGGGAGCTGTAGAGACTCCAGAAGTTCTCATCCTTTCTTACATATCAAAAGCTTTTGGATGTCACAGACTCCAAGTGGGGATCTTTTGGGCATGGAGAGTAACAATTGACTTCTCCAGCAGGACCCCACAGCTCTTAGAGGAGGCCAGCACATTCTAGCTGAGTAGAAAAGGGTAGAGCACAGGTTAGTCAGGCTTTTCAAATTGCACTGTAGCATTTCTGCCTTCTTCCTTCAGTAAAAATTGTTTATGGTCTTTTTCCTAACAGACCACTAGTAAAGAGGAAAATTCTGTTTCTGGGAAGCCTTGGCTATCCAATTATATAGCAAAGGCTTTGGGATGAAGTGAACTGAGATAGTTTATGTTGTTTAATTGAACTGGCTGGGAAAACAGAGCTCTGCTGCTGACCCTGCTGCTCAGTGACTCAGAGGGGGTTACAGCTCATCCTATCTTTGCATTTTAACAGCTTTTACCAATCACCTCTCCCACATCTCAGTAAAGTTGGTGGAAATTCACACAACTAAGACACAAAACATTTCAACAGTATAATTTTCAGTATCACATTCTTTCCTCCTGCTGACTTGTGGAAAAATAATGGAAATCTAGCTTGAGATCTAAAGTTACATAAATGTGGAGTGGAGGCCTGATTGCTGGGATTTAAACAGGGACATGACCCTTATAGAGATGATCATAAGCTTATTCTGAGAAGTGAGGGATATTGTGGTATAGCTCTGACACATCTGATGACAATTCAGAGCCACCAGAGATTCTGACTCAGTTCTCACCACAACTGTCACGTCTGGATGGCATCCAGCAAAACAGATTAGCACTTGAAAACTAGTTGCTAGAGATGTAGGTGGGTAGCAGATCACAGTTGCCACCTCAGAAGAAACTTCATCTTTGGAAAAGAATTAGTAATTTTGTAACTATCTCCAAATTACATCTGCATCTGTCCCAAGTGCAAACAATACTGCATACTGGACCTGCCATATGAAAACTGGGCAACTTCTTTGCTAGCACTCTGTCACAAATGCACCAACACAGTCTAGAATTAAGCAACAAGAGATGCAGACCAGGGTTGTACCAAACAACCAGACACTGTCTGTCCATCTGCCTAAGACATGATCGCCCTCAGAAGGTCTGACAGCTCTGATTTCCAAGGAAAACATAAGAAAAGGCGTGAGTGACTTAATAACTGTGACTTTTCCTTCTGAGTAATGGTCCAAGTCAGTGGTTCTTCCAAAAAGAAGAATCTTTCCATTGATGTCAACAGAAGTTGATCATCATGCCCTGAGAGATGGTGCAACTTCTTGGTCTCTGTGTCTACACTGGTTTTCAGAAACAGCCCAGTTTCCTTTTTGGTAAGTCTTGACTAACAAAATGTTGCTGATGCTGTTTGCCATGGCTGCTGAGAAGGGGACCAGCCCTCACTGCAGCTCTCTACAAATTTTGTAAACCAGCTGATTTCTGTTTAGTGATGCAGTTATAGCCAAGGACATGGAGGCAAACACTGCACAACAATTCAAGGAAAGGAGGTCATGAAAAGAAACTAGAGTTGTAAAAACAATGAAAAGAAAGTAAAGGAAAGTGGTTGCAAATAACAGAGTTGATTGATGAAGTTGCTTTAAGTGAAGATGCAGCTAAGCATATGACCTGCCCCTTACTAAAGCCATCAAGATGGTTTTACATAAACCTGGTAATCAAAGGCTACAACAAAGTTAGATTTTCTGACTCAGATTTTACACCACACTTTGCATCCCCCTCCCATACCCCATCTGCCTCTCTTTTCTCCCACAAAAGAGTATTCCTGTCCAAATTGTTTATTAGGAATAATTATGGGCCATAATACACCTGGATCGTGTCAGAGCACTACTGAGACACATGTTGGTTACTAGCGACCAAAATCATGACCAAAATCGTGCCTGAGAGCATGCTGGCAGTCAAATGATCAAAGGACAATGCCTTTACCTCTACCCCAGGACTCCCTTTACCTGCTCATAAGTAGGAAAAAAAAGGGGGGAAAAAGCCTTGTGAAACCAAGGGCTCCTTACTTGTCATCATTAGGTGTTAAACTGTACTGCTGTCTGCTCTTCAGGAGGTTTCCAGTTTCACCTCAGCTTTGGCTTGAGGCACCAGTTCACTCATTCTGAAGCTGTTTTAATGTGAAATGAGATTATTAAAACCAAGCAGCATGTTCACACCTTTAAAAATTCACTAAATAAAATAATAATCAATTCTCACATACCCAGTAAAGAAGAATCACATAAAAAATGTGCACTTGGCCAAAAAACCCCTTGGGGACACAGATTAAGGCTGGGCTCCTGCCTCTCAGAAGATGTGCAGCCAGGAAGTGTTGTTACATCCACAACTCTAAGCTTGCTAGCCAGTCTTTATCCAGCTGATTGAGATATATGAGGAAAAAACACAGATAGCAGACTGCTAGAAATTATATACATTATCTTATAAGGTCTGGTTTGAATTTTTAGCTTTGAGTATTTCTGTGGGAATAACAAGGAAAGGCAAGCACTGTGAAGACATAACAGCACTGGAGTTTCCATTTCCATAGCACTTTATAAAAGCTGTGATTCTATACGGTCACTTTTTGAAAAAAAATGTTTTAAAGGACAGGAAAGTTTCCAAAGCAAATATGGTGGCCATGTTCCAAGCAGAGGAAGCAAGGAGATTTCAAGGTACATTTCAAATTTACAACTCTACACTAAACTTTGGCACAACTTAGAACTGCTTTTTCACTGGGATCATCAGCTTGGAGGTTCCTTGGTTGTTGGTTTGATTTTTCTCTCATGTGATTCTCAAGTCCCCTCTTGACACAGTAATTTTACCTTTTTATTTCTTGGAATCAGCTCTGAAGAGTATATGTTTGTTATAGAAAATGACATACCTGAAACTTGACAATTTTGGGAAAAGAATTAAAGACTAGTGTCAAGATCAAGTGTACTTTCAGGACAGAAGGAGATCCTTGCTACTTTACATGACTTACCATGAACTGCTGCTTCCACATTGTTTGGATGTTGGCATTTGTTCAGCTGAGTTTGATCTCTTATCACAGCTGGCTATCAACCTGCTGCAGCTGCTCCTTCTTGACCTTTTGCTTGAAGTATATTTTCTCCCCAAAATCTGTTAGGATGCACAGGGCTGGGCAGCAGTTCCCTGGGGATGACAAATGTTATTGGCAGGGCCTTTAACACCTGCAGGAAGACTCCTTCCTAGTATGATGTACATTAGGAGGAACAGAGTTCCACACAGGAGAGCAAGAGAAGTGAAGAAGAAAATATCTGTTTCAGGTTGCAGCTCTCTCATCTATAAAATTGAGAGGCAAGCAACAACTGGAGAAACCTCGAAAGCAGCTACTAGAAAATGACAAGGGACAAAGATGATGCTGACACAGGGCCCATGGGAATGCAGTATTTCCCAACAAATAATTAATTAACAACAACCTGGTATGGTGGAGGGGAGAGAAATTTGGACTGAAATACTACTGAGAAGGTCTCTCTTTTTTCCGTCTCCTCTTTCTGTCTGTCTCTTCCCTTTCTGCATCCTAAGAAGGCTCTTCTCTGCTGGGTGACTGCAGGGTAGGTCACAGTTGATGCCTTCAGAAAAGAGAGATTTTTACTATTGAAACTCAGGTCATCTTTGGTCTTAATTATACCACCAAGGATTTGGGCATGAGCACCAGAGAACACACTTACATGCACACTTTGGCATTTTGTAACAGAATCTCAGTTAAACAGTGAACAAATGTCAAGTGTTAAATAATCCCTCCATTTCAAAAGGAAAAATTGCTATGAGCAGTTGCAACTTCTTACAGCAGCGTTAGTTAGGTATTGAAGAGCTCCTATCCAAGTGGCTCAATCACTCTCCCAGTCACATCTCCACCAGGAAGGCCAAGAGTAGATCCACCACAAACTGCAGGGACAGGGTGGGGCTGCAGTGGGCTCAGCCAAGACACTGCTGCCACGGGCTGTTCTGTAGCTATGGGGCCACAGACTTACATCCTGACCAGATATCCTGGTTAGCCAAGGAAATCCAAGAAGTCCAGATGGGGACATGGGTGACAGAGACATAGCTGTGGCACAGCTTAGGGGAGGATGAGCCTGGTAGTCCCAGAAGAAATGCAGCTTCAGTGGAAGAGGGCGAATCTGATGACACATCCTCATCTCTCATCACTCCCCAACCCTTTAATGGTGCCCATTCAGAGCTTCACAGCTTTTGGGGAAGAATCCTGAATGTTCTCTGCATTTTTTATTATTAAACATGCTAGATATTCTTCATATGTTTTGAAAACCTAACACACACTCTAGGCCAGGCCATCAAACAGCAAAATTAGATGATGTTGAGCTTTGAACTCATGTTAGGGATACACACCTTCATTGATACTCACAGCTGGGGAGGCAGATGCTGTCATACATGTGTGCTCAAGATGCTTCTGCAGAAAACTTAAATGCAAGCATCACAGTTTGTGCCCTTTTTTGCCTCCTTCTTTCCAAGCCCAGTCAGATACCACATTAGTAGAAGAAAATTATTTAATTCTATAAAATTATTATTGCTTTGTAAGGAAGCAAGTCAACCCAGGCAGCAATGTAGATATATTAACTTCTATTCATCCAGTTATCAGTATTCTGTTCTTGCTGTTGAGGTACTCCTCTAAATATTAGGTAGCTAATGAACTTGTACCTTTTTAGTGACATCAACACATTGAAGACTTGTAGATTTGAATTCACTGTCATTTTGCTTTTCTCATATCTTTTGCAATTGCTTAATATTACTCAAAATATTCAGTGAGAGAAGGGGCCAGTTTTGGGGGGGAAAAGGTGTAGGGGTGAATTACATATATTCATCAAGGCTGCATTTCTGAACATTCTGTCTGTAATTCAGCAAGCCAGCTAAGAACATTGCAACACAGCAATATGAGGGCACATATATGCTTAGAATTAGATGAAGACATAAAAAGTTTCCAGAGCTGGAATACATAGTGAGTGTTCCACTCTAAGTCCACTAAACAATGAAATTCAGGAAGTGAAAATGCATTTTGTAGTTCATGGTTCTTTTTCTGTCAGCATTCCAGGAGCAAAAGCAAAGAATAACTGTGGGAAAGATCAAGTGCTTAAAAGCCTCTTCAGAAAGGATATTTAGTCCTTAAAGAAAAATATACATTAAAAAATCCCCAACAACATTGCACAATACACATCTCTTGATCATTTGCTGTAAATATAATGTTCTGAAAGGCTCAAAGAATCACATGACTGTGAGACTGGGAGGAAAAGGCATTTATATGGTTATACAACAAAAAAAATGCAGTTTATTTTATATCTTGGGACCACATCCTTGGCTTTATTCAATTCCAAGTTTTTAAAGTGTGGTGTATGGAAAAACTAGAGATATGGTTTATCAAAATTCATATATCTTAACAAGCTGGTCACAGGTCTTAGAGTTGTAGGAGAACCATAATTCAAAGTAAAGAGAAGAGCTGAAAAATACTGTTTGAAAGTTATGCACTTTTTATACCATTTATAGTTATAGCAGAGTCCTAGTTAAATAGCAAAACTACCTAAAAAATTAAAAACCAAACCAATAAGCTTCACCTTAGAAACAGCAAAAGATTTTTTTTTAATCATTTATTTGAAAATATCCAGCCTGCTACACAAAGCTAAATTTTGAGAGCAGTAAAATCACAGAGAGGGTGTTACTTTAAAGAATTTCTACAGGAAATTCAAAGCAGAAGGTGTGTGCCTCAAAGAATACTATGAGTTTCCTGGCATTTGCTTAGCTGGTGCCAACAAGAATGCTTAGGAATGCCACTATTCCAGGAGAACTGGCTAGAAAACATCTCATTTTTCCAAGGTATTAAATCATCTCCAGCAGAACAGATAAGAACAGGTCTTTCTCTTGACATGCAGACCTATATATTGTCATCCAAGTGGTGAGCTGGAAATCTCAAGACATCTGTTTACTCTAGGCCGAGTCTATAAAATTCCAAGAAATCTCTCTGGAGCTTACCTCAGAAACAGAATACCAAAACAGAACAAAGAAAATAATTAGGAATTTACTTTGCCAACAAATACAACATCTCTTTATTCTGCAGCTAATACAGCCTCCCTTCCTATTGGCAGCATGCACAGAGTGAGACAATATGAACAATATGAAGGATTAAGGATAAATTTGGATTTTTGTCCTTTGATTAAACAATGCTTGACTCCCTTTCTGAAACCAAGCAAATAAGAGCTAGTGGCAATGACCATGGGGAAATTTTGTTGAACTCCCACCTCCCTTTTTTAAAAAAAAATACTGAATGCACATGATAATAACAGCACAAAAAGTCTCATAAGAAAGCTAGAAAAAAATGAAACTTTCCTCTTATGAAGATGAACACCGTCTTGACTCTTTTAAGTTGCCCACACTCAATAATTTCCCTCCTTATTTCTTATCTTCTTCATATTTCCTAGTGTAATTTGGATTTTATGTACTTCATTAACAATAACAAGAAATATGCCTAGAAGGTTTGCAAACAAAAACTCCCTGGAGTTTGGTCTGAGTTTTGATCTCTCTCAGCTCCACCATCATGCTCAAACAATACATCCATCATGGAATCAAGCATGGACAGACAAATGCAATTGCAAAAGTCCACAAAAGTAAGAGGAGAAAAGCAAAACAGTTGACAGACAAACCCTGGACAGTTTTTTCCCCTTAAAGAGTTAGATAGAAAGAAAAGGCAAAGGTAAACACTATCTGTCAGGCTTTCTCAATAAATCAGAGCTCTTCTTCACCCATCTCAGCTAAATGAACAAATGCACAAATTTAACTGTCTTCAAAGTTGTATGGCAATTGGTTTTGTTGTATCTGTGCTACTTACTACTGGTAATCTATGTTCCATTACAAGATCCCTGAGAGGAGATATCCCCATTCTGAAAAAATAGGCATTTGTTTCTAGTTCCAGAGGAGCCAAAGCACTGCAATCCTCATCTCGGGTATAAGAGAAATAGTGAGGTTTGAAGCATACCTCAAATTCCCATAGGAAACCAGAGAGTAGAGGAAGGAATTAAATTCAATTGAATAAATTGAAATAAATATCAATTAAATACATTTCATTCATGTCTCAGGTCAGCTCCATCTGACCAGCATATCTTGTTTCCTTGAGTTCAAAACCCAGTTTGATTATACTACAAAATCTGTCAGAGAAGCCCTTCATTCTGTTTGCAGTATCCACACAGTGGATGGAATACATTTGACTAAATAAACTTTCTCAATCAACCTAAACTCAAACAACTCTCTCATGAAGATAAGACAGTCTTCAGAATCTATCCCAATAAAATTCAGCCCCAAAGAGTGGATTCTGGGATCATTCATTTTATTCTCAGTAATATCTGGTTTTGGCTTTAGATGAAATCATCTCATCTGAACACTCATCTAAACACCTGCACTGACATTCCAGAAGCCTGTGAACAAGATTATTTTGTGTAGTCCAGTAGCAAACAGTGCAGCACAGTGGGTGCCATGGGAGAGGCAATCCCAGCTCAGCACACACCTAAGGTTACACACATGGATAGAACTGTTGAAATTAGTGGCTTTATGTGAGTGTTTATATATTTAACTTTCAAGTGGGCGTAGGCCAGAGCAAGAACAAACAGTGAAATCTTGATGTGTTGTAATCACCAAAGGTCCCACTGAAGTCAGTGCTGTAAAGATGCCATCTGTGGCAGCAAGAATTACGCCCAGCAATTCCTGCAGAATTGTGATTCTCTCCTCAGTGCTGCTATTCTGGTCTGTCCCAGTAGTACTGAGCACATGCTTTTGTTTCATTACTTACCTTCTTTTCCTATTTTTTCCCCCAATAAAATAACAGATTTGAGACACATAATTTGCATTATTGCACACTCAGGGATTTTCTGGCATTCTGAAGAAAGTAATGCAATCTATATACATTGCACACCCAGGGATTTTCTGGAGTTCTGAAGAAAGTCATGCAATCTGTAATGAAAAACTCTTTCATTCGGTACATGGTGTTACCTTATGTTTGCCATGAGATTCCAGAATGCATTTGAATAGTTACAGTGACTCAGATGCTCACTGTTACCTAGCTAGGCCAGTACCCTGTAAGAGGGGAGATCTCCCAGAATGTGTGCAATGATGCCACCTGCCTCCCTGCCCTCTCTGCCTGCTGATAACTGACAAACACCTTAAGTGTGTCTCCATTTTAACAGACAGGAGAGAGAACTTTTCTAAAAAGTTTCACCTAGCTTGGCAGGAATTGCTAGAGAGCACATCAGGTCCATCAAGTCCAAGAAAGACCCTTCAGCATATAGGGTTCTTTTCTTATTTTCTTATTCCCTGTATAACAATTTTTTTGGTGTCAGAGGTTCAATTTCAGAATCTAGTGAGGCTCCAATACCTGCTGGGCAAGGCACTCTTGTATCTTAAGGCTCAACAGTCTCAAAAATCTTGCAGTGGTACATTTGTTAATAAACACAATTCTGCAACCCCACTAGACATCAATGTGCCAAATGGATCAGATGGCTTGTCCACAGCCTTGTGAACAGACACAGCAACAAGGGTGTCTGGTAGCCCATATTTTGCATCTAGGGACATCCCTACAGATATTTGGCTTAAACTGCATTCCAGGCAGCAACTGCATAGCCAAGGAAAACACAGCTTCAGAGAGCTATTGTTCCTTGTTCACTTGATTTATTTCAAAGCATGCATACATGCATACAAAACTCAGCAGATAGCTCCAACCATATATCTGTTCATCTGTGGTCAAGCAAAAAAAAGACAAGATCCCTACAGTGCAGAAGGCACAGACAAGTATCACATGACATTTTTCCACTGGAGCAACCGTCATCATCCACCACAAGCAAAAAATGGTGATGCCAAAAGCATCACACAGATGCAACATTCCAAGCAGCTTCATAATCTTCTAAACTTAAACATTTTCAAATAAGGAAGAAAAATTTATTCCATTGTCAGTCTCAATCATTGACTTGAAAAGAATATAATAGTCCAGGAACAAAAAATCAGCAGCAGCTACTAATGACTCACAGCAGCTAACCAGTCTAAAACTTAAAGCCCTGTGTTTGGGTGCTTGTAATTTTCTGCCAGTTCCTGCTTTCCAATAAAAAAAATATTTTCCATGGTGTGCAGGAAATCCATAGTGTCAAGGCCCACATGCAAGCATAGAATCATAGAACAGACTGGGTTGGAAGGGATCTTAAAGATCATCTACTTCCAAACCCTCTGCTGTGGGTAGGAACACCTTCTGCTAGACCAAGTTGCTCAAAGCCCCATCCAACCTGGCCCTGAACATTTCCAGGGATGGAGCATCTCGACTCATTCCTGCCATTGTTAAACATTTCAGCAATCACTTCCTCTCTAATTTGTTGCCTTCCATAGAGGAATAGGAATCCTCAGAGTAGCACAAACCACCTTACACAGCGCTAGGATATGTGTGCAACTGTAAACACAAGGTGAGAAGTACAAAAAGTGATAACAGTGCTAAACATGTAAAAGCAACACATCTGTAACTCGTGGAAACACCATCCCGGTATAGTCTGCGTTGTCCTCTCTGCTCCCATTGCTCTTCTGTGGGAGCCAGAGGTCTCAGAGAGAACACAACAGAGCCTCTCATAGTCTGCGTTGCTCAACCCATTTCTCCTCTCTGGATTTAATTCCTCTTCCTCTTTAATTCCTAATCTACTGATAGCTGTTCTGATACAGGGTAGTATTTCACCTCAAACCCCTTCTCAGTACTTCAGTGGCCAAAGCGTGGTGGTGGATCAATATAAATCAATGGAGATAAGCTGAGAGTTGTTAAGAGCTACGGCTGACATCTGTACCTTCAACAGCTTAACAATTCACACATAAACAATAGCCACATTTCCTGGTTTATGTTTTCATAAGTTAATGAAAAGAGATAGGTTTCCCATGAGAGGTGCTGAAGCTCCACACAACATTATTTACCCTTCTTTCAAAAGCACAATAGTCGCCAACGGAAATTACTCAGAATGCAGTAAAACATGTTTTTCTAACAAAATTAAGTCCAAATCCTGCTTCCTGGACCAACATGAACTTTCCAATAGAGGACAATAAAGCTACCTCTCAGACCAGGAAAAACATTATTTGGGCCTTTTTCTGAACCTTCCAAGAGCGGTAAATAAATATGTAGAGACAAACATTTCACCTCATTATGCTTTGGTTTATGGGCAACCGGGGTGGTGCATACACAGGAAGATTCTTTAATGATCTCAGGTTTATCCTGAACAGACCATGCTGAAAAGCTTTTTCTGATTCACTAATCCAAATCAAATAGTGATGTTACGAATATCTTTCAACAAAAACACCTACATCTTTGTCAATGCTTTTAAAAGAATTTGCTATAGATCAAACTAACTTAGATATGCCATTGAAAAAAAGAAAATTAGGAAGCTATTTTTCTTTTCTGTATGTTTTTAAAGCTGTACAAAGAGGGGTTTTTGTAGCTTATACAGGCAAAAGAGAATTTTTATTTCTAAAATAAAAATTTTAGAAAAAACCTTTATACTGTGAAGATTTTTTCCAATTTTATCATTTTAGGTGTGCACTATAAATTTTTACCAGTTTTTATACTACAGGGTCTGAGTGGGATGATCTATTTCTTTCTTAAGTGACAAAATTGTAGTGGTTTTTCAATTATTCCACGAGAAGGAAAGTACTTTAGTAAAATATTCCTTTGTGTATACTTGCAATGCCATGAATTTCTGCAGGAAAAAATATTCTGTTATGTCATCATAAACTATGTTTACCTTAGATGAATTCAGCATTCTGGTTAGAGACAAGTATTTTATAATGAGACTAAAACTTTTCTTACAAATGAATGGTGGCACTGTTTTTAAACAGAAATTTATTTCTGTTCAAATGGGCTCTTTATAGACCATTTTCCCATTTATGATTGCAGATATTTGATCCCAGCAAGCAATAAAAAACTAAGTATATTTATTTCTTCTCATGTATCTTTAAAAAAAGACAGAGTTTTACATTACTCATTTTTTAAAGTTTAAAATCCTAAACAACCAAAATTATAGGCAGACTCTGGCGGTAATAACATGGAGGACCAGGGATGACTGTTTTTTTGCCCCTGCACAAATATTATTTTTCTTGTTTAAAAGTCAAAAAACAATAGCCAGGTATGGTTGATGGATATTTAATAGACAATTATTAGTCTTGTTCGGAAAAGAACCCCAACATAATAAACAAACACATCTCAATAAGTGTTTCACACCAAGGTCATTGCCTGATGTCCCAGACTCTCGGGCACCAAAGCTCACTGCCACCAGCAGACCTGGGAAGGCAGAGCAAACAGAGCTTTTGCACCACAATAAAAGCTGATGACTAAACAAAAATGCTGTGTGATTTTTTCACAGGCCAAATGAAGTGTTTTATGCAGATGACAACTCTGACCTGGATTTCTACCCTCTAAATTGTTTGACTTGTGTTTTAAAGTATGCACCCAGATGCAGACGGATGTAACGAGTCTACTTAAATAAATACCCACAAGCACTTCTGAAATTATTAACTCTTGAAAATTCCAGAGAAAATATAATTCTTCAAAAGTTATGATCTCTACTTGACCCATAGTTTCAATAAGTCTGTTCAGCTAGCCATCATGGTGGCAAACAAATTCTTGCTCTCTGCAGGCAACTTGCAGTGAGTCCTGATGGGGTTTCTCGTTACCACAAAGCATTTTTGACACAACAGGTAAAACTTTTCAAGCATCAACACAGAGCACTGTGTGTTCAAGTTTTCAGAGGGTTTTGTGCTGAATGTGGGTTGAAATGGTGATGCAGAGTCCTCTACCCATGCACATGTACTGTGCAGCAGCACCCTGGCCCAGAAACCATCCCAGCTGCACTTGAAAGGTTCAAAGCCTGTCATAGCCCTGAGTGCTTTGATAAGCAGCTCAGCTGCTCTTCCATTGCCATGGAATCTTTTGCAGTTTAGAAATGAAAACAAAATAATAAATAAATAAATAAATGAACAGAGTAGCTCTGAAACTCTAAGGTGAGCTGTTAACTTAGACTCTACCTTTGAGGGCTCATTCATTTGAGGTAAGGAAGATTAGGCTGCTTCTGCACTGCCCAAAGGAGTGTCCTGCCCTATAAGAACACCTGACCTACTCCTGTTCCTTCCAGAGCCAAGGAGCCCAGAAGCACAAGGATTTAAATCCAGGAAAAAGAGTTAATCCACGCAAACAAAGCTGCTGAAAAAGCCCGCTTGCTAAAGGTTGAGTAGCCCTTCTGTATTCCTTCAGCAGTTACCCACATGGACCCCACCTAGCAGTTACTGTAACACCTAATTAGCCCTTGCAGGATTCCTTAAACATGATCTTCTGAAATGGGCACCCAATCCACAGGGAACACCAGGCCACATGGGAAGAATTCAAAATATGGACCAAGACCCACACAGGCACTTTAGAAATTTCAGAAATTCAGTTGTTTTTCAAACCGATCAACTGATACTCTACAAAGGATACATTTTTAATATGTTTGTTTTGCCTGATGAGTTCAATTTGCTATGATGTTCTGAAAATCTAGAAAACATCAGTTTCAGAGCCATCCAACCTCCCAAATGGAGCCCCTCTTCGCTTTTAATTGGAGGTCTTCCTCTGCCACGGCCTCTCACTGCTGGTGTGTCTTCAGGTGGAAAGGTTTTAGGTCTTGAATACTGACAGGAAGACCAGGTGGTGGAAGAAAGCCTATCCCCTTATTTGAAAAAAAAAATTTCAAGAACTTCCCTTTTACCAAAGAGGTTATTTAAAATACAGACCTAGGTCTAAATTTATAATATATGATATTGAAATAATCTTGACAACATCATGATCAGAAGAAAGTTCACATAAATGAGAAGAAACATACTAATTAGTGAACACAGCTGTAAAAACTGACATGCTGCATATCACAGTTGCATTGAATGGCAACGTGATCTAATTTAAGAATAAAACCAGCATGAGTCTTCCAGGTTTGAGGTCCCAGGTGAGAGTTTGAATATCTTCTATGACAAATAGCCTGTAACAACTCCAGAAATTGTGTTTAAATAATTTTCAAACAATGAGCTTGGGGGTTTTAAATGTTCTCTATTTTACTGCACAGACTTGCTAAAAATGTTAGAAGAATACAGAGGTGGATAAAAATAAGGATGGATTTAAAACAGCAAGAGTGAATAAATAGGATCTACCTACTAAAAGAAAATATATCCAAATTACAGAAAGAGTTCAATAAATCAAACCATTTACTCCTTGAAAGAGAATTTTACTGTCTCAGTGGTGCTAACCTTTCCATTGAAATGCTCAGTTAGCCATTACTTCGGCAAAATTTCAAGCAGGAGAATTACTGGTGTGCTCAGGCTGTCTTCAGATTTCCTAGTATTTTCTCATTAATGCTAATATGCCATTAGAACATTCTGCACTTGAATTAGTGACTCATGATATTAGACATAGTCCTAAGGCAATCAAAAGAGTCACAAATATCTCATAGCACACTTCAGTAGCAGTGCTCTGTAAAATATCCTTTGCATCTGAAATTCATCACTTCCTCAGCAATTGCAAAAAATGGTAACTTCAGAGATGCCTGCAGCAATGCAGGCAGAACACAGCCCTTCTTCCACAAGTTACTTCCCAGTGCTGTTATTGGCATTTAGTGGTGGAGCTGGCTGGTAGTGAGCAAAGCCCTGACATATTGTCATGTTGCATCAGTCACCGCTGAACTGGTGAATAACATAGGATAAAGCCAGAACTTCTGCAGAGGACAGCAAAACATCAAAATGACAGCGAGGTCATTACTGAGTGATACTCATTTTATAGTGTGTTTTACTTAATATCACTGACAGTGAGTAGCTATTTTAAATACAATAAAAGTAACTGTTTCTTGGTGGCAACTGAATATGAGACATTGTAGGAATCCAGGCTTATGAAAAAGGAATCAAACAACCAAGTTTAAGACACCTTTGATGGAAGATGAAAAATTTAAAACCACCTTTGATGGAGGAAGAGAAATGCAGAGATATCTCCAGTTCCACATGACATTAACAAATATTGAGCTCTTGAATCAATATGGAAAGGAGATCAGAAAATGTTATGTGTACATCTGCCAGTTGCCCACCTTTCCCCAGGGTCCACCAGTTTTTGTTTGTATGGAAATGATTTTTTTTCCTTCGGTGCAGATTCCATTAGTGTTATTAACAATAGTGTTAATCTGCAATCGTTGCACACATTCACCCAACTGCAAAGCACCACCTTTGTGTACACACAGAGACTTCCCCACACAGCATCAAATCTGATAAGGAAATAAAAGAGATATTTAAATTGCCTGTGCCTTAGGAAGAGCTCAAAGTAATCTAGAAGACATGAGTTGTGCAGGAAAAATTGAAGAACAGAATAATAATTCTAATTACAAAATGGAGATTATCCTCAAATGTTTCAATTTGAATGGGTAATTAACTGAAATAATGGTTGCAAATACATATTCTGAAGTGTTTTTACCTTTCATGTTCAAGTAAGGCTAATATCCTTAAGGAAGAAATGTCCTCAAAGCACGCTTACCATATTAACCTAGTCTTCCCCACACCATGTGAAGTTCTTCTTCCTGCTTAACTCTTCAAGCAATAGATTTTCTACAGTCATTTTTCTTTCTGATTTTCTGCTGCATGAGCTTCAGGGAGATTAATCTGTCTCCAAAGCAGGCTGTGCTCTCTCAGTACTCATTTGCATCGAGTTTTGTAGTGAAGAAATAAAGTTTTGCTGCACGGCTTACTTGAACATTAGTCTTCCATCAGCCATTTGACAAAGCACTGACAATAAACTTTGGTTAAGAAATTTAAAAAAAAAAGCAAAAACAGTTTGTGAACACAACTGCCTTTGGTGGGCATGACCCAGTTTATGGATTTCTTTCCCAGATGCACCTTTTAATAAACACCAACAAAATTGACAGGTAGGATATTACCTTTTTTATATTAGTAGGATAACTAGACTGGAAACTGCACATCTCATCTCAGCAGCCCAGGAGAACCAACTCTGCCTTCCGACCTGCCCCTTATCCATGGGATATTTTCTTATTCTGTTACTTTCTTGTTTAGAATTACAGCTTTATTGAAGTCAATATGATATGAAACTTTCCAGAAATTTGACTGTGTCTTCAGACCTGAACTTGGTTACTCCTGCTCACAGCTACTGATGAGGGCACTAGGTACATCCTAGGTTACCTAAGATGTACCAATGACAAATCCATCATTTCCTGGAAACTTTCCCACCCACTCCACACTTCTGAGAAACAGAATCATCAGCAGGCACAGAGAGGTTGCTGCCCGCCTTGAGTTCACAGCTGGGGACTAACTGGCATAAACATAATCAGAAGATACTGTCACTCCCTTTGGCAGTAAAAGTGAAGAGCATTCCTCCCCCAGACACTCAAGCTGCCCCACATGCTCTTTATGGTAAGCTGAGTGGCTGCAAGCCCCAGCCATACACCAGCCAGAGAGTAGCTGAGCAGGGAGAGAGTCATAACATGCTTTGGCTGCCAGCTGCTCCCCTACAGGCTGGCATTTCTTAAGCAGGTACACATTTTGTGAAATAATACCCTTAGGTGCTTAGCAGAGAAGGAGGTTGTTTTCCAGAGCAACCACCATCAGTCCCTGTATGCACCACAACATTGCTGTAAGCCTCACTGTTTCACATGACTGCCTCAGACTTGGTAAAAACTCTTGGTAATATTAAAAATGAAGGTCTTAAACATACCTGCTGGGAGATTGGAGGTGTGAGATATGGAAAGCAGGAAAGCAGAAAGGAGGGACTTTTAAAAATTGCATTGTATTTTGTCTCTAAAACACATTTCTGGAAGCACAATAAGGAAGAAATATTTACTGTAATGGTGAGATTACAAGAAATTGTAAGAGAAAAGGCATCACATAGGAAGGTGGCAGGGCAAAAATATAGGAGGAAGGAAAATGAGGAAATACAGCAAGAACTCAGACTGAAAGAAACAGTCAGAAATTTTGATTCCAGAGGAAACATTCATGGCTAAAATAGAAATAGGTTTGAAATGTATTTAGGATGTGTTCACCCACAACAATCAAAACCACACCAGTTTTCTTTCCAACAGTTCCTAATGCCAGCACACGGAGCCTTACCCCTGCACAAGGCTTCTACAGCCACCCACATCTTGACCACTAGACTGTCTGAGACCTTTCCTTTGATGATTTAGAGGGTATGATCATGAATTAAGGCTGCACTTTTTACCAGTGGTCAGGTGTTAACTGAGGTAGTGGCTTTTGAGGTGCGCGCGTGTGTGTGTGTGTGTGAAGTGGGGAGGGATAATGAGGGAAAGTACAGCCACTGGGTCTTGCTCTGGGCTGCCTTGTCTGAACCAGTTTCTATTGCAGTTTCCAGACCAAGAACTCACTGTTTGTTCGTGGTCTGTGGAAACCTAACTTGTGGAAGGCTTTTTGGCTCTCCTCCTAATTTCCACTAGCTAAAATGCCATAAAAAGCAGTCATGTTATGCAGGGATTTTCACCTTTGACATTTCTGAGATGTCTAGCTTTCTTGCTTTTCACATTCCTGCCCCGTGTCAGCAAGTGGTGTGGCTTCAGGAAACAATCTGTATAGTCATGATTAGCAGAAAAAAAGTCCTATAGAGCTTTGAACTGTGAGGCCAAGAAGCAAGTGTGATCCACTTGCTGGTTTGAAGAAGTCCAAGAGAAAGGGAAATTAAAAGAAAATTCTGATTTCTCAACTCTACTGGTATGTGTCAGTGGTGCTGGCACAGAGAGATTCAAACCCTTCAGAGACTTCTGCCCTGGCATCAGCCTCAGAATCTTCTTTACCTCCAAATTCACAACTAAGCCTCACTGGTAGAGGCTCCTGATTCAGAGGTCCACTAAATCTCCTCTCAAGAACAGGAGGCACAAAAGCTATGACTGGACATCAGAAAAAACCATATCTTGTAACCATTCTTCACAAATATCTTCATCGCTTAACTTAGAATCTAAATAAACCTTTCCAGAGCTGTCAGTGGGTACAACTCTCACAATAAGGGGGAAACAATAGATCTACAAAGTTCAGACATGGGAGATGTTGTTAAAGAGAAGTTGCAAGTTCAGCTGTAGTGAAGGTAAATGTTGTGAAGGGACAAGCGGTCTGAAGGCAGAAAGGAAGTTTTCTCAAGGTAAAAAGGATGTTTTTACAGTATATTTTGCTTTTTATTCAAAACTGATTTGTTTTGTGCATGCCTTATCCATAGAGCAACACAATATTCCACTGCCCTATCAGACTTTGAAACATCCTCTTTTATTGCAACGTGAGTGTCCCCTCATCCACCTTGAGATCAAGCACAAGTGGATTGCACTGCTCTGGGCTGATACTAATGGCACATATGGTAAAATCTGAGCCTATGCACTAAATTCATGTGCTACACACGATCTCTCTGTCTCATAATGGGGTCTAGCCCAAGCAGTGTCAAACTGGAACAGTGCATTTCTCTGAGTGCCCCACTCAACAATGTTCTTGCTTTTCTCAAGAAATGTCAATTTATTTCCTTCACTTAGACTTCGTTTTTGAACCTTTTTAGTGACACTCAAAAGAGGGGGCAGGGGAATAAAATAAAATCCACCAGGCCACAGTTACTTAGACTGAGTTCACTATAACTACTAGTGAGTAGAAAAAAACTTGGGAAACCATCACCACAAGAAATGCACTTAAACTAAAAATATTGCAGTACAGTTTGATTTGGTCTTGATCACAGTTTCTCTTTTACTGGTTTGGGTTTTTTTTTTCAATAAAAGGTCACTAGCAAGTCAACTATTATGTATAAACTCTAAGAGATCTTGTGATTGCTTACCAAAACAGTCTCATGCTCTCTGTTTTACTCAGGTGAAAAGAATTTAAACTGAAACCCATTGCTACTATACCTAATTATAAGATCCAGCACTGCAGAGCACTTCTCATGGCATCACTTCTGCTTCTGTAGATGACTTGACACAAAAGGAAGTGCTAAGAAGCTGTCCGAGAATTAATTTTGAGCAACTGAGGGGGCTGAGGACACTACATGAAGAGGATCAGGTCTAAAGAAACTATGTAGTTACTACAAATAGTGAAAATGAAGCAGATTAAATCAGGCACTTGTGTCAACCTGATTTACTTTTTCATGCACACTTGCACATCCATACTTGCTATTGTACTTCTCCAATGAAAATCAGGCACTTATGTGCTCTACTTCTCCTTCTGATTGCCAAGAAAAAAAGCATCTGGCTCTTGCTTCGGTTACTGAACTTTCCAAATCACAGTTATCCTTTATTAGGAACATAATGGAGTTTTTACAAAAGCATGTAATGCTTTTACACAGGCATGATTTTCATTGAGACAACACCAAATTCCACTACTTCGCATGGCCCTTTAAGTACATAGATGCATATTAAAAGCCACTTCCAGAAATAAACTGAAATAATTAAAATAATTTCTGACTATGTTTAAAGAAAATTCATTTCCAAGCAGGAAAAATTTATAGTCATGTCTTGCTATCCAGCCATGGCACATGAGATTTATGTTTTGATGTCTATTAGTTCTGTAATTGTTTTTCCTCCAAGCATTCATTTCTGGAGACTTGGTAGCTCTCTGGGGTTGTTATTAATTACTCTAAAATAATTTGTCCTGAAAAAAATGCTAGTGTTCTTAATAAGTGGCAAGTCTGAATGCTTACCTGCATGATTCATGAACATCAAACTAATCACAGCTTGTCACTAAAAATACTAAAAGTTCATTGCAGTAATTACAGCCTTTAATGCAGAACTTTTCATATAACTGTCTCTATATAAAGGTCTCAGTTTCATGCAGATGTCAACAGTGGCAGAAAGTGCTCCCTTTTTAGAGAGTACTGATCATGATTTCAGGTGAACTACTCTGCAGGAGGCCATCTGCACGAGAAATGGAAGAAATGGCTTGGATGGGAACCCAGATCACCTTACCCTGAGTTGGGATTAATTACACCTGGCTTCATACAACCTATTCTTAAAGACACCAGTGATTAAGACTGCCTAGAGAAGTCATGGCAAGGCTTCATCATACTTGTTATGATGAAAGATTTTTCAAGTGTTTAAACTGAGTCCTCAGCTTAATGGTCCAGCTGTGTGGTATATTTTTATTTCTTTGTAAGATCCACTACTATTCTTTTCTTGAGGCTAAACAACTTTATTTTTTCCTGACCTTCTTCAGTGGTGGTATCTTGTACATGCGAAACAACCTTTCAGAGGAAATGTGTTCACCTCATCCATAAAGCTGCAAAGGGAAGCAAGTCCAGCCCACTTTTACAAGCATCTCTTTACTGCAGAGACTGAGCAGGAGGTGCTCCAAAAGCCCACTGTGACTTCTGACTGCAACAGGCAGCCTCTGTGTGTGCAGCTAATACATAATTGCACATTGATGTAAAATCATACATCTAGAGGCAAAAATGAAAGCCACATGTGAGAATGAGAGATTAATCGAGGAAACAGTGATGATGAGAAAGTTGGGATGATGACATGAACATAAACACTGAGTATGAGGTGGAAGGGTTACTGGGATTTTTGTTCATGTCAACAAATCAGATGAGAAAAGCAGGGAAACTATATCTCTCAGCATTTGGTTATACTGCAACATCTGTGGAGTGCTGTAGCAAATCACAGCACACAGATATTCACATTTCAAAGAAGACTTCAAGAAGAAAAGAATAAAATATCCAGAAATGTTCAGTCAAGAGCTGTTAAATAACTAAAAGATGAAAATCATTCTAGGAATCTAGCACATTTAGTTCACAAAGTTACTTAATTACATCTTCTGGGATTATTAATACATTGAGGCCCCACATACAAAGCAAATGATTGGAAGCTGAAGCTAAGATTGAGAGATAACCAAGGCTCAAACTCAACCCACTCGTGTAAAACTGTTCAGAGTGTTTTACTGGACCTGTGGATCTGTCAGTTGCCTTTTGAATAGTAGACTCTGTGCATTAAATGTCAAGGACTTGCACTTACATCAGGATTTGATTAAGTTAATGTTGCAATCTCAAAACTTGCTTGTTTCGAAATTCTTAATTCACAGGGTTTTTGTCAGTCTTCAATTTTAATATAAAGTGGTTTCCTTTGTTCAGAACAGAAAAGGAAGGTAAGAATATGAAGTTAGATATTGGAAGAGCCACTGGTCTCGCAGTAAAGCCCACAAGGAGAGACAACTCAGCAGAGACTTTCCCTTGCACTGTCCATCTCTGCCCATGGCACAGCCAGACAGATATGTTCCTGAGACAGAAATGTACTGCTGAGCTTCTCCCAGCAAGCTTTACACATGCTTCTCACAGAAACCTGCATTAGATAAACCTAAATAAAGGAGACATGCTTGCTACTGGAGATTTTCTGCTGGAAGTAACTGAAACACTTTTATTTTCCTGGTCTGGCAGAGTCCCTCTATTGATTTACCTTATCTTACTCAAGTCTTATTGACTTCTCTGAATCTGATTTCACAGATATTTAATTAAGCTTCTTAAAACACTAGCACCAACTGTTGAAAACTCACATATGAGATAGTATATTGAAGGGTATCAGATAAGGGGAAATCCCAAGTGTGTATAAAAAGGCTTTTACTGTCCAAATGTGCTGGGTAACAATTACAACACACTGTGGGAACAGAAAACTGTAACCAGAGATGTGTCTGACCACAGTTTTACAGGCCCCTGTAGAAGCACAGAAAAGATTGTAAACTTCAATTCCATTTCTAAACTGTATTGGCTTAATATGGGCTAAAAAGACAATTGTTTGCATCTGGAAATAAGAAGGCTAAGGAAAAAAAAAGAGTGTGATTGTGGCTCCCTGGTGAAGCAAAGTTGGATATAGATTCAGACTGCAGAAACAGACATGAAATCAGATGTTATTGTAAAGAAATGCAAAAGTGAAATACAACCAATGAGAATCTGTTAGTAGATCAGATTCTTGTTTACAAGCAGGTGAACTTAAAAGGGAAGATGTATAATAAGTAGTCTTTCCCTAGGTAAAGAGAGGTACCATGCAATTACAGTAAGAAGAGAGAAAAATACTGGGAGCAGGAAGCTAAGCACAGTAGATCAAGGAGCAGCAATTAAAAACTGGTGCAGCACAATGCCAGGGCATTTAAATGAAACAGAATATTGTAGGGGGTGAGGGAGAGGAATCCTGAGAACGTTCCAAAAGCAGTTTAAAGCTGTAGAAAAGTGACATGTGTGAAAGACATTTTGAACAGGGTTATCAAGATGTTGAAGGAACCCCACAATAATATTTTGTCAAGCTACAAAAAAGTTATAGGTTCTTGTAACTACCCAGTTCCCAGAAATGAACAGATGGCACTAGTAACAGAAAAGGAAAAAGCAACAGCTGAAATGAAAGCACAGAAAGATACAAACTCTAGCAAACAGTAGATACTTACACAGACCTGAGAAACAAGCTTGTACACAAACAAGAACACTGATGAGAAAGGAGCAGGCAAGTGACACAGAAAATAAACCAGCACGCAGTCAATAGCAAATGTACAAGATACACAAAAGATAAAATTAGGAAAGCAGTGATGTCATGTCAAAAACTTAATGGAAAAATCTTATGCATGGAATTGTCATGTCAGGGGTTTCAGGAACAAATTCAACGGCTGATAACTTTGAGATTTCTCACAGATGACATTAATGAAACACAGTAAGTAAAAAGGACATAGGTAAAAAGGGGTTAGTCATACCCCTCAAAAAAACCCCCACCAAACAAAAAAAGACAGCAGTGAATGAACAGGAAAACAGAAAACAAAGAGAAAATCAACACTTTTTTTTTTTCCCATGCTAAAGTGTGTACTAAATAGTGCAAATTAAACCTATAACAACACGAGTCTGGGTACTTTATTATAAATAACACTTAGACTCATGAAAAGGGGAAAATATTGAAATTTCACATAGGAAAGAAAAGCCACAGCTTCTGAATAAAAAAATACATATGGTAACTAAACCTGAGACATACACTAAAACTAAGACATAGAAAAAAAAATATTGAATAAAATCAGGTTATTTATGATTCAGATACAGTATATAAGTGACACATTGTCTATCACTGACTCCAAAGAGGTAAAAATGCTACTACATTATAAGAGCAATAATCTAGGATATAAAACTACCTAATATTTTCTCACAAACCTCCAAGTACATTTGCCACCTGAGACAACAAATGGAGTAAGCTTCTACAGGATACTGTCTCAGCACACTGAAGCTTGAGTGTTGATGGGAGCTGGAAGCCAGCTACCACATCCTGAAAAATAAAACATGAATGAAAAGGCAATCAGCATACAGCATGAGATCAGCCAGGCAGAGCAGAAATACCACTCCAGGAAAAGGCAGTGAGCTGCTGGATTGCACATAAGCTTCCTTATCAAGAAATGGTCAGGAAATACATGGAAAGAGCATCTTGAAATAAATGTCTTCTTGAAAAAACCAACCAGAACTTTTAAGTGTAGGCAAAAACTAGTAGCAAAGGATATTAGAGGATAATAGCCAATGAGTAGAGGGGGGTCTTTTGGGTTTGGGGTTTTTTTTCCCCTTTTTCCACTTAGTTGATTTCTGGGTTGTAGGAGTTTTGAGGTGTACATTTTCATTCTGTTTCATTTTTAATGAAAAATATCACAATCCAAACAGGTATTTCACTAAAGTGACTGAGAGGTAGACAGCTAATTGCTGAGACAATGGCCTTGCTATGTGAAAACACATCAACTGAACAAGAACCTCACAATCAAACAGAAAACATCACCATCACAACTAATGGAAAAATTTAAGGCAGGCACTAGAAAGACACAGGGAAATAAAGCAGAGGTTTCCAAGTGGGCATATTTATAATTCTGCCAGACTGGCCCTGCCAGAGAGGAATTCCTATCTGTGCCCTTAAAGACAAGAGACACAGAGAAAAGCTGAGCCAGGTTGAAAGTATCACTTAAAAGATGAGTAGATCATCAAAAAAAAAAAAAGGGTTGTCAAAAGTCTGAGCCACTGTCAGTGGGAAAGCTGTTTCTGAAAAGTCAGAATTGCCAAATTCAGCCCACGACATGGTCATGGTACTTGCAGAAGTCAAGAGCCAAATAGATAATGACAGTTCATAGTACTAGCAGCAGGGTTTAGATTTTAGAGTCACTAGTTCCAGATAAATTTTTAGAGGTTAAAAAAAAAAAAAAGGAAAAGGGAAAAAAATAAAAAAGAAAAAAAAAGAAAGCAGAGAAAAGAAAACAGAAGAAGAAAAAAGAAAAACAGAAGTATTTTTTGAGGAAGAAGCTGTGTGGGGCTGAGTTGGTGGCCAGGATTAAACCATAACTTATGTATAAACAAGTCAGCTAATCTACCCTAACAGGTGCTTTGATTTTTCAGTTTACATCTCAAACAAATATGATAGAGGGGAAAGTGATGCAGTCTTCCTGAACAGAGCACTGTAATCTTACATAAAGAAACTGAAAACAACTTTCAGGACTTTTTATTTGGTGAGAACACATGTGAAAGAAGAAGCAGGACCAGGACACTGCACTCTTGTGTCTCACTCCTATCTCACACAAAATAGAAGGGAACCAAAAGAGTCTCTGTGACAATATATCTGCTTGAAACTGTTTTAGCCACAGGGAATGAAGGTAATTTTGCCTGAAATTTACTGAGCATATTAGGAAGCATTTCCTACTATGGAAGTGAATATGTGAAGGTGCATGAGAAGGAAACTGGTTCCTGATTTCAGTCAGCTCTCCATCCCCCTCTTCACTGCTTACATGACTGTACCTCCACAGCACTGTCTAGAAGTTACTGTAACCTCCATGGCATGTGTCAAGAGCATAAGATGGTTTAATGAGAAAATTATCCTTGCTTTTTTTTCTTTTAAAGGAAGCTTTCTGGTACTATATAGTTAGTACTTGCCATGAAATACCATCATAAAACCTTAAAACAGCCCTTGGTAATGTTGCTATTGCAAGACAATGTTTCAGTTAGTTTAACACATAACACATTAAAATAAATACAACCTGGTTTGGGTTTTTCTCCTCCCTTTCAGCCTGATCCAAAATATGTTAAACTGATAGAAGAAGGCCAGGAGTGTTGCAAAGGCTCAGGCTCTATACATTGCCTCTACAGCCACAGCTGCACCACCACACGAGAGCACATGAAAAAGCAGCCATACTTTCTGGAGATATTCAAGGCACAGATACTTTTGGGAAAATGTGGCTTGGAAACTGGTGTTTGATAAAGTCTGGGAAGCCACAAAGGAAATACTCTATGTGTACAGCTCAACAAGACATTGGACTCTATGACATTTTCCAGTTCTTCCTCACAGCTGGATTTCACAAAACTTAAGTCTTAGTTTTTCTCCCCATGAATTGTTCAGCAAGATTAAAAGGGATTCAACATCCAGTAAGTGAAATAATTCATCATTATGCTGACAGCAGTAGAATCCAAAAGAGATATTATTAAAAAAAAGAGCAAGAGTAAAAATGCCAGTTCTTGAGCCTGTTGGATGTCAGCATATTGCTTCAGAGTCCAAGGCAACATTAGAAACATCCAACTCTGAACATCTTCTAATAAGTTAATTAAAGAAATATTACATTCCTATTCATAAAATCTTCCTTCTTATGGAACGGACATTGATTGATGTTCTTAATAAATAAAAGATCATCAACTTGTATTCTATGATAAAGCTTTCAAATTGACATGTGTTTGTACTTTCCTGCTCTACTCGCTGCAACTCCTCCAGTTGCTATGAGCTATTAGCAATATTTCAAGAATGAAAATATGGAATTGTTCTTGTTTCTTCCCAAATGCCAGAACTGAAAAAAAATGAAACAGAAAGTGACATTTTCAAGTTTTTACCTGATCCCATCATCCTTGCTGAAAATACGTGTCCAAATAATAATGCACAGGAGTCTACTCCTACTTGAGTTAATCTAATTCTTTCTTTGACTGAAGCAGGAAGAGACCCTTCATATGCCAGTCCACAATCCCTAAACATACTAAATGTCTCTATACTTCTCATTTCTCATCTGTAACTTCACTTGGGGTAGGGGTGGGTGGTGGATGGAGCAATGGATATGACAAAAAACCCAAAACCAGCTCCAACAAACAGGCCATGAACCAAGACAAAAAACCCAATTGTATAACCCAACGAAATCCTGAACAATACATCATAGTTTGATTGATATCTGGTCATGATAAGCAGTCCACAATTGTTTGCAGAATGTGTAAATTTGTTATTTCCACACAGCCACATGCCTACAGTTGGGCCAGGTCATGATTCTTTCATGCAAAAAGCCTTGTGAAGCAGTAGTCTAAACCAGACAGGTTTACAGAGAACTATTTTACAAAAACATTTCAGTTTTCAAAATATTCTTCAGCTTTGTACCCAGAGATACAAAGCTAAAGCAAACAGTCCTTCAGGAGGACCCTGTTAGACTAGGACAAAAATAAAAAAGCAGCAATGAGTTTAAATGTGATAAGGCAAAGCATTGATTTTCAGTTCACTACACTGCATCTTTCAAAGGCATCCACAACAATCCTTGCATTGGCTACACGGGGAGATAAGGCTCCTGTGCTTTCCTTGCCTGGAAATAGTTGATGCAAAAACTCTCTTTTCAGAATTCCTTATCTCCAATATACCCATCTTACCATAGTACCAATAAGAAGTTTTATCCAATGTAGATTGCCTGCAATAGTTGATAAATTCATTTCTTTACCTATTTAACAACTAAGCTTTAAGATCTTGCTGGACTTTCATATTGCTGTCCCTGCAGTAAAGTTTCTGAGAATCTGGTCAAGACTTAGCTGCAACAATAGAATCACAGTAATAGCAATAAATATATATTATAGTTTTAGACAATTAATGATATGGTAATCTGCTTTAAACTATTGTTTAAAGATAATTCTGACCATGCTGACACTTCCTGTCAACAACTCTTTTAAGTAAAGCTGAGAAAGACACAAATGCGGATGTGGGGGAAGGTGGTAAACAGAGAAATCTCCTTTCCCACTAATGAAAAAACTGAAACAAGTAAACAAAGACACCATCAGTAAGTGAACTCTGACAGCTTTTTTCACCTAATATCTCAGTAACATAGAAACTGGAGACAGGTAGGTGGTGAGGCCTAAGATGGATATAGCCAGAAAAGACCTCTTTCACCCATCAGTAATGTCTCATCAAAACCAAAGGGAAGGAAAAGGCAAGAGGGTTCACACCCTAAATGGAGAGAAATGGAAACACTCCTGAGCAATTGAAAAGGAGACAGTGGTAGTCAGACTAATGGTTTTGGTTATATTCTACTTACCTATTCTCCTGGGTCACAGAATATTCTGAGTTGGAAGTGACTCACAAGGATCCTCAAATCCAACTCTTCAATGGCTGATACAGACCCACAGCCTTGGTGCTAATAGCACCATGCTCTAACCCACTGAGTTAATCTCAGCAGTCAAATGGTGTTTGTCTCCAAATTTAGGACCATCCCACTTCAAAGATCCCCCTGTTTGAATGAGGCCCTTGGACAGTCAAAAGGGAAAGCTTGTCCCCTAAATATTCCTAGACAGTACAAAGGCATGGACATTCAATTTTCCCTTGGTGAGATAACTAGTCTGCCAAAAGAGAACCCCAGGTTACAGATGTGGCTGCTGTAATTTCCAGCACTGTGTGACAGAAAGGTAGTAGAAGTCAGCCTTATGCTGACCTCTGCAAAATAGGACAAGAGAAAGAGGCTGGAGGCCTCAATTATTGTTTTGATACTAAGAAAAGCATTTTTTTTATTATCCAGCCTACAATAAAATTGAAATTTGAAAATAAAATAATAATTCCCACAAAGGTCACAGCAGCATTCAACACACTTGGAAACAAAAGCCAAATGAGTGGTTCACCTTGAGGTTCCCAGATGATGGGGCAGAGTGCACTGTCAGCACGCATGACACCAAACTGGGGAGAGTGACTGATACACCAGAGGCTGTGCTGCCATCCAGAGGGACCTCCACAGGCTGAAGAAATGGGCTGACAGCCCTCATGAACAACACAGTACTACACAGACAGCTACAGAAAAAAATTTCATTATCATTACTATGTTGTGGAGGGGAAAATATTTTTGTTGTCATATGATCAAAAGCAAAGAAACAATAAAAAGTCATTGTAACTTGCTCTTCTAACTCCTTTTTGTACTCAGCCCAAGTTGCTTCAAGTGCATCTCAGCAGCTTGGGGGTAGATACTGAAATCTGCAAAGGCCTACTGCACAGGAACAGAAACACCCAGGCATTCTGCAAGGTGTTAAAGTGCTAGTAAAGATTTTCTGTGGGATCTTGCAACATCTTGAAAAAAAGAGATTTCGTGCTCTAGCAAAAGTTTGCACCAGGTCAGCAAACTTTTATGTTTATTTTTCAGTGGGCTTAAAACCTCTATTGTCATTTGCCACTATAACTGCATATCACATAAGACAGTAGAAAACAGAAAAAACCTGAGTTTATAAAGCTCTGGTGAGGATGGCCTATACTCAGGGTTGGAGCTGCCTTTTGATACCTGAGTGTGCCTCTTGGTTAATTTCTTTGCCTCAGTCCCTTGAGAATCAGCAGGCACCTCCTGTACTTAAGACTGGAAGCATCACCGATTTCAGAAGAAAATTATGGAAAAAAATTCACAGTGACAAGAGACATTTTGGAACAGCGAGCACTGCAGCCACTGTGTCAAGTCTGTGGGCACTACAGTCACCAGGAGAAAGGCCCATTTGAGAGCCAGCACATACTTACGATTCCTCTGATATGGCCAGTTTTCTTCTGCTGCGTTTTCAGAAAGCCTTTTCAGTACTTAGTGTAAATCTTACTTATATAGCTCCTTTCAGGGGGAATTTTTTAAATCCTCACCCCTTAGTGAACTAAATTTTTTATCATCACAGACCTGTTTGTGGTCCAAGTTACATAAGGCTTGAAAGCACAACCCAGGAGAAATTAAATTCATCTTCAAAACTATATGAACTTGAACATTACTTAAATTATGGTGGTCATTTGGGCTCTGCACAACACAGCTTAATGACTGCTATGCAGGCAAGACTTTTATATAGAAACATTAGTAATATTAGGAATATTTATACTAAGTCCACGCCATTAAAAAAACAAAACATTTCACAAACATGTGGCCATTGCCACTTTATGGTGAAAGCCTTATAGCTCCTGCTGCAACTGGTGCATTTCTAATACATCCAATAGCACTTCACAGAGTAAGCTTGCAGTGCACAGTAACACATAATCCTTTCCATTCCCTTGTCCACCAAAGATCTATCAATACCAGACCTTTAGTTGTTACTGCTCATTCTGAAGCTGCAAAGGAGCAGGGAGAAAAGGACTAAGTAAAACCTTCTAGGAAAGAAGACATTGGAAACTAAAAGAGAAGAATGAATAAAAGGTAGCCCCCAAAAAATTGCAGCTTGCAACTTACAGTGGGTTTTCAGCCAAATTCCAGCCAAAACCTCATTTTTTATGCCATCAGTAAAAAGTGAGGGTGCCGTGGGAGTGGAATTTCCACCTCTTCTTGTGGTGCAAGCCTGTTCTAGCAGCAGATGGACTTGTTTCATAAAGAGGATCAGAGAAAGAGAGGAACAAGTTTTGGTTGAAAGGCATTCAGTGTTTCAGCATTTAGCCTATATAGCTGAATCCAGAGGAGCTACAGGCTCCCCATGGGACAGGAAAAGGAGAAACTTCCAGATTCTCCTTCAGGACATGACCATAAATGTACTGCTTAGCCTTAGACTAAACAGCTTCCTACTTGCACGTTGACAGCCACCACCTGGAAGTTGGATAACAGTCCACAGTTAGTGTGCCTCACAAATACAGTGAGACGTAATTGTTAACATTTGCAAAGCACATAGATAAAGTTCAGATGAAAAGGTTCACTACCACTGAGTACACAGAGATGAAGGGAAGAGATAACACATTACCTGTATTTGTTGAATGGTGCAATATAATTTAATTCTACAACCATAAGCAAATACAGCTATGCACACATGCATGTACACACATTCTCCTTTATCCCATGTGCTACTTAGCTATTTGTGTAACACAAAGATGTGATCCTGGAAACCCTGCTGCAATCACATCCCAATTCCATCTTTGCAGTATGCATGAACATGGGTAGTGTGTCTTGTAAACATCTTAAAATACACATAGTGGGAAAAAGATTCTGTGCATTTGTCCCTCCGATTGCAATAGAGGCAGTATAGAGAAGGCCAGGTGAACAAAAATATCTGTATGTGTGTATAAGGAAAACAGAAAAGAACTTTAATGTTTCCTTTATACCTTTTTCTTTTTTGCTAATGTATCAGTTGTTCCCAGCGTTGTGTCACCAAATGTCATGAGCACAGCTCTCATCACTGTGTGCTGTGTTGCCATCTATGACAGCTGCAGAAATGGTGGCATCCTCTTCAGAACAAATCTGTGACAGTAGATAAAAAATCAGTCACACTGAAGGCAGTCACGGCTGATGAATCATGAAGACTGTAGAGAGATGAGCAGGAGGTAGGAGCAAGCAGCTTGTATTACCTGCACAGCTCTCATGACCTCTTCACCTACTGTCCAGGGGCTGTAGCCATGCTCACGCAGCAGGTACAGTGGCTGTGCTCAAACCAAAGGGCACCTGGCACCCTCCCAGCCACGTAACCTACAGCACAGGCAGCTATTTCCTTGTAGTCAGGGTCCACTGCCTGGCAAACATGTGACATATTCCTACAGAATTACAAGATGGTGAAATGACTACGTGAAGAAGAAAGACCCTTCTTCTACTTTTACTGCGTATTTCCAGTAAAAAGCATTCTCCAAGACAAGCCACACAAAGAAAATGCACTTGGCACAAAGCCAATGCTTTTGACAGACTCATGGTGTGTCCATGAAAATGTGAACCAAGGAATTTTCCTCCCTCTTTGCAAAGGTTGAGACATGCAAATTCAGGCACCTTCAGATGCTCTGAACGGAGCTGCAGAGACTCAGCCCAGCAGACACCAGAACCTGGAGAGAACTCCCCTGCACAGTCCTCAGAAGCCACTCCAGGATGGTCACACTCCCCTCACTTGACTGCCCAAGTCTTCACTGTCTGTGACCATGGCTCAGTCACACATCACCCACCAAGGCCCAGTTTCATGTTTCAGGCCTGAGCTGAAATCTATATATTGTATAGAAACAGAAGACTGTAAACATTTCAGTCACTTAAATCACAGGAAATAAAACATGCTTTAAGTAACACCTTGATAAACCAGAGTGCATTCCTCAAGGCTAATCTAAAGAGTAGACTTTCAACTATTACTATTACCTCCTGCCAGTCCTTATCTAAAGCCATTGCAAAAGCTTCCTCTTTTCTCATGTTATTCAGGCACCACAAAATAAGGGGATAAAAGACAGGTCATGCTAAAGAAATAGTATTCTATGTGAGAAATAAAAATAAGAGAAAAAAAACGAGAAATCAAGACAGAGAATGAAAGAGGAATAGAAATAGAGAAAGAAAAATACAGAAAGAAAAACAAAACCAGAAAAACGGAACAACAGAAAGAGAAAAATGGAAGAATAGAAAAAGAGGGAGAAAAAAAGAAAAACAGAAAAGAGAACAGAAAGCAAAATTGTTGCTAGAACAGATGCCTCACCTGAGGAGTATCTTCATCTCTAGCACATTCTTCACATGCAAGTCCCTTTCCTCCAGGCAAAGCCTGCAAGAGCTCCTAGTGCTGAAAGACTAGTGTAATAATAAAGAGTCCATGAAGGTATCTGAGACCTGCTATAAAAATGGCTTTTTTTTTTTGGTGCCATGATACACACTGTAGTTCAGGAAGAATTTTACTGGAAAGCAAAAACTTTCTAGGTAGAGTTTGTGTCAGACACCACTCTCTTACAAGAAAAATCTCACACAAGCCATTAGAGGAACTCCCTAAACTCACACCAACTTCTCTGCTGCATCACTGCCCAAACCCTTTCACTTCAAACATACATTGTGTCTGTGTATGAATTTGTTGGCCTTCTACAATTAATGAAGTTTTTTCTCAAGGTTAGACACCTGAAACACTTCAAAAATAGTCCCTTCCCTCTTGGCATTTCTCAGGTCTGCCACAGCTAGACCCTTGATAGGAGGGATTCATTTTGTATGCCTCAACATCTCACTTTCCAGCACACAGGCAATAGAGAGAAAACCTCTACCTTCAGTTTAAGTAGCAGGCACTTTAGTGGAGTTTTACAAACTTTTCTTGGAGTAAAAATGGATGGAATACATTCTGAGATCATTTGATATCTTAATTGACAGCTCCAGTTACAACAAAGTGTCTCTGGTGACATCCTGCTAGTCAAGGATTAAGGGCTTAAATTACTTTATTCCAGTGTAAATCTTTTACCTGTATATTTAGAATAAGGTCTAACAAACCAGTGTTCTGCTCTGACTTGTCTTTACTTTGGGTAAAGAGGAGAGTTCAGGCTGTCAAGGGGCTGCAGAACATCATTTCAATTGCAGAATAATCAATGAACACGATCAAACATTTGAACACTGTTGAAAGAGCTCAGAGTATCTTTTTATATTATTAAAAAAAAAACAGGAACAGGCATGGGGATGAAAATTTTGAACATTTGAAGTTCAAAAGTGTTCATCTGAAAACATGCAGCTAAAATATCCTATTGTCACCTACAAATGATACTAATCACAGGGTGGGGGATGGGGAATTCAGTTAAAAAGCACACAGTAGGAAGGTATTATCAAGACTTATAACACAAGCTAAATTAGGAAATTTAGTAATGTTTTTGTCAATGCTGAAAAGTTGCACAATCAGTCCTTATATGGAAATTCCATTCAACATACTGCCAGATTAGTGACTAAAAACAACTTCTATCCTTGAGGAACAAAAGTAGCAAAGATCCTACAATTGACTGAAGTCTCTCACTTTACTTACATTTTCATTTCAATGTACAGTGCAGAAAAGTTATGCATTATTCAAATGCCTTGACAGAGTAACAGCAAGTCCTGAAGATAGTGCAGTATTATGAAAATTTTAAATTGTTGCCCAAACAAAATGTGACAATAAAATCACAACTTGAAAGCAATCAACCTCTTTGGCACGGTGGAAACATCAATGAGAATGAGATTTTCAATGGCATATTAAAAAAAAAAAGGCAAATTAGCAGATCTACAATAATTTTACATTTGATAATAAATCAGGTCCCACCTGGAAAGGCCTTCTGCTTCTATAGCTATTTCTCACATTACATAAGCTTTCTTTTAAACCAGAGGATAGCTTCAGCAGGCCCTAAGGCCTTTTAGTGCATCAAATAAAGCCCTTAATTAAGTATTACCATCAGTTTACTGCATGAATTACCAGTAGAATTTGAAACACAATTAAAACCTACATCTTTCCTGGCCTGTGTAGCTTCAAAAAGTCTGTAGTTCTTGTTTCAGACACAAAAGAAATACTCATCAATTACTCTAATTACCTAAATTATTGATTACATATAGACAGAACATAAAAGTACACTAACTTTGTATAAATCAAGATTTTATGGTTTATTGTGGTTTTTTACAATTTTTGTGGGGGACTTTTTTGGTGTAGCTTGACCTGAAATCATTAAGACATATCTACATCATTTTTTTCAAGATTCTTTTATCACACAGTGATCAATTTTTTACATTCATTTTCTGTAGATATCTCCATTCCAGTTTTCCAGAGTTCAAGAGTACTGACATTACTGAGGAAGTACAAGTTCAAATACATCTATACAAACAAGACAAACTAGACAAAATATTGCAGATAAGCCTACCTTTTTTTTCCTTTTTTTTTTATATCTATAAATTTGTTTCAACCAGGCACAGAGAACTTTGGAACACAATATTGAAAGCCATCTATGATAATCTTTGCAGCTCAGGTATTTGCAAATTTCCCAGTCAAGCACTCGCCCCTACAGCTTCAACAATGTATACACTGATCTTTTATTTCCTCAGCACTTCAAGTGAATTGTCCCCAAACACAGTGGTTCTAAAACCATACCATATTTACCAGAATAAGACTATGGATGGGCTAATTAAGTGGCACCATGTTCTCTTGAGCTGTGTGCTTTACTTCAAGGCAGAGCTGGCTGCTCCAAGGCCGGGCTCACTCACAGCAGTGACAAACATGCACAGCTGAGCCGAGCGCAGGCAATGGGCGGGCACAGAGGCACAGCCTGGGGCACAGCAGGGAAACATGCTGGCCACAGACACCAGAGAACCAGGACTTGCACACATAACTTAAGACTAACTTTGTCAAACTGTACTTTTACATTAAGTTCAAGCACAAACTTTTTCTCAATATTCCCAATTTGCAAGAAAAATCTGAAGGATACATCCCCAAACTTTAAAGGTGTTTAATTCTGCACATTCAATTCCACATTAAATCACAAAATAAACACTAGCTTTTCACCTGTTAATTTAACAAAAAACCCTTACAACTTAAGATTAGTAAATACATTCCCAATCTACAGCCTCAAATAACATTACTAATTATTGGTGTCATTAAAGAAATGCTGTCAAAACATACATACAATAGATATTGTGGGTAAAGAACACAGTGAACACATTATTTCATTCTCTCTAACAAATAACTAGTGATTATGGGCAGTGTTTTAATGCTGATGTTAAAAATTACATGATTCTTATTCTTCCAGACCTGTTTTACTTGTAAGAAGAATCACAATTTCAAAAGTGCACATACAGCTGTGAGAACTGTGGAAGGGAGGACTGTGAAGAGTACACATTAGTGCTTGTTCCACATAGGTGCTGCTATAGGTCCCTGTGGAGCCCTTTCAACGGTCACAAATTCTTCAGGGTTGTCAAAAGCTTCATAGTGGACTAACAAGTCTTGAATAGCACACTCCTCAATCTGGAAGGAAAAAAAGAGCATGCATGTCAGTGTCAGGTCTACATTTACACCACAGGTATGATTATGAACTAGTTATACTGATCCTGAATACATCAGACCTCCTAATCAGGAAAGAGTAATAGATTATACATTCATGAAGAAATCTCATGTTTTCAGGCCCTGCTCCTCATAGGAAACTCTGAGGCACCTTGGTATCTGCTGGAAAGGCAAGAGAGGTGGATACAAACACTCTAAGATGCTTCCACATTGGTGAAAAATTCTTAATACAAATGCTGAAGGAGTTGATCAAGGGAGACACTCTGATGGCTCTCATACTCCCCAAAAAAAAAACAACTGGTCAGGGATGTGAAGGTTAAGGGCAGCCTTAGCCGCAGTGACAATGAAATATTGGAGTTCAGGATCCTGAAAGCTCGGAACAAGAGAAATAACAGACAACTTGGGACTTCAGAAGAGACGATTATGAAGGCATCTGCCTAGAAAAATTCATGGAATTTGGCACCAGAATGAAGAAAGGTCAAGGACTGCTGGTTGATTTTAAAGATCATCTCTGCCAAGCTCAAGAACCCACCACGCCAATGAACGTCCTAGCCAAGTAAGAATGGCAGGAGGACTGCACAGCTGAAAAGAAGAGCTCCTGACAAAATCCCAACAAAAAGGAAGAATACAAGACATGGGAGCAGAAAAAAGTGACACAGAAGGAAAACACGGACATTGTGTGACAACACAGGACAAGAATTAAGAAAGTCAAAGTCCATCTCTGGTGAAATCTGGCAAGGAACATGAAGGGCAGCAAAACAGGCTTCTACTGCAGCAAAAAAAAAAGGCAACATGGATCCACTACTGAATGAAAGAGACATGGAAGAGGCTGGGGACCTTAATCTTGGTCTTAAGTTTCCAGCAATGCCAGGCCCTAGAGATCAGAGCGGGCCAAAATGACTGCAAGACCACTCTCAGAAAAAACTTTGAAAATTTGTTGCAATAAGGGTTGACTCCTGAGGACTAGGAATCAAGTGTCATTCCTACCTTCAAGAAGGACAAGAGGATCTGAGTGACCACTCGGTAATTCCTGGGAAAATGGTACAGCTCAAGTATTAACTAAGAGTTTAAGTGGACAAACTTGAGAACAGACCTCATAAATGCAATGTGAGACAGACTGGCAGAACTGGTGATCTCAAAGGGCTGTGACCAGTGGCACAAAATCCATCACACCAACACTGAGACTAAGGCCAATACTGTTTAACATCTTCATCAATTACCCACAGAAGGAGACACAGTGTACCCTCAGCAAGGTTGCAAGCAGTAGAGAATGAAAAGGAGTGGCTGATATACCAAATGGTTGTACTGCCACTCAGAGAGACCCTGACAATGCAGAAAAAATAGATAGGCTACAAGGAATGTCATGAAGTTCAAGAAAGGGAAACACAAAGTCCATCCCCTGGGAAGAAAAACCCCAGACACCAGTACACACTGGGAGCTGACAAGTTGGAAAGCAGCCTAACATAAAAGGATCTGGAGTCCTGGTGGACAATTTTGTGGGAGGATGGATTGGGAGAGAATAGAGATAGTGCTGAAGGCAATCTTGCTCCTGAGGAGTTGCAGCTGTACTAATTACCAAAGAGTAGGAACAGCCTTGCTTTTAATAGGTCACAGCTGTGTCCAATAAGGATGGTCCAACAAGGATGGGTGTTATAAAAGATTGGGTCAGCTGATTGAGAGGAGAGTTGGAGTAAGTTGGCTGTGCTACGGTGAGGATTAAGGGTCAGGTGGTTGTGCTACGGACAGTAAGGGTTAGTATGTCTGCTAGGGACAGAAAAGGTTAGGCAGTTGTGACAGGGACAGGTAGAAATCAGCCAGCCATGTGGAAGAAAGAAAAGGAGTCAGTGTTACAAGGAGCTGCCCGTGAGAACTCACAGAGAGAAGGAATGGAAGTCTCACAGTAGGATAATAAACTAACAGTGACAGTTCCCATACGCTGTCGATTGGTGCCAAGCACCGACGCCAACAATGGGTGGCCCATACGGGGCTGAGTTCAGACACAATTTAGCCTTTTAGTCAGCAGTGCACTCATACTGCAAAGATGGGTGATAACCTCCTGTGTTCCATGAGGGACAGCACTACCAGAAAAATGAGACAGATGACACTTTCCCTCTACCCAGCACTTCAAGTGAAGTGAAGACACAATTTAAGTACTGGGTCCGCTTCTCGACCTCCCAGTACAAGAGAAACATGGATATAATGTACAGTCCAGTGACATGGCATAAAAATTATTAAGAGCCCAGCACATCTGACACTGAGGGGATGCCGACTACACTGTCCTTGTTTAACATGGATAAAAGAAGACTTAGGGTGATCTTATCAAAGGGTATAAATACCTGCTAGGAGAGAAGAAAGATAATTTACCTATGCTCTTCTAAGTGGTACCCAAAGACATGAGAAGAGGCAGTGGGTACAGACTGAAAAACAGAAAATTGCATTTAAAAATCTTTTTTGGTGTGAGGGTGGTCTCTGGAACAGGTTTTCTGGAGAGGCTATTAGTGTTCATCCTTGCAGATAATCAAATGCTGCCTGACTTTGAGAAAGCTGCTCTGAGCAGGGGTTTGGATTAGACAATTTCCAGAGGTTCGTTCCAAATTCAACCACTCTGATGCTGCAAATACATTTATCATGGACTCAGCCATTTTGAATTTAATAGAGGCCTACCTTATCAAACAGCAGTGTGACGTTATTATTAATTTATATTAAATACAATTATGTAAATGACATGTACTAATACATAATTAATACTAATAACTGATCTCTGAAGAGCCATTGGAAACTCCTCATGTTACTTTAGAGCAGCAGTAACTTAGCATTTTACCTGGATCAATGCCAAAGGTTTTTCTCTGCTCCTAATAAGAGCAGCTTCTTGCTGGAGCTCTTCCTCTACAATAGCTGAGAACATGACAGGTGCTATCCCAGGAGAGCTGGCTGGTGAGGCTGCTGACCAAGGACTGCAAAAAAAGAAAAACCAAACAATATTGTGAGGCAACATCAAGATAAGCAGAATACACAGTAAAAAAGTTCCAGAACCTAAGCCACGACCACACTTACTTATGACTCTCCAGCTGTGGAGAATCCAGGACATGGTCTTCCAGACCTGGGTTACTTCTAGTGTTGCACCTGGAGAGAGGTAGGAAAGGAGAGTAAAAATCAGTAAAAATGTAGGCAGAGCATTTTGCCACATCATTTTGTAAAACACAAAATTGCAGTAGGAAATTACAACAAATGTGTAGGATTTTTACAGAGGAAAGGTATTAGGATATAATGTGGAAGACACTAATTCTCATTTCCAACTACCAGACCCTAATGGCATTTCATCTTGGGCATATATTCTGGCATTTCCTAACATTTCAGGATTTAAAAAAAAAGAGTTTAATTTCTGATTATTAAAAAAGGCTCTTTTGCTTTTTTAAATGTATATTAGTCAACTGAGTTATACACTAACAGCACTGCCTATAAAAGTTTGCAATTAATATGAAAGAACAAAATATTCAAATTAAAAACATAAAGATTAAAGATAAAAAATTGAACTGTCCTGCATTCAAATTAAGTGTTTCATGCAGAAGAGCCAATGCTACAATCTCACTAGAGTAAATTCTTTGAGTGTCAACCCAGAAATTACGGACTTTCAGCACATTTTCTGTAACCACCTCTCACATTCACAAGAACAGCATAAAACAAACAGAATAGGAAAAAAAATCTTGAATTATTTATATAGCTCCCAACAGGAAGATATTTTATTCAGCTGCAAAATGTTAACCTCTCAACAAAAAAAAGTTAATGTTTGTTACACTGTATTCAATTAAGAGACAAGTATATTTGTCAGAAAAATCCTATGCCAGTAGGAAGAGAGGGCCCTATTCTCATGATTTAATACCTATCTTTAACAGGACAGTTTTGCAATTTCCAGAACCTTAAAAAAGTGTTACAGCATACTGAGACATGCTGGCAAACATTTTTTAAATTATCCTATGGCACTGCAAACAACTCTGAGGGTGTTGCTGTTTCAATAAATCACTCTCAATTTTCTTAAATGCTTTGGTAATCCTTTTTAAGTGACCACAAGCTCTTGGATAAAACAGGAAAAAATCTATAGAAAGTTAAGAGAATTCCAGTAACTACCAAGTTCTCTGTCTGAAATATTTTCCCCAGAACACAATTCCAAGGATAACAAAAACATGATTCCTACCACTAAGTAGTAAGGGCAAGATCTCAAAAAGTCTGAAATCTAATATCCATCATCAAAAACAGATTTAAATTAATCATGCTGAGCTTTTTGTCACAAAACATATTTTTTCCCACAAAATAAACAATGCACATGCATCCTTGTACTCAGTCTGAAAAATATGGACCAAGCAAACGGACTACGAGATGGGTGGAAAATGGTCTGGAAATGGATTAGCTGTACAAAGCCCAGCTGGAAACCAAGTACTAGTGGGGGTCCTCAGGGACTGATACTGGAACCAATGCTGGTAAGCATCTTTGGTAGAACAGAACAGATCCTCAGCAGGCCACAGCTGGCTGCGGAGAGGTTGAGGACAGCATACATTCTGCATGCCAGGCTGCCTTTCAGAAGCCCTCAAGAGGCTGGAAAAATGGACAACTGAGAACCAATGAATTTCAAAGGCAAGTGCAAAGTCCTGTATTTGGAAGAGAACAGCCTCACGAGGCTGTACTGGCCAGGACTGACTGGCTAGAAAGCAGCAGAGAGAAAGCAGAACCTGCAGAGTCCTGGCTGACAAGTGGGAAGATGTTACCAGCCAGTGCCTCTGCAGCAGAGACAGCCAACTGCGTGCTGGGCTGTGCTAGCAATACTGTAGCAAGGCAGGCAGAGGAAGCGATCCCTCCCCTTTATGTTGTAGTTCTTTGTCTACATACAGAGTATCATTCTCAGTTTTGGGCTCCACAATACAAGAAGGATGCTGTGAGGTTGAACAGGATTTGGAAGAGTGTGTTTTGTTAATCCTAAAGGGAGGCAGCAAAGTGGAGATATCAGTGCTGTCTTCAACTACTTAACTGCAGGACAGACAAAAGATGAAGCAATCATCTTCTTAGAGGTGAGCAGTGACAGATTAGAGGCAACACACACAAGAGGCATATAGTAAATCCCACTGAGAGAATTAGTTTGTTCAGCCTGGAAAAGAGAAGGCTTCAGAGTGACTTAATTATTGCCTTCCAGTATGTGAAGGGACTCTGCAAGAAAGATGGAGAGGGACTTTTTACAAGCACATGTAAAGTCAGGACAAGGCTTCAAACTGAAAGAGTGCAGGTCTAGTTTTGATATTAGGAGGAACTTCTTCACTGTGGAGGTTGTGAGGCACTGGAACAGGTCCCCCAGGGAAGCTGTGGATGCCCCATCCCTGCAAGTGTCCAAGGCCAAGCTGGATGGAGCTCTGAGCAACTTGGTCTAGCTGGAGGTGTCCCTACTCCTAGCAGGAGGGTTGCAACGAGACAATCTCTAAGGTGCCTTGCAAACCAAACCATTCTATGATAAATTAGCTTCCAGCTTTTACTGCACTTAAAGATAACAATATTGAAAAGCAGAAAAGAGCCAAAGAAAAGGAAGACAAAGAGGAGATGAAGGCAGCCTTCTGTGCTTTTATACTGATGTTATCTCTCTATTTTATCTCTTTTTCTTTTTGCTTTAATAATACTCACCTTCCAGCACATTTGATTTGACAGATACACTCTTCTTTCCATTCCCAATCCAGAGAATTCACAGCACTGCTATAAATGAACCCAACTGGATTGTTACACTTAAACTTGATGACTTCTATACAAAGAAACAAGCCAAAAAACCCCCTAATAACAACAAAAAAAAATCACCTCAACAGGAATTTCCTAAAACTGGAATTAATAGTTGCAGCATCACAGCATACTCTAATGATCAATTAAGAAGTAAGTAAATACCTATATCATCTCCCTCATTTAAAGCCAATGAGGCTTTAAAATATAGGAAGAAGTCCAGGTATTTTGAAGCTGTACATAAGTACATCCGTGTTTCTTGCTAACAAGACGCTCAGTCCAGATATTAAATGAACTGCAGATATTTCAACATTCAAAATTAATTCCTCAGCTGGCATCAAAATGACTAAGAGAAATGGAATACACAGGAAATGTGAAGCTAGCATATAAAGAAAAATAGAAAAAGAGCCACAAAAATATAGAAACTGGAAACCTGGAAGTCTTAGAAATTAAGACTGATGCAGACACATAAATGGTTCTGCATGGAAATAAACCAGCCAAGTATCATCTGTACTGAACCAACCTGATTAACTCAGTTGGATGAACTTGCCTTGACTCTTGTGCAGCCATCAAAATATCCCAGCCCTCAGCTCCCTAGTGTTTCTTGAGTATTTGTTCATGACCTGCCAGGTTAGGTTTGGTGTCTCCCTGATCTAATAACTGCTCTCAGAAAAAGACCACAAAGCCTGGTCTCCTGCAGAACCCTCCTGGGTTTTGCTATATCATTTGAGTCATGAGCTACATATTAGCTCATTATTAGCCATGACAGAATTAGGCCATTCCCACATGAAGCCGCAAATCCTTGTTTCCACTAAGACACCTCACCACTCCCTGGAGTAACACAGTGAAGACAACTCAAGCTGCCACAACTAATTTAAGTCATGTCAGGCCTATGTTTTTAGCTTGGACTATGAGCTACACATGCACAGCACAACTCCCAAGGCTGAGGTGCCCCTGGAAACAACGCAGCTACATCCACATGCCCCAGCTCTTGGAATGATCTGCCTCTGGATTAAATGCAGTTCAAATCACCACAATTAATGACACGATTTACCTAAAAAAAAAAATCTGTACTGCAAAAATTGTAAAGTGACAGTACATAGATGAATGCTTATGTCACCATCCAAAATACCCTCATCCAAAATACCTCAGAGAGGTAAGAGAACTGTCAGTTTAATTAGTGCACAGTTTATCCAAAGGAGAAAGTCAAAGCAGGAACATTAAGTCATGCAAGTATCTTCAGTGTCCCATCACCAAGTCTGACATCAACAGATGAGGACTGCTTATGCTCTACCTTTGTGTAATTTCCTTCCCTTAAAAAGGAAGGAGTAAGGGAGTGAATAATTCATCTTTACAGAAATAGCCTTTAAACGCCACAGGTAAAAATCAGAGCCTGCTGTGACAAAATTGCACAGTCAAAAAATAAAATTACCTCAAACTAGAAACTCCCCTTCTAAGTTTCAGATGGAGGAACTAGTCACATAGTCTCTTTATGCCTACTAGAAAAAAATAAGCATCTTCAGACCTAATTCAAAACAGGTATTTGGAGGGGCCTTCTTTCCAAAGTGATGATAGTCAATTTAGCCATCTGCTAGGCTTCCACTAGCTTAATGTATCATCTTCAGACATTTAATACATTAGACCTGGATTCAGCTCAAATAGTCCACTTTGAGAGCATGTAGACTGGCCATACTGCACAGACGAGACAGGGCAATGCAAAAGGAAAAGAAATTACTTCATGAAGATTATAGAGCTATTGTGGTAAAGCTAATAATAGCATCAAGTGCAAATTTTCTTATTTTACCAGCCCCAGGCATCTCCCATATGATGAAAAGTTTTATTATTGTCCTAGCAACAAAATGAACAATACCAGTTCTGCAGATTTGTATTTCATGTCCCCACACCTCCACTCACCACAGTAACTTCAGCTTTATCACTCTGTTCCTGAGGAATGCCTCCCCATCACACACACTCCAAATGCCTCCTACCTCTCCTCAGACACTATCCCACACACAATGTTCCTACATTTCTACCCTCATTTTATTCTTTATATAGCCATAAAGCATGTACTACTTCTGTCCTAGGGAAACACCAGTTTTTATACAAGCTGAACAACCAAAAGCAAGGCTCAGCAGAACATTCTTTTCCTCACAGAGGAGTCAGTTACTGGAGGACAATGGAACAGAGCTCATAAGAAAAACAGCCAGATAATGACACAACTCCTTGTGCACCAACAGCTCTGCAAACTTCTCCCTCAGCACAGCTGCGTGAACTTGAGTCAGATTGCTCTAAAGTTGTGTTGTAAGAAGAGTTGTGTGAAGGATTACAGGAGTTCCCCCTCTTTACTCAGGAGCTTCATTTAAGCTCAGTCCCTCAGGCCTTTATTGAGCTATACTGCAGCTACGGCCAAGCCCAGCTTCGCTGTTCCTGACCCTGACTTGATTTGCAGGTTTGATATCAACCTTGCCTGATCCAAATGCACCTGCCTGTGCTCACTGACTGTGGCTCATCCTGGTTTCTGCCACAGAGCCTGCCCTGCTCACCTCCCTCTGGCACACTGGGGCTGTGCCTTTGCCAGGGAAGCCACCAGTCAGCCAGTTGTGCTGTCACACTAGGGCTCCCTACCACTAGGTCAGCTGGTCTGCAGTGCTTCCAGATAGTACATGGTAGAGTCTGTAAGATTTTCAGGCTCTTTGTTTTGTCAATATATTTGAAACATCTAGCATTCAAAGTTACTGATGATAGGGGGAAGAGATGCAGGTGGGTGGGCAGTTCAGTCATACAGACCTTCAAGAACAAGGCTGAGATTCTTTTTTTCAGCTTAAAAGCAGTTATTTCAACCCAAAACAGCGATTCTATTGGAGGTAGCAAGAGGATACATGGCTAAAACATTTTGACCAAAGAGCAACATTGTCTAATAACCAGAGATATAATTCACCTGTGCCTTATTTTTGTCCTTAGAACTGTAGCCAAATAGTAATTATAATAAACAGACATAACCAGTGAATCAATGTTTCTGTAAGCCTGCTTAATCCATGATAAACTGCACTTAAACAATTAAACCATCTTATAAGAAAACTCAGATTAGGAAATGCCAGAACTGTGTTCGAATAAACTAGTTTTATCCACTGAGTGGTTACACAGAAATACTTTTAGCAAAATGTTTAATGAATGCCATATCTGAATGCTCATGAATATCTGATTACTGCAGAAGTTAGAAAATACTGGTTTATCATTTTATACATAGATACATATGCAAACAAATTCAGATATGTTTTGTTTGGAGCCTGAAGTTTTTATATACATATCTATATATTTTTATATAAACATGTATCCATCTATATGTATACATACACTTTGAAACAAAGTATTAGCAGTGGCATTAAATTGCTTAAGTCTTTAAGTTTTCTATTAAGAGTATTTCATTCATAAAATCTTATTAACAGAATCCTCAGAAGAATGTTCTTTTTCAATTACAATTTTATTCTTATTTCAGCAGAATTTAACAAGTCATTGTGCTTCTTGCACAATGGTTGCCCAATTAGAAAAAATGTATTCTTACCTTATGGTGTTTTGGGCTGATGAATCCTCAGATCCTTTATATCCACATTTTTTAATATCAGTACCAGGTGAATTATTAACACTCATACATTTTTCTTCTTCCATCAGAAGATCACGGAATGACTTTGGCAAAGCAGAATGTAATGAAGATGACCTTTTCAGAAACAAAAATAAAACAACACCAATGCACTTGACACTTGCACTTTCCAAGATCCCATACTATTCTACGATTCAGATAGCAAAGAGGCCTTTCTACTTAAAGACACTAATAAAATACATTTGTTACTAAAAATACCTTGTTACTTGGGTTTTGTATACCACCATTATCCTGCTAGACCTCATGGGCTAAAATAAGTCACTTTGGGTCATATATATAAAGAAGAGGAAATAAATATCTATTAGAACAGAGGAAGACAGTAGTTTTGAAATATCATTAAAATTTAAAAAAAAAAGAAACCCCACCCCACCACCTATTTCGTACACCTCATCCTCTTATGAAGTAATTTTTTTTTATAGATGGCTTATCTTAGATAAGCTGTACCTTTCCTAACAGTGCTAGTCTTTAAAAAATATTTTCATAAATCACAATGCTCCAGGTACTGTTGGTCTAACACAGGCAGTTTACCACCATGAAAGTGAAGTATACTTGATTTTTTCTTCCCAAGATACTGAGTTCCGCATACCTGCTTGAGGCTCTATAAATCCCTTAATCTACAGTGAAATTCAATAAAACTGATATCATTAATTTTCTTTTGCTTGTCCAAGCAAAAGTTACTGAATTAGTGTCTGCATACTACCTTTCAAAAATAAACCAGTAAGAAAATATAGCAATTTAGCATCTTAGGTATCATGAACACTTTCCAAATCTAAAACCTTTTTATTTACAGAATTCAAGGCAGTTACCATGAGTTCTTCTCTTACCTATCAAGGCTTTGGAATTAATTCTTCATAAACACTACAGAAGTAAAACAAGCTTTTTATACAATGCCAATTGTTTGTGCAACTGCCATAAGAAGAGCACCATCTCAAGTCAAAGACTTTAAAGCTACATCTAGGTGGGACACAAGGTAACAAAGATGAATGAATTTAAAAAGCACAACATTGTAACTGAAATGTTACAACAAAAGCATCTGAAATCTATGTATGATGTCTGATATTAGACCACCCTGGATCTTTTTCTTTTATTTAAATAAGCAGCACAGAAGACATAGAAAGCAGAATGGGAACTTCGAGATACAGGGACTTGGAGTCATTTTGCACATCCTCTACTCCTACCACCAGCTGGCACACAGAAGTTCAGGCAAGTGTTTGACCAGAACTCCCCTAAACCTTTTATACTGAGTATGCATATGGTCCACGGGATCTGCTGTCACAGAAGATGATTCTGCTAGTAACATTTTAAGTAGCCTAGTTTCATTTGATTTACCCATTTCCATGAAAATTGTGTACTGCAATCAGATCCGCTTGGAACAGAGAGCCAAAAAAAAAAAAAACCAATCCACAAACATCTCCCAAAAAAATCAACTGTGTCATTCTCAGTTTGTGAACCTATCAAAAAATTATTTGTGGCTTAAAATGATTTGTTTGAAAAGTGGTACAAAATTTTCCTAACATGTAACAGCTCTAAATTTCAGCTTCTCCTGTCTGATACATTGACATTTTTATCTAATTTTAAAAATTAGAAAAACTAATTTATACTTAAAAAAATAGTGGAGTATGGCTATGGTTCTCCAAGATGTAACTGCAAACCATCAAAGAATGGAATTCCAAAACAGCTGCTGATGTTAAGTATAAACTGGAATACTGTCAACCCAACAACCTAGACATCAGGATATGCAATTGTGAACTCTCAAGAGAGACTTCAAATTTCTTCATGCCTCTGGTCTTGAAAAGCCATAGACTCTCCTGAGCTTAAAAAAGGCTTGAAACAAGTAAGCAACACTCCCATTTCCTTGATCAAAGTGGGTTTAGAGAACTAATAAAGTTAACATGCAGTTAACTTTAGACAATTTTTCAAAGTATTACTAGAGCAGTATTCTATTTTCTCCCTTCTAATTTTCAGTTTTCTTCAAAGGAAGAAACAAAGGTTCAGTTTCCCAAAAAACGGTGAAGCTAAAGGTTTCTTTTAGTGGAAAAGGTAGGGCATAGTGTATGACAGACGTTCAGTCAACCAAAAAAAGCCAGAAGGTCCCACACCCTTCTGGCAAGTGTGCCTTACCACATTCAGCATCCAAGTTGAATATCTGATTTCACTGGAACACAAGGTCTATGGCTTTGACTATATTGCAAGTGTGGAAAGCTCAATCGACTGCCAAATGCAGTCGATTAATAGTCCACTGTGAATTTACAGACTAACTCTGCAAATATAATATTAGAGTAGATGAGTAACACAATCATTCTACCTTACACACAAAAATACTTTGAACAACTAGCAGGGGCAATCAAATAATTGACTGCTTGCCTAAAGCAGCTTGAAGTTTATTCAATAAATGTTTTCTTCCATCAGCGAGGCCTAATTTTAACATTTCATATAGCTCCCACTGGTTCTGTGCTTGAACTTCTGAGCTACCGGTATTTTCCAGATCGGCAGCCAGAGGAACGCAGGAGGAACGTGTGGAATCACGCACGGTGACCACATGAGTGTTAGATTGGATTCCATCCTCCTGAAATATACCCTAGCCTTTCCACCTAAGATAGTCTGTGTAACACAGTAGGCCCAGCTCTTTCCAAAAACTGTTTAATCAGAACCTTAAGAGCACAATATACTTTTTGGAGCCATTTATCAAGGGATATTCAAAAATCAGTCTTTATTTGCTTTTTAAAAGCAAGAAAGAATTCATAGACAGTTTGCAGTTTAAATAACACTCAATAGGGTAAAGAATTACCTATCAGATAGTAGATTAATAGTATATGAATAAGTCAAACTATTCAGGCAGAACCTGCCTTTCTTAAACATATTTTGGCTAGGCCTGACCACCTGGTTGTCCTGCACATGCCATATTAAGGCACTAAGGATGATCTGCCCCATGAGCCTCCCTGGAGCCGAGGTCAGGCTGACAGGCACATAGTTCCCCACATTCTCCTTCCAGTCCTTCTTTAAATGGGTCTCATATTGGCTCACCTCCAGACACCAGGGCCCTCTCTATCTGACCAGGGCTGCTGGTAAATGATTTGAAGTGGCTCAGTGGTCACCTTCACCAGCTCCCTTGGTACCCTTGGGTTGATCCCATCCAGCCCCATGGACCTGTGTGTGTCTAAGAGGTGTAGCACATCGTTGACCATTTCCCCTTGGATTATGGGGGATTTATTCCAGCCCATGGGGCTGGGGACCTGGAGAATGACTCATTATTAAAGACTGAGGCAATGAAGACATAGGTGCCTCAGGATTTCCTTCATACTTTGTCACTGCACCTGATAATAGGATGGAGATTCTCCTTCACCTTCATTTTTTTTCTATAAACAATTCTGTCTTTAATTTTTGGACTTTTTTATATGGCATTGTCCTCATGGATAATTATAACATCAGTAGTGAGATTACAAATAGTAGATAGAGTATTACTTTTTTTAATACAATAAAGGATAGAATGATTCAGTGTTTGCTGTGCTCATCAACATGTGATTCAACCATCAATTTCTCCTAGTAAAATTTAAGCCTTAGAGCTGTAGCACCTCAGCCCTGTGACACCTCCTTTAGCTAAAGCAAATAATTAACCTGCTACTTGACCTGCAAAATCACCAGCATAAAGCAGGTAGCCTGTTCTTCAAAGCATTTGAGAGGACCAGTTTTAAGGACACAAATTCATCCACTCACTAGACTTCAGAAGATGAATCTTGCAAACCTTGTTTCTCCTTTTCTTGAGGTCTCAATTATTGTTCAGAGATCAGGAAGAGTCTGAATCCTGAAGTGCAAACCAACTCATTGTCTTTACACTTAAAAATAAAATTGTGGGCTTTGCCCAATATTGTATCAGAACAAATTTAAGGGATTGGAGGAGTAAAGGAAACCCTAAATTTTAGTCTCAGGTGTACATGGATGAAAAGCAACTGAGAAGACAGAAAGCTTACGAGTGACTGTGATGGGTATGCCAAAACCTTTGCTCTCACTGAGGTACAACCAAGTAAGCTACAGAGAGAGGAGACTGACAGTCCTTCTAGGGAAGCAGTACAAATATAATTTGCAATAAAAGTCTTCTTGAATAGGGAAAACTGGAGAAATGGCCACATTCACTTAAATGAATGTGAAATGAACATTTATTTCATGCTTAGAGCATGCAAATAGGTATTAATCCTGTGATAATCAAACCCATTAAATATACATAATTTGAAAATTCTACATGTTTTGTTTATGTTTTTATCCAATGCCAACAGTATAAGTGATGGACAAAGCATGACTTGGGCTAGCACCTTATTACATTTGTTATAAACCTAATTCACTGAACAGATGATAAATTATTTTTGTATTTGATACTGTGATATTAATGCAAGCCCTTAAATTGTATGTGATCAGCATTCAAAGTAATTTTAAACCACTCTGCATCCTTCTATCATAAAAACTTTTAGAAGCATCCAAAGCTCCCTCCAGCTCCAAGACACTTAGATAACTTTGTTATCCCTAATTTGGGTCAATTTTGCTCTAGTCCAAAGTCATTCCAGACGTTCCCCCAGGAAGGGCTAACATTTTCCTTTGGTTTTGACAGAGAAAAAACACCATTCATAATGGTTTTCAATAACCTCTTCCTAGCTAAGTTTCAGAGCTAGTTCTCAATCTTCTTCTATGATTTACTTGGACACCATCTGCAAATACAACATCGTACACAGGAAAACACCAGATGGGATGCAGTCTTCTGACTCAGAGCAAACTTTCAAAGAACTGTTAAACTGCAACCACTGCATTTCCCTACCCCCTTTGAATTTCTAGATCACTCCCAAATGTAGATACAAATAGTTCCGTCTGCCTAAAAACTCTCCAAAGAAAAAGAATTGATATTTGATTTATAACATACCATGCATTCCCTAGTTTTGCAACTTTTGTGGGTGGAGGTGGTGCAGTTACTGCAGTGGTAGGCTCCAGGCTGCTAGCTACTGCTCCATTATCTTTTGCTGCCAGGGCAATCATTTTCCTTTGCTTCTGAGAAAGCTTGATTCCATGAGACATCATTCTGCTGTGAATGGACATTGCAAAGACAGAAGTTGTAAGATCCATGTCCTTTGAGATGACTCACCTTTAATCCTGTAAATTAAACTGAGAAATAACTTCTTTCCTAAACAAAAGTACTTTGCTTAGAGTGCCAAAAGGCAAGGGCTGGGGGCAAGGGCTCAGATGGCTGGGAAGCAAAAAAAAAAGGATCAACTAATATCAAGAGTGACAGAAAGAACACATCATAGAAATATTCTTCACACAGATGTCCATAAATGAAAACATGCAGAGTAGGAATCAAGTCACCAAAAGAGGACTACCACCAGATGAAGACTATTTTCTAATCTTGTGATTTTTTAGAGACTGTCAAGCTTAGCTCCCTTAAACCAAAAATATTCATACATAAAAAAAATGTATACAACAGCATAGAGCCATTCCTTCTATCTGTAATAATTTTCTTTTCTAAGCTATGTGGATTCTCCAGTCTTGGCTGTTTTGCTTGCAGTTTCTGAATCTATGCATCAAGCAAGCCTTTACCAGGTTCCAGGAGTACTGTCCTAACTCTCCTTTATAGCAAAGCCACACCTCAAAGGTCATGAAGAGTCACCTTCTGTTCTCTTCTGTATGTTGCCACTAAAACAACCCTAGCTTTAATATACTGCCTTGTAAAAAAGCATGTTTATCTCCTTGGGATGCTTCTACAAGAAGGCACCACACTTGCTTCTGTCTGAAGAATTGTCAACATCAAGACATGAATTCTGGGAGAGGTCAGAGAATAGACAACAAGAAATGAACTTCTCAAATCCAGGTTTCATGCACAAGTAATTTCCAAAGTCCTAGGGACAAGAATTAATTCTTTTTGGTCAGAAACAGAAAGGCTCAGCAGGACAGGCCACTTATTTAAGACACTAGCTCACTCGCTCTTTTACAGTAGTTGACAAAAGAAGAGTAAAATAAAGGGATACATTTTGTATTCAGGAAAGAAAAACAATATAATGAAGTAAACAAAGCTGTTCAAAAGCAAACAGAACAACTTTTATCCTGCTTTTTTTAAACTGAATGGCTTAAACCACTAAGTAAATTCATAACAACTTGGGCCTATCACACTTTTTTATAGATTTTGGTTTTTTACCAACCTTGAATTTGCCTTTGGCATGGTTCCACATTTCTGCATACTTTCTTCAATTTCCATGATGGTTCTCAGATCCATAGCAGGAGGGCTGGCAGGGCTATGTGAAAAATAAAAAGTTACCTTACAAGGCACTGATTTTTACTTACAATCCACAGTTCCAGCCTTCACTGAAATCCTCTAAATCATACATAGGATTGGTAACTGGTTGTATAATTTATGTCTGTTTCCTCAATTATGGCAAACCTCAAATAAAATGTTTCTGACAAAACTTTTATAAATATATACATATTTAAGAGCACACTATAAAAATACTTTCAAGACTCATTATAGTAAGAAACAAAGAGATGTGAACTATGATTACTTTAAAAAAATTTGAACTCTAAAAAGATTAGATACTTAAAGCTATGATTACTTCAAAAAAATTAGCTAAATAAGAATACTTATTTAGTAGTCAAATGCTCATGCTAAGTTATAGAAAGGCACTGCTTGCAGCTCTGAAGGTGGAATTAGATATCTCTTTTAAGTGAAGGATTAAAATTATTTGACATGATAAACAAAACAGTTTTTGCAGTCAGAGCGCTACACAAACATCAGTAACACTCTCAAACTTCAGTTATCAGTCTCTTTTTCATACATGACTTAATTTTAAACTTCCACTGAAATAAGCATGAATTAAATCTACAAATTCCTAAGCTTTACAAAAAACTATAAATTAAAATGTGGGTACTTAAAGACATCTGTAAAGTAATTACAAAACGATTCAAGGACAGACTTTCTAATAAAACACTTACTCCATCTCTCCTTACAGATAAAAAACAATACTCAGTTTTTTATTATTGTACAAGCTAAACTTGTGGTGTTGATTTTTACAGCCTGTTTAAGTCTAAAGGCCTAAAAAATCTCAAAGTACAGCAGAGTTTCTAAAGGCTTCAAGCATGGTACGATTCTACAGAAAACTCTCCAGTATTTTACACAGTATTAACAAAGTAGGTGTTAGAAAAGTACAGAGTAGAAGCAATTAAAAATAAGAATAATATATATAGAATTGTTTTTCTCAATGAATAATTACAAAATGTTGTCCTTTTATTAAATTACCAAGCTTTTGAGTTCACATGTCAAGTAATGTATGATCATTTTGAAGAGCAGATAGCTTTTTAGTCTGAATATAACATTATTAGCTTTCACTACCAAGTGTAAAACAGTGACTGTAAGTATTACTGCACCTGAAACTGGTTGCTACCCAATTGGGAGAGCTTGCAGAGCTGTGTCTGGCACTGGGAATGGACTGTGGAACAGACTGCATCAATGCTGATGCTCCCTTGCATGACTTCATCTCCTTGTTAGTGTGAGAGGGTTTCACACTCTGACTGCATACTTTGTCTTTCATCTAAAGATCAGGCAGAAAATTGTTGAATAAACATTTCAAACACTAAATTTTATTTTCTTCATCAAATAAACAACAACTCTTCAAAGTTACCTACTCAATTGTAAGTACAACAGGTTCACAGAAAGACTCTAAAATACAAACTCTATTTTGATGGACTAGATAAACAAACAAAAAACTTGCTAAGAGGAAATCCAACCTCAGTCCTCTCTGGAAGAAATCCTTTTGTGAAGTCAGGGGACTGCAAATCTCTGGGACTACCCACTCCTGCATAACTACCTTCAGAATCAGATGTTAAGAGTTCTGGAAGTGAGTCTACTGAGTTAGCTTTATCCAGTTTTACTGAGCCTAGAAATAAGAAAAGATAGGACTATTAAATCATGAGAGCCAGACTAAACAATGTTTAACAAGCACAAAAATTATTCGCACCATATGATGAATATAAAGCAACCAGAAGTTTATCTAGTCCAGAATACTAGCCAGTGGTAAGTATAAGCAAATTGTTTGCTATCCTAAATATTTTTTCAGAATGACATTACTCACAGTTTTCTTTCTCTGTCTCACAATATACAAATAACAACACTTTTCCCCTTAATTTTTCTACCATCTTCTCAGTAAAAAGTGGATAATTTATTCTTTGTTTCAGGAAAAAAACCCCACAACACACTAACAGAAATGTTCCACTTGTTAAAATCACATAAGAAAATGTGCATTATATTTATTTGATAAAATACATGCTTTTATTTGAACTTTGGGAATGATGACAAGCACTCTTTCAACAACATCTTTAATCTTAAGAATTCACTATTTAAATTCTACTATAGTATTCACAAGAAAAGAAATACTAAGATTTCCTTATTGAAATACAGAAATTGCATTGCATGTCACACTTTATGTTCTGTTTTTATACCTGAAAGGAATCTCTTTCCCACTGACCTGTAGAGGCTGGACTCTGAATAATATCTGACAGATTATATCCTCCAGAGCTGTCAGACCGTTTCCTTGGCTTCTTTTTTGCCTTAGTTTTTGCTTTTTTGAAAAGGGCTTCCCTAATAGGAAAAAAAACAAAAAACCCTACAGAATGCATTAAAGCCAGAGAAACTGAGCTTCATAACTACCCATGCCAATGTCACATTTTTCAGTCAGCAGCAGCAGTTATACTTCAAGCAGTATATCTCAGCAGCTGGCACTAGCTGCCTGCTCCTGCTCTGCTTATGCACTGGTACAGCCACTTCATAAATGATTTTGGGGGAAAAGAAGAATCCAGGGAGAAAAGAAAAAAAATATTTCCAATCTAGTTCTAGCCCCTGGACTACTATACTGCACACAGACTTCTGCTGAGACAGTGGAAGACACAGCTGCTGCACAGGCTGGCACTGCCACCTAGGTCAGATTAAACCTGCTACAAATTACAGCAACTGAGATAAAGCAAATTACAGACAACTCTCCACTTTTTTCTCTCTTGCTTTCTCCTAAATTACTGAAGCTCAATAAATGCCACAATTGGTCTCATTTTTCCCCAACACAAACACTGCCATTATGATAATACTAATTTTACAATAAAGCAGATATAGGGTGATGTTGCCCAAATTTCATGTGTTCCTGTATATGCTATTAGAAAGAGTGAAATCAAATAAAAGGCATCTTTCAAACAACAAGCAACAAAACCACTCAATTACATGAAATGCAGCTACAGTGTAATATTTCAAAGCTTTTTTAAGCAGCTTTTTGTTAAGTAACTACATAATTACTTAATCACTCCTGCAGCACTACCTCACATTACTTGGGGTGTCTATTTTTAAATCCTTGGACTACACAATTCCCTAGAAGCTACCACCCAGCCTTGAAAAACACTAAAAGGCTTGCAGTTGAATACAAAATAGCATCTCAGTTTCCTTGATCTACTTGCTCTTACCTACATTAATTTATTTAGTGCAACTTTTCCTGACACAAGTGCTCAGAACAGTACACAATACTGAAGGTGAGGTTTCTTCTGCAGGCTGACATTTTATCCTACTGTTGGGAAGCCTGTTAACAAGCCATCCTATCATATTACACAGCTCTGTATTTCACTTGACAATTCTGTTAATATCAAGAAATTTAGATTATCACAATTTTTCAAATAAATTTATACTACATTCACTAGTCTGTTTTTTCTTTTTGATCGCCCCTAGTTCGATGAACTGCACAGCTGGCCTCACACATATACAGATACTCTCATCACATGCACAAGCCCTAGACATTGCTGTGAATGCTCATTTTGCAACCTTTAATTACATGCCACTTAAAAATTGAAAGTGCTCTGCTGCAGTTCTGCAACATTTTCAAAGACTTAAGGAAACTGAGAATGGTCTTTGAAATCTCATTTCTTAATCTTTCAATTCTGAACTTAAATGCAGTCAGAGACCAATGTATATGGGGATTAATGCCACACACAGTTTATCTTGTTAAAAATATTGATGAAAAACAAATACTTACTGAGAATTTTGTTCTGTATTCATTTCTTCCCTCAAAAATACAAAGTTCTCTCCATCTTCAGGTTCAAAAGAACTTATGTCGGGTCCATTTGGATATGGAGTAATTACTCTTCTGACCATAGCCGGAATCTGCAGTTGTAAAGGTCGTTACATTAAGTTTCACTGAAGTTGTATGTTACCAAATTTATGTAAGAAGGCCAAAACCATTCGTCATTTAAAACACGGATCATGTAATTAATTACTTAACAAGCTTATTAACTTAAGTTATATCTTTAAGCAAAACTGGAGAAGTATCTTAAGTGACAGAGTCAAAATGCCTATGTTTCATCTATTGTTAACTTGTGGCAAAAAAAAAAGCTTAAAGATTTTGCAAATATTTATCTTTTATAGTAAAAGAACACTGAATTATGTGTCTTGGCTTTCACCATTGCATTACAGTTCAATTTTCACATTCTTCTTCTTACTGCTAACATCCTATAGATCTTAAAATCTCTATGATCACCCTGAACTTTTCTGCTTTCTTCTAAGTAAGGGATGCTCTTTTCCATAGGTTTTGCTTACACTATTCCATGCAACAATTGTTAATTACAGAACATTAATATGTTTAATGTTTATAGTTAATTAATTTAAAAGACACAACACTGTTGCAGCAGTAGCTAATGAAAAATGAAACATGAACTCTTGAGCATGATAATAGAAGCAGACGACTTTATCTATTCTTGTTTTACACCTAATCAGCTTACACTCAAATTGTACAACTTACCATTTTCCTGTAATAAACAGAAAGATCCTTCACAACTTCATCACTTAAGACATCCAGAGTCCTAAAAAAAAAAAAAATATCCTTAGATACCACATTAATCTTATCAGCTTATAAAAAAATCACATTAATGAAAAATTCAAATTAACATTTTGGATGAATCTCACCTACAGGTATTATCACCTATTCATGCTGGTCAGTCTAAAGGAAGACACTGAACACAAAATAAAAACTAATCAGTACCTTTGTTGTAGGGCAGGATTAAATAAACAACCTTTCCACCTACCTTTACCTAAGATCACAGCCAAAACAGACCTATATAGTTAAGCTAACAAGAACTGGTCATTGTTTTACCTATTTCTGCATACTGTCCTCCTGATATGTATCTAAATACTCCAAATCTATGTATATTCTCAAAAAATCTCAAACACAACACACAACATAGACATTTATGCCAATAAACAATACTACAGCAACAAACCTGACTCAACAGAACTGTCTTGTCCATGTGAGCAGTTCTCATTGCAAAAAGCTGCCAGGACTTAGTTCTGTCTCAGGTTTCTCAAATTAAAAGTCTTTCTACCCAATACAAACATTTTCAGATTTTCACTAAAATTTAGATAGACACTTAATTGTAGTAAGAATATTGCATGTAGGCTTACGAGGAAACAAGTCTGAATTCCAAATAATATTTAAGGCAACATTACTAGATTTTTACTCCTCTCCCCAAAAATTTTTACTCTTCTCTCTTCATCTCATAGAGAGATGAAGAGGGAAATTGCTAATATGAATAAATTTCTGTATCTGGGATGCAAGCGAAGCCTCTGTGTGACGTGGCAATGAAATGCTGGCATTCTGAACTGTTTCAGATCTCTAAGAACTTCTGTAAGTGAAAAGAAGTCTGACAAAAAGGACAGAAAGAACTCACAATAAAGACTTTTTTTTTGGCTGGTTTTTTTGGTGTTTTTCTTAAGGTTTTGCAAGAAAAGAACTTAAATCAGTGCTAATAAAGTTTGGTCTGAGAAGATGATATGTACTTAGGAAGGAACTTGATGGCCTGTCCAAAAGCATCAAGAGAAGGAAGGCCAGTTTCTCAGAACTTTAGAACCACTGAGGAAAGCAAGGATAATAAATTAATTTGTTCATCTCTCACTGCAGACATTAAAGCAAAAATACTAGCAGAGGGCAGACCCATCCTCTTTGGAAAATGAAGCAGCTATTTAATACACCTACTTAAAACAAATCAAATATGTATTGTTAACAACTATGTTAAAAAAAACAAACCCACCCAAACAAACAAATAAGAAAATCCCCACAATAATCCCCATCCCCCCCAAAAAAAACCTCCAAATGGAGGGAAAAGAAAAGCCCCACAGCAGTTTTATGCATCTTCAAAAACAGTTTTAAAACCCCGAAAAAAACTAGGCCTAATGTTAAAGCCCAGAGAGGCTCTTCATGCCAGACTGTAACATATGGTTTTGTGCTATAGAACTGGTACAGTATGTACAGATACTTAACTAGCTTATCTCTCCCTAACTGACATAAATGGGCCTACCTTTAAACTAGAAGTATTCAGCTGCATTTTAACATTAAGCTGTCCATATTAGTTATTCCAATCCTTTTACCTTTTTGGGATATTTAAATTTTACAACTAATACATGAACACATTTGCACTCCTGCTTACCTTGCTTCAAGCAAAGCTGCCATATTGAGTCCTATGAACTGCAAGCAGGACAATTTTAGTTGTTCAGCACTATACATTGCTGAGAACTCCAACAGCTCAGCAGCATTCTTTAAAGTCACTACAGAAACAAAACACAACAAACTAAATTAGATAATTTGCTGTAGTATCAAGCAGCCATTTTAACACTCATTGTGCAGCATCATCTAGTTATTGAAATGTATCATATACTACCCCATTCCTAGAAAAAATGTTAACATTCAAATGGCCATAAACTATAGGAAGCTTCATGTAACTTGGTAGCATCTTGTATGCAATGGCTGCTTCACAGAACTAAAGAGCCCTACCTACAAACAGATCAGTTTCAAAATATTAAAACCCAGCAGTCCAAAACAAAAAGGAAAGATAAAAATAGCAAGTTTCTTAAATAGCATAAACAGTCGTTAAACTTCCAAATGTTCCAGTTTAGTATGGAGAAAGAAAAAATAAGAAGAGTGTAAGAGGAGAGAGGGAACACTAAATACAAGGACAGAAATAGAAACAGAATTCATTTTATCATATTTTAAAGAAAAGAAATTTCAATTCAATGAAATGAAGATTCCATTGGGGTTAGTTTTTTTGGATTTTTTATTTTTTTTAATTAAAGAGCAAGAGACAAAGATGACACAAGAGGAATGGAAGATCATGCTAACCTAGAATATTGCTTGGACTAAAGCAGCAATTATTAGCAGAATGAACATCAAAATGTAATCACATGAAAGGAACATATACAAGTTCTTTGCTGCAAAAGGCAAGATCTAAAAATACCATTTTTTGTTCTCTAACCCTTTACAGTACATGTGGAAAGACTCACATTTTTCTGCAATGGCTACTTCACAGATTTCTTTGAGTCTGGATATAAGAAGCTGATCTGCTACCACAAGAACGTTACATATGAACTCCACATTTTGAGAATCTGGAAAAGAAAGCATTATGTAAACACTGGGGGCAAATCAAAAACAACTATAAAACAGACAGCGTCAAAGAGATTTTACCAAAGCACAAATATAAGGGCTTCACAAATTTTGATGGGATTTTCACAGCACAAGAAACAGTTTAGAAGAGCACCAACAGTCCACTTTTTGAAGCAAAAAAAAGGAGGGAAAAGGAAAACTGCAGTTTGACAAACTAAAGAAAAGGTAAAACAAGGCCTGGAATACTGCTATCCCCTCAAACTCTAAAGAAAGAGTCAAAAATTTTGATTTTTTTAAAATGTAAACTCCAACACAAGCACATTAAGTTCTGAATTTCTATTTTAAAAATAGAAAAAATCCAAGAGCTACAGTTGAAAATATACTAATGGCACCTTTTATGGCAAGAGCTTCATCTGTATACAAGTAATCCACAATTATCTGCAGTATGTCAGAATGGATGGGCATTTCCAGAGCTGAACAGGTAGCCTAAAAGGCAGAAGTATTTAAAGAAAAAAAAAGAAGAAACAGAAAGATTAACTACTTGGAATAAAATATAAAATTAGGACAGTACCTATATTTAGAAAATAACTCAGATTGAAGGTCACATTTTCAAAGTTAAATAATTACTTAAGCATTTGTACAAAATCTGTCCAAGTTTCTCAATCAAGACCTGATTGTAGCAAAGCAGTTAAAATCTGTTCAAACTTCTGAATAAATATTCATGAAACAGTTTCATGTTTTATCACTTCGACCATCTACTCTAACAATCTTCCTTGACTATATTACTTTACCAACAATTACCTAAAAGTAGAACTACAGGAACCCTCTATGCAAGTACTGAACTGCTTTCCTTTCAAGGTCAAAAGAGCTGACGAAATCACAAGTTCCCAATTAACAATAATACTGAAGTAGTCACTACTGTTAATGCCCTCATCAAGCCCTCCATTTGGAGAAGCATCCAAACTATTAAGGTAAAGCTTCGGTAAGAGCAAATATTTGCCACTAAATCATGCAATTGTCACTATTTGTGTTCATCACTGCTTAACAACTTAGATTTACTTCAGGCGGTACCAAAGTAAAGTTTCATACTGAAATATGCTTTAGAGCAGCTACTGGTACTGACATGTATTTACCTTCTAACAGTGAAAAACCTCTTACAGACATTACGATTGTTAGATAACATCTACAGTCCTTGCTTCACAAAATATTTACTTATTAATTTAGGCTGATTTAGGTTTACTAACAAAATAATAGGGAACTACATACTGATATACAAAATCATTATACAAATGGACACTCAACACTTTTAAAAAAACCTCTTAAATCAATCACTGGTCTCACAGTGTTTCAAATATGTTTTTTGAGGGATGACTTAGGAAAAGGCAGCATAGCAAACTGGAGGATGGGTCAAGTTCTGTTTCACAGCAGAACAGAACTGCCAGTACTTCACTTAAGTACTTACTGCTCTTAATGTATTGCTGGAAAACTAAGAAATTTGAGGAACTCCTGCACACTGCTTTAGTTTTCAGTCTGAGAAACATACTTCTCCACTTAGACCATTCCTCTCTTTCCATAAACATTACCAATAGTAATAGTAATACCAATAGGTAGTTAAACAGAGGTATTTTGTGAAATTACAACGTCCAGGAACAACCAGGGCATTGACACATAGCTGGCAAATAGGAACCACGACAAATTAAAGATCTATACCTTTTGAAACAGCAGTTGGTGACTAAGTAGAATAGTCCCTGATATCTTCTACTTCATTTAATAGCAAAAGTCAGCTGGAGCTCTACACACTGACCCTTGATCCTGCTCTCTCTTGCACTCAGTACATATGACAAGTTATTCCAAACTCCATACTATGTAAATTGTACCATTTTCTACAGAAAGAAAATGAAAACTCATCCAAAGCAGTATCCCATAAGAACAGTCCAGTCAGTGGTTTTTTATAAAGCCATGAGCTAGTTCAAACTAAACCCCTAAAACAAAAGCAGCAATTTCATCTGATAAACAGTATTTATTATTTTCATTTAGTACATAATTTCAGTCTTACAAACACAGAGTAACCAAAAATATGGCCTGTGGGGTTTTTTTCTTGCAAACAGAATCAAAGAATCCAACCCTTCCTTATCCCTAGTATTTACTATAGGAAAAACTGAAAAGCTGTCACTTATTTGATGCAAAATAAAATGTAGCATCACACATGGTTTTGGCAAACTTACCTCAATCCATGAGCTGCTTAACATGCTGTGAAAATAATCTGTAAAGAAAGGCATTTCAGTTCAAGATGCAATAAAATGACAGTTAAAAAAGACAATATAACTTATGTTACATAAATATATATAAAAATACACACACATACCAAGTCTTGCACAAAGTACACACTTATGACACGGGAACTCCTTTCCATCTAAAGATTTCAGGGTCACATCGTAGAGGTATGAACTAGAAGATATTTAATAGCATCAGAACTGTGACTATTTAGAAGAGCTACAAATTGTAAACTCTACAATTAAATGCTAGCTTTAGCAAGTTAGGATTTATCCTTTGAAATAACACACACTTGAACTTTAATAATACCACAGAACATAAACCCAAAAGAATGAGCACAATGCTTTCCAGAATTTCTTTGTCCAAAGTTAAGCTTCAAAAATTCCATATGAAATATATCCTTCAAAACTCGGTCAATTACTGTTTCAAAAAAACTATGATTAAACAAATTAATTATGGCTAATTTTAGTCAATCTTTAGTCAATTAAATGGTCTATGTTAAGTTACCTATTTCTTCAATATCAGGAGGTACCATAGGCCTTGATGATGCATTGTAAGAATGAACCCAAATTCTGTGAAACCAACTACAATGGTTGCTTCTCCTATATAGACAGACTATTCAGGACTTCAGGTATAAGTAACTCGATCACATCAATGGAATTAAAAAAACAAACATCACTTTGCTAAAAACAAATTAGAAAACAAACTATGCATTTGCTTATTTCTAATCCATGTAGTCTTATTGCTACAGAAAGCAGATTTACGGAAGTCAAATTGATTTTGACATTCTATGACACAGTTAATCCACTAAGGTACAGTAAAAAGAGTCAAAGATATACCATAGATAATCTAACCCCAATTACTAATTTACAGATCAAGTCTATAAATATCTATAGAGAACTTCCAAATCTGAGTTACTATGATAGAGACAATTCCACACCAGAAATTAAAATGCAGCTGTATCAACCTTAGTCCTTACTTAACATGTAAAGAGATGACATAAGAGGAAGGCAGTGGGGCAGGGGAAACTTGATTTTAAAAAGTTACCATTTCTTCTGATTCAACTTTGGTTTGTTCCCATTCTTCTTGTTGACAACATTAATTTTTCCATTTTCTAATCTGACTCCATCCAACCTGCAAATTATCAACATTAAAAATAAGCAATACAATTAGATAACAGTTCCAACTATTAAGAACAGTTTTACAAAGTAACAGTACTTCAGTAGGCTCATATAGTGAATATGAAAACGAATCATCATACAAAAATAGAAGCCAGTTGTTACTTGAAAAGTTTTCAAGGCAGATGTAAAATGCAAACAACATTCTTTCCTCATCTTATATATGCATTTCATCTTAGATATATATTTCATCTTAGATGAAACCTATACTGTAGAGTTGCTGCCTACTATTGTACTGTAAAGATTCAATTAAAATTTCAATTAAAAGTTCAATGCTACAGGGTCAAAAACCAAAAAGTTAAATACATATCTGTACCAATCAATAAACTGAGCGAAGACAGTGGTTTGAAAGAGATAAGAATTTCAGCACAGGCTTTTTTATCATCCTAATTCATCAGGGAGGCTTGTAAATGGGATGGTAAAGACACAGGAGTGCTGCTGGTGGATTACACAGTAATACACCTTTAAAGGCAAAGTACCACAGAAATGTTACTCGGGAACTCAGTTTTAGCAGCAGCCTCACATCTTGGCTCTGCATGCAAGAAGTACAGTAAGAAAACTGCCCTGAAAAAACTCATATCCCTCTTTTGAAAGGACAAATGCAGGGAAAAAAGCCCAAACTGATTAATGCAGTTCTACAGAGACAATTGATCTCAATTCCATTTGTTTCAGTATGTAACAAAAATTACATAATTTGAACAAGAACTTAAATTTGCTTTGTGCTGTTTTATACTAAACATGTTTGCTGTCTTGTGAAAAACTGCTAGACTACAGACCACAGTATAAAAATTATACAGTCCAGATTCAGTTACATCAGCTATCTCTAACATAATCAGTATTGATGTTTTATGGCAGTCTTTCTGGAAAGTCAGATGATTTATACCAGATATCAAATCCCATAGAGCTCATGTCTTAGAGGATATTGCCATAGTTTAACTCATGTGGCTAAAGACCACACAGTCCCTCCCTCACTCATTCTGCCCTCACCACCCACCAGTGGGATAGGCGAGAAAATTGGGGAAAAAATTCATGGGTTCAATAGACAGTTTTAATAGGGCAGAAAAAGAATGGAAAATAGTAATAATGCTAACAGAATGAGCAGATACAAAACAAGCAATGCCTAAACAATGATAGAATAGCTCACCACCCACCAACCTGAAACTCCTATATGTACTGGAAATAAGCCCAGTCAGTTCATAAGTAGCATTCTCTCATCATCTCCCCCTAGTTTCTAGTCAAACATTAGTGTTTTAATTCCCACTAACAACTAAACTTAGATCAGCTACATAAAAAAAACTCCATGGAGAGTTCATCAAAACATAAGTGCATTTCCTTTCACCTACCTTTCACTTAAATTGCTGAGCCCAAACTTCTTTGCTGCACTTTGCAACATTTTAATGAGATTAGGTTCATCACCAGCTTTGCCTTTTTTAGATTTGCTCTTCTGTTTTTCATTTATAACTTGCACCTGATTATTTCTATAAATCTCAAATGCAGATTTTCCATTGACATTTTCATCAAAGCTCATTTTGCTGAGATTAGAAATTAAAGTATCTTGATATTCATCTGATTTTTCTTTATATGAGATTTTTGGCTTGTAACCATGAGTCAAAAGATCACAAGTATCAGTGTATATGAACTGCAGAAGGTATGCAAACAGATCTGGATGGACCTTCTCAATTACATAGAGATCACAACCAACAGCATCTTCATCTTTACGGTAGATGTCTGGAGTGTCCAGCTGGTTGTCACTGGAAACAAAGAGCTCCTGGAAGAAGTCGGAGCGTACGGCCAAGATGTATTTGTGCACGGGGTACATTCTTGTACCGATCTGAAAAGTCACATCATGGATGCTGTCCATTTCATCTGTTTCATCTAACAGTTTGCCGAAATCCATTCCAAAACTAGACAGTGACACACTTGGAATTTCATAGAGACTAGAACAAAATTAAATCCATAATCAAACACTATTTGAACCCTTCATCACATTTTAATGAAGAGAAATGTTCAATGAAGAGAAAAATTATGTTTTCATTTGGTTTCTTTGAGTTTTTTTCTTACATTGCTGCACTGCTCAACATTTCTTGTCCCGTTCTTTACAAAAATAACTAATAATATGGTATTTATACAATTAAACTACATAAATAAGACTTGTCTAGCTTCTATATTTACAGTATATAGTATTTTGCCTTTGTACTGTACCACTATTATCAGAACTATCTTATCTCCATCTCATTTTTCCAACATGAAAACACAGAAATGCTTGTTGTATTTCATATTACAAACTAAAGCAATATGGGAAAAAAGCTAATGTTCAGCTATTTATCACAAATGTTGGAATCTATTACGAGAGCATAAGAAACATAGCCCAGTATTCTATTTACTTATTTTACTTTATACATTTCTTTCCAAACAAAGAAAAATTAACTAGTCACTTTTATTTAAAAGTTGATTATTGGTAATTACTGGAAGGGTGAATATCTACAGTACTTAGAACTCAGAGTGTGTTATGAAATACCTGGCAAATGCTTGCCTTGAACACTTCAGATGAAAGATCAATACTGTCTATTATTATGCAAATACATAAGCTTAGGCCTTTAGATAACTTCAACATAATTACTAACAAAGTACCATTCTCTAGCAGTATGGATAACTGTATTTACTGTAACTTCTGTATGAGCCAAAAAACAGGAAAATAATTATTCAATCTCTATTCAATCTCAATCATGCACAAAAAAAGTTACAGCTGCTGTCATCTTAAATATACCTGGTTTTAGGATCTGACTGTAATACAGCAAAATTGCAGCCACTAGGATCAGTAGCAATACTGACAGCTCGGTGGACAAAAGTCAGCTTCTGAAGTCGAATTCTTTCATACACACTGGTTGTACCATGTTCACAAGAAACATCACATGAAGGATGCTGAAGGCTTGATACAGGTTCTGTTAAAAAAAAAAAAGAAAGTGAATACACATCACAGAAAGATCCTGCTAATTAAAATACAACTAATACAACAGAAAGGCAACACTATGACTTCTGTATGTCCATTGATGGAGTAATTGAATAATGCCAAGCCATGCTGAAGATTTCAGGCTTGCTTATTTACAGAATATATAGGAGGAGATCAGGCAATTTCACTGAAAATCTTGTTCTGTACGAGACAGGTATGTTCCTTGCAGAAAAACAAACCATCAGGACCTACTTCCAGTAATATAAGCCAAGTTAATAAGGTGGAAGTTGCTTTGGACCTTGAATTGTGCCCAGGTAAGGGACTAGGAAACAGGTTTCACAGACTTAGCAGTGCAAGCAAGTACATGCTCCTTCTCTTGCTCAACACCAATTCTCTTCAGACTCATCATCTAATATGTGACAAGATTATTACACTAGACCATATTGCTACTATTACTCTTCAGAAGTACTTTTCTTCCCAAAAAATCTCCACCTAAAGATAAAGATATTACTGAGGAAAGAGTACAGTAGCAGTCAATGCTAAAAACTGTCAGTCACAGAGGAAAGAACTTGCCACATAATACTGTTAGAGATTGTAAAGATTCAATTAGATCTTTTTACTGATTTAAAAGTACTTAAAAACCACTAAGAAATCACAGCTAACCTTTCTTTTCTGAGTTTTTTTTCCCTTCTTCCAGCCACTTCCCTGTAAAGGCTTCACCATCACACGTGACAAACATTATTTCGTTCCCATTCAAGGCAACATCAGACATGAAGACTTGACGGCCATACACCCAACGACACTGCTTCATGGAGTTGTTAGATGACTTCCAACAAAACACCTATAATATCAAGTTTTTAAGGAAAGGGGAAATCTTCATATAATTTAAAAGCAGTTACGTATTACACACAACTTTTTTAAACACAAGAACATGCCATCTCAAAATTGCATATAAAAGGAAAAAGACATTCTTCAAAATTTTAGGATAAAGTGTTATGAGCATCTATTAGAGAGAATCCATGAGTAAAACAGGGAAAATCTATCATAATATCAAGATACATTTGTTCATGAAGAGCATCTGAAAAGCTTCTCCAAATACTGAAGTATCTTCACAGCACTCATATATAGGACAGGTTTTACTGGCATCTTGACAAGGCGCCAAGTCAAGAAACAAGATTTATCTAATTCTTAATTTATAGATTTTTCCAACTGGTTTGCTAATAAGTCAGACAAATTCAAAGCTAGCACACTGGAAATTTAAACCATTTCCTGTTAATTGTTTAACAAAAATCTCAAATTTCTCTGTACCAGCCTAGGTTTGGAATGGAGATCATGACCAAGCACAAACATCAAAACCTTCAGGAATACAAAGCTCTGCATGCACAGCAAGCCCCCAGAAAGTACACTGTACATATCTGAAAGACAGGCCCAAGCAAGGTAATGTTGTCACATGTGGCATTAGCAGTGCTAAAGTCAGACCTTCATTTTCTCCCACTGAAGGACTTGCACAGGTCTGTTAGCATCCACATAAGGAAGGGACAGAAGAACTTGAGTAACTTATTTAATTTCAACTGCCTTGAGCCCTAAGAATCACAGAATGGTTGAAATTGAAATGGATCTCTGGAGGTTGTCTAGTCCAGTCCTCTGCTCAAGTAGGACTACCCAAAGCCAGCTGCCCAGGAACATGTCCAGGCAGCTTTTGAGTATTTCCAAGGATAGTGATTTCATAGCCGTAACTGGCAAAAGGTGGCAGTGCTGGACCACCTTCAGTGCTTCCCAATATTCAGATAGAGCCTGCTCTGTTTCAGTTTGTGTCCACTGCCTCTGGTGCTAGCTCTGGGCACCACTGAAAACAGCTTGGCTCTACCCACTTCACATCTTTTCTTCAAGTATGTACATACAAGTGACTTTCTATTTTCTGTGTATATACTTGTGACTTTTATTTTCTAGGCTAAACAGTACTCCCTTCAAAAAAGGGGCAAACAAGCCAAACCAGAAAGCACTGATTCAATAAACCCAGATTCCATCCCTCTCCTTATTCAATAATTTATAATGCCTGAAAGCACTGAAGATCCCAGTACCTGTCAGTATTCAACATGGAAAGATATGAAATGCACACAGATGTTTTTTCTCTGATGCAGGAAGATCAAGTAATTTCTTACTGCTAAAGCAGTGTCCCAAGGATGTTGAAGGGGCACTACCAATACTACAGATGCTAGAGGCTACACCTCACATGATCAAATACTGAATTGAAAGTTTATAATCTCCGAGACAACTAATAACCTAATGAAAAGATCATCTCAAAACATAGCTCAGCCAAATGCAAGGAAAGAAAAGGAAATAACCACATTGCTCCTTATTTTGATACACAAGCATTTTTTTCAACATTCTTTAAGGCATTTCAGTAGGAAAAGCTTCTTTGTAAAAACCACTAGATGGCAGTGAAGGTTGAGATCTCTCAGTGTGAGAAGATCGAAAAAGGGATTTAGTAGGGTCTTGTAAACCAGCACTTAAAAAAAGGGAAGAAAAAAATAAATTCACCACGGCATTCCAATTCTAAGACAGAAGAGCATCTACACTTATATATTAAATGATCCACCAGATTCAGGTGCAACATTTTGACCATGAAACAGTCGTGTTTTAACAAAGGCTCTAAAACTTCAAGTCCAGAGACTACTCTGAAAGGTGTAAAGGTGCCTGGCATAAGTGGAATGAAGAGATGGGAAGAAAAAAAAAAAAACAACAAAAAGAACCTAAACCACATACACTATATAACCACTAATGTGTATGCAAAAACAAAGTTTACACCTTCACTGAAAAGCCATTAAAAGTCCATAGATTGAAAAATAAATTACTGTACATTACTTTTGTAATCCTCACATGGCCCTAATATAAAAAAATCACCAGCAAGCAGCTCTACAGAAACAAATTGACTGGGGAACAATAAGCTTGTTCAAATATATTAATGGCAATAAGCAGTGTAAAAGTTAACATCAGCCCATTACAGGGTGAGGATGGTCACTTCACAAACACGGGACAAAGAAAAGGCACAGGTGTTTAACACATTCTTTGCCTCTGTCTTCAACGATGGAGTCTCAGTGCCCTGATTTGAAGGAGCATGACTGTGAGAATGATTCACTCCCAGCCAACCCTGAAACAATGTACAATCCACTGCTGCAGCTGGATCCCTACAAAGCTATGGGGTCTGGTGGGATTCATCTGAGAATCCTCAAATAGCTGGCTGATGGGATCCCAAAGACTCCCTTCATGATTTTTGAGCAGTCTTAGAAATCCAGAGAGGTCTCAGCTTCTGATGAACAACGTCCCAGTTTTCAAGAAAGGCAAGAAAAAGATAACCCCACACTATACATACAGCCCTGTCAGTCTCACTTCAGTGCCTGGTAAAGTTGTGGAGAGGATTATTCCGGGAGGTGTTGAAAAACACCTGAAAGACAACGCAGTTATTGGTCACAGCCAGCATGGCTTCATGAAGGGAAAGTCCTGCTTATCAAACCTGATTTCCTTTGATGACAAGGAAACCCACCTAGCTAGGAAGCCAGTTGACATAATCTTTCTGGATTTCAGCACAGCTTTTGATACTGCTGCTCACAGGATCCTTCTGGACAAAATGTCCAGCACACAGCTGGATAAACACACCATGGAATGAGTGAGCAACTGGCCCACAAACTGGACAAAAAGGGTTACAGTGGATGGGGTGACATCAGACTGGTGACCTGTCACTTACTGGGGGTGTTCCACAGGGCTCCTCAGCCCTGTGCTCTTCAACATCTTCATAAATGACTTGGAGGCAGGACTGGAAGAGATACTGAGCAAGTTCACAGATGATACAAAACTGGGAGGAGCTGCTGACTCCTCCAGGGCAGGGAGGCACTGCAAAGACCTTGACAACTGAAAGGCTGGGCAACCACCAACCACCTGAAGTTCAACAAGGGAAAGTGCCAGATTCTGCCCCTGGAGAAGGGCAGCCCTGGATGTATGGAGAGACTGGGGAATGAGATGCTGGAAAGCAGCACCTGGGAGTCCTGGTCAGTGGCAAGTTGAACATGAGTCAGCAGTGCCCTGACAGCCAGGAGGGCTGACCCTGTCCTGGGGGGCATCAGGCTCAGCATCACCAGCTGGGCAAGGGAGGGAATTGGGCTACTCTGCTCAGCTCTGGGGCAGCTTCACCTCGAGTGATGGGGGAAGTTTTTGGCACCATAATCTAAGAAGACATTAAACTATTAGAGTGTCCAGGGAGGGCAACAAAGATGGTGAATGGCCTTGAGGGGAAGGTTTGTGAGGAGCAGCTGAGGGTACTCTGTCTGTTCAGCCTGGAGGAGTCTGAAGGGGATAACTCACTGCAATTACAACTTCTTCCTGAGGGGACAAGAAAGGGCAGGCACTGATCTCTTCTTTGTGGTGACCAGTGACAGAACCTGAGGGAATGGCCTGAAGTTGTGTCAGGGGATGTTTACTGCAAAAAGATTCTTCACCCAGAGGGCACTGGAAAAGGCTCCCCTGGGAAGGGGTCACAGCACCAACCATGACAGAGTTCAAGAAGCCTTTGGACAATGCTCTCAGGCACCTGGTGTGACTTTTGGGGATGGTCCTGTTTAGGGGCAGGAGCTACACCTGGTGATCCTTGTGGGTCCCTTCAGCATATTCTATGATTCTGTGAAATTCCTTATTTTCTATGCATGATTTTGTCCTAGCTTACATTTAAAGTTTGATTAATCACTATGCAACCTGCTATATAATTATAATTATGACAACTTACCCTTCCAGCTTCATCCAGTGCCAGAATGCAAGTCTTTTGACCCCCATTTTCTTTAAGATGCTGGGTATCTACTTTATATTCCAAATATCCCCCACTGACAAGAACTTTTTTAAGGTTCAGCTGCCTGAAAGAACACAAGTTAAATTAGTATCTCCCTATTGTATACTTAATGTTGATTCTATGACAGTTACCTTTTTCTTTTACACAAGCAGTAAAACAATAAAATTGAGGCAGTGACACTGAAAAATTACTTATATTTAGTTTTATCCTACTGGTACTATTAACATAGTTGGTAATATTACAGCAGACTGTAACTTTTGTTTGTTTTTAAGTATATCACATTGTATATATAAGTTATTCACAAAATTCCATGAGTGAAAAATCAGTAGATGATGTAGCTTTGATTTCATCATTAACAAAAATTTATTCAGCTGTCTGTATTAAAACATCTATCCTATCCCAGCAGGTCATTTCTCAGGGCTTTGCTAGGTCTTGGTTTTTAGCTGATCAAAATCATACTCGTTATCTTTTCTCAGATGCTTAGTATATATAAGAGCACAGGACACAGCATTAAGATTCTACAAGTGTCAACACCTTCACTTACAACCATGTAGAAATTAAGTACAAGGCAATCATTAAGCTATAGTATATCAATATATACTGTTAGAATTTGAAGTGAAGCTGAAAAGCTAGGGGAGAGTTACGTGGGCAAAATCAAATTTAAAAAAAATCTATTCTAATCTGCCATTACAAACTAAGTAAAAGAGAACAGAATTAAATATTTCCCTAAATTCATGAGTGAAGAATCCAGCTTCTTCAACAGGTTTTACATCCTGGTTTTAGCTTACGGACCAGATGATTTTGCAACATCCTCCTTGCAACCTAAATTATTCTTTATAATATACTAAATCTACACATTAATTAGCAAATTCAGACTCCAAATAACTGATTCAAAATCATAACAACATAAATAAACAGAATAGCAGATCTTCAGTGTCTCTACCGAGATGCACTTACACAAATTCAAGGTAACAGAGGAAGAAAAATACCAGTTTCAATGTTTTTAAACTTACCGCCCAAAATATTTCCTTCTAACGTGTTTTTTTAAATATCTTTGATAAACAGCAAGTGGCACTTTAGCCTCTTGTAAAAAAAGCCTCAAAAAACAAGTGAAGAAAAGCAAAAATGATAGCTGTAGTTCACATCAAAGAGCTACAAATGAAGAAAACACAGGGCACCATTCTATTTTCTGTACTTTGCACACAAAAATCTTTAAAACAGCTTGCAAGTATACAACTACAGTGAAATCTTCCCCTATTGTTCTTCATGAAAAATTAGAAAAGTAACACATACTTGGAAGCTATCTTTTTGCACTGATAGTCTGCAAGTAAATAAATATCTCCTCTTTCAGAAACACACACTGTAGCACCATCACTTGCAGAGAGCAGGGACACAGAGATGTCTTTATGGTGTAGAGCAGAGACTTGGCGAGGTGAAGTTACACATTTTTCTCCATTAGGATCCAGCAGATAACCTAGAAAATACAACACACCAAAAAAATTCTTTGCCATTCCACACATTGTTCACTTAAAGGATACTTTATGACACTACTTTGAAGAACCTTTAAATTCCAAAAGATTTTTTAGGTAGTTGGATAATTTGTCTTCAAAATATTTAGATGAGACCAACCAGACCTACTTGTTAGCTCACTACAAACACCTGAAAACCAAGACCTGATACATAAAAATCAAGTTTACAGGGTAGTTATTTAACATGGTGCTACTGCTTTGATTCCAAAAAAAGAGTATTTATTTCATCATATGAAAATTCAAGACAGTAGAAATACCATAACACTGGCATAAACTACAGATTATTTGGGACACGGGAATAAAAAAAATAAGCTTGTCAAAAAATTTACTGTAACTGCACGTAAGCATGAAGGCAGCAGTTACAAGACACAGAAAAGGTTGGACCTGTAATGCAAGATCTCTGAAAACATTAAAAAAAAAAAAACAAAACAGGTCACTGATGCTCTGTTGCAACAAGAAACCTAACATCAGGAATCTCATACATGGCATAATCCTGTTTCGTGTGCAGGGCACTTATGCCTGCACCACAGAGCGCAACAGGGTACAGATACTGAGAAACAAGCAGCAGAGCTGCTCCTACAGCTGGAAGCAGCCCTGCCACAGGATAATGTAGGGCTATGCTCAAACATCTTATGGGTCTGTCTACCATGGTGTCCAACTGACACAGATAATATCACTTAAGATTCAATTACTACCTCTCTATGATACTGCACTGGACCACAGGCTAGCCAGAATAATCCCAACAACAGGAACCACAAAAAAAGCTTACATGAATGGGTGCATGTAAAACAAAAAAGGCAAAATCAAACAAGAAGATACTCATTAGTAAGGTATTTCTCTGACAGACAAGTTTTTCACATATCTTTGACACCTTAACATAGAAACACAAAAAGAGCTGGAACCTGAGGCCAGAGCTGATGCAGGTTAACTCTAAGTATCAGAGATAGCTAATAATTTTGTTTGCACATAGACCCAAAACTGCAAAAATGCAAATCTAAACCAATATAGCAATACCTGTTTATTAAAAAAGATAAAAGCAATTTAAATGTCCCATTCATAAAACAAATCAAGTTCACTAGTTGGTAATATATTTTTAAAAGGTTCGTTCTTGACTTCAGAATAAGACAAAGTTAACTGAAGATTCCGGTAATGGTATTGCTGAAAAAAATCTAGATATAGGCTATTTCATTTTAAAAAGTTAGTATGGAAAAAGTTATCAGTAGCATGTTTACAGTGCTTGATGAAAGAAGGACACAGGCAGGAGAGCTGAAGGCTAGTTTATAATTTATTAAAGGCAGTGCCAGCTGATTGCTGGAAGGAGACAAGCTTGCCTTGGAGTAATTTCCAACACAGCAACATTCTGTTCCCTCAAAGTCCCCAGCAGCAGGACCACACAAGATACATGGAAAGTAAAAGTTATAAAGAGTTCAAATGAGAGCTAAAACTGACAAGCTCCTATTATCTCAAAATGTGAAAGTAACTGGTAGGAATTAAAAATATTCTTCAAAAGAAGTGTGAAGGGATGATGTCATCAGTTTGGTTAAAATAAAAGAACAGAAGAGAGAAAAAAGCTTCACCCAGGCTTCTGTTCTCAGAAGCAGATGACAGGTTAAGCATGAACAACATCTTTCAATGGCTGGGTTTTACTTTCAGAATGCTTCTACCTTACCTAGTTGGCCGCCATTCAGCCCCATGGTATACACTGCTTCCTTAGTCCATAGCACAGTATGGAATCTGCCTGCAGCCACTCCAATCACCATTCTACCTTTCAGGTTTTTTGCCTGAACCTAAGCACAAATCCAAAGTACATCTTAATATTAAGTAGCAACAGGTGAATTTCACATGTACAAACTTCTGACAACATTAAACTCCTAAAGTCATTAAGAGTGAAGCACTGATATCAATCCACATACAGCCTAATAAATCAAGTTATTTCAGAAGTTTGTCAAGTGGGGCACTATTGCACTAATGACAAAAATAATTAAACTTTTTGTAATATCTAATCAGAACTGGAATCCAGTCTCCTTAGGCTGTCTTCACATGTAAGCTGTTGAACAAGACTGAACAGGACATGTATAGCACAGCCACAGAAGACTCAGGTGCTGCAAAATGTCAGCTAGAAGTTTAAACTTTCAAGTCCTAATGGCCTAAACACACTGCAGAACACTACACTACTAATTCCACACTTTACATTTAACTTAACTTTTCCAGATTAAGATCATAAAATCAAAGGAAGTACTGTGGATATAGAGCTGTGATTACACTACTGAAGAACACATGGTACCCCAAAACACTATCCTGTTGCATTTTGGCCAATCATTTTTTTTTTTACTTTCACAACACTGATAGTGCCATGTTGTTCTACTTCAAATGAAGTTAAAGCTTCTTTGATTACAAAAAAAAAAAAATTAGAGATTATGCATAGAAATATAGTTAAGCTGGTGATGCCCATACACCCTCTTCCCTGTCACTACTCTTCCCAAAGCAGTGACTCCAGTGCTTCCAGCAAAGGATGTAATGCTCAAACCCTGAAAGCCATCATCCAATGATCCAAAAGGAGTTAAGAGCATGATTCTCAAGTGATATATACCTGTTAATACTTGAGCTACAAAACAATTTGGGGAAGAGGGAAGACAAGGGTTTTGGCAGTCATATCCTGTATCATACTTTGCACTACGAATGTTGCAAAGTATTGCTCAAGTTACAAAGTGTTGCTCAAGTTACAAACTAAGACATTTATCAGAACATAGTTAAGATCTGAGATGTCTGATAACACAGAATCAAGATTTATCTGAACTCACATTAAACTCTGCTGTTATAAAAAGGCTACGGGTTATTTTTATAATCTTCACAACACCAAACAATTAAGCTTTGACTTTTACCTGTCTTGGAACACTGCAATTAGAAGGAGGAGGAAGAATACCCAATTGATGGAAAGTATTCAAACCAAATGTGTAAACATATCCATCTTCTGTTAGAACAACAGTATGATCCTTAGCTGCAGCTATCTGGGAGCACTGATGACCAGTTAAGCCTTCCACAAGTCTTGGAACCTGAATCAGGAAAAAAAAAGTTGATATAAAAGCATATTGTTTTATTATTAACCAGTGGTCACCTAGGAAACTAAAGTTACACCAAAGAAAGTCATGACCAAATACTGAAATAAAGATAAAATGCATTTGAACATGCAATACACTCATTAACATAACAAGCACGCCCAGTGCAGTAACATTAATTACTGTCATTTGAAATGCTATCAGAGAAGATCAATTTTAAACCACCTGTTCTGAAATTAGATTGGAAACTACATCTTCAGGACAGCTGAACAAACATTAACTATCACGTGGTATTTTAAATACCACAAACACTAAAGCTATCTCCCTTGGGCACTGGATAATCCCAATGAAATTTCACAGAATAAGAAAGCAGTTCTGTATCTTTGAGTCGTCATGCACGCTAACACGACTTCTCCTTTATTCAACTACATAACATCACAATTTCAAAAAGCAATTTGAAAAAAAAATCCCAATTTAAGATAATTACTTTCTTTTAAAAAAAAGAGAAAATTTGAGCTCCAGTCTCCACTACAGCATTCAGCAACAGAATATCTATTTCTACCAGATACTCGATATTAGAAATTTTTAAAAATTACTGTGCTGCAAGATAAATGCACACTACAAGGTAGGATAAGATGCTTAAGTCTAAGAACTGCATTGTTATAATATCTTAAGTCTTCTCAAATTTTAGTTTTGTGCATTGCAACAATTTACTATTCAAATGAAAACGACCAGTGCCTTTTTACTTAAGTTGCATAAGTCTAGTAAATAGCAACCCTACCATCCCTCCTCCTGCCACTACAGCTTCCCAGTACTGTACTGCTGTTTCTCTGCCAAGAAACATTTGCTTCCACTTATCTAGCATCAACTGGCCTTTAAATCAACTGAGCCATAACACAAGTTTGACCACAGCATCTAGCTATCTGAAGTTAAACTATAATTAAATGCACAATCCTCTATTCTCTGCCACTTCACTATTAGCACTGGAGAAGTTTTTCTGTTACTTGGTGGGAAGCAAGGAGTTTGGTTTAAAATGAATGGCAAACTCATTTTAAAAGGACACTGACAGAAACTCTAATTCACTTTTTAGACTTGCTGCTAGAAATAAAAGAAACATCATACTAGACTACAAGAAGTAAAACAAAACAGCATACCAAGCATGTTTGTTCATCACCATGACCCAAGCGCCCTCCTTGTCCATGTCCACATGTATACACTTGGCCTTTGTGGGAAAGGAACACAGAGTGGAACTTGCAGAGTACCACCTGAAAAAAAAAAAAAGGATGGGGAGGCAACACAGGACAGACTAATTTTTCTGGATAATCTGAAAACAATTGCCATAAGTACTTTGTGAAGAAGTTTAAAGATATGTTCATGAAAATACAAGTAAGATAGTGGTATTAAATCATAGGACACATAAAATACTTGCTTTAAACATACTATGTACTGCCTTAAGCTATTTGAAGAGATCAACAGTTTCAGTTTATTAAAATAAGATCAAGCATGGCCTCATAGGCTAACAGAAACTCAAAAGGCTGAGTTTTAAGGTCCACAATGCTACCTCTGAAATGACAAAGAAAACACGTTAAGACTGCAGCACAGATTGTCTGCCCTGAATTTTTGCTCAAATTGTACTTCAAACTTTCCAATATTCTCAAAGTGAAGTCACAAGAAGTTATGGGAGACATGTGCTTAACTACATGCTGCTTTGAACACAAGATGAATTTTAATTCAACATATACCAAGCATATTTATTATTCTACTTCAGTTCAGTACTGGAATCACACAGGAAGTCAGCAGCTCAAAACAGTTACAGAAGTATCACACTTCTGAATGTATTTAATGATATACAAACCATATATCCAAAGCAAATAGTATAAAACCCCCTGTTCTCCCCACCAAAACAGAGAACCACAATTTCAGGAATGGTGATTGGGGTTGTAGGGAGGTAAGGAGGTGGGCAGAGAGGGGAAGGCACCAAGAACTGTTTTGTCCATGGAAATCTTCAAGACTTGGCAACTCCTTTGTTACTTTTTCCCCCTTACACGCCCCTCACCAAGAAACATGCCTATGTAATATATTAAGAATACCTGTTTAATATACACGCCATTACGAGGAAAAAGGTCCACCAGTTCAGGATGATGTCTACCCTGCTGACCACCATGACCCAAGGTAAAATTTATATTGCTTCCCCAGGTGTAGACTTCCGTGGGATCTGTAATGAAAAAGATCCTCTCTGAAGCTTAAATTTATCAGCATTGTGCACACTGAAATCAAAAAACAACAACTGCTATTTCTACCTAAAAATTGAAGAGGGATTTCTTTTTTTACCTAAAACTGAACTTTAAAACATTTAATAGTATAAGAAGCAAGTTACCATGAAAAAAATATTCCAGTAATACTGTACAGATGATCAACATTAGCATCAGGCACCTCACAATTTATGAAGTCCCAATTAGAAACAAAAAATATTGTATACACTGGTACATACATTAATAGATTGTTGAAACAGATCTCATTCAAAATACAAATTAGACTATTTCTTACCAGTTTTCTTGAACACCACATGGATAGGCCTATCTTTCATCACAAGATCCAGAGCTGATAAGCCTTCTTTATCCTGAATATATAGACTAACACCATGCTGAAAGAGGAAAGGAGAAGAATTGAAGTTAATTTTAACTGCACAGCTTGATGTAAACCGGGTAAACCTTTAAGGAGCAAAACATATCTTTAATTGAAGTTTCAGATTGATAAAAGAAAATCTTCAGATTCAAGTAAACTGTAAGCAAATCAAAAACACTGCAAATCTGTTCTGCCATATATACATCTTGTTGATATACTAACATGGATTTTATTGTCTCAACCTTGACTGTGTAATAACCTGTAACCAGAAAAAACACAAAGGAAACAGATGTGAAGATAAAGCACTGACATCTAGGAATGACAACTATTCACCAAAAATTAATTTACCAGCTTCAAAGGATGCATTTTCTTAAACTGGCATTCTACAGAGTTAGTTTTGACAATCTAGACAAGTGACAAAATAAAAAAAAATACTATTACTTTGAAAATAAGCATGGAACAGAGTTTCACAGTTGCTGAGAAAAGGCAAGGAGGACACAAACAGCCAGGAAAGAGAGCACTAGGAAAGGTTCAGAGGTACAAAGCTTGTACAGGTCATTCTTTCAGAACTTAGAGAAATAGATAATCTCTGTAAAAACCGTTTTCTCAATACAAGAGTGCTGCTACAGCAGCATTGATCTTAGGAAGGAAGTCAAGTGTCATCAATCACTTCCCAAAAGGGAAGAACTCCAGATGTCTTCAAACAGAACCTAATAGCCAACATAGCTGTACCTGTGTACCTGAGGTCATGGCTAATACAAAGGAAACCTTAGAAAACCTCACACTTAAGAGGAAACACATGAAATACAACTTTATCTGGAAAAACATTCCCCAGAAGAAAAACAGCATACATTCTCCAAATTATAAAGACAACCCTAATGCAACAGGGCTGGGATTAATTCACCATATGACAGAAAAAACTGACCTATTTTTATGACTTAACAGATAGCTGGATATTCTTCATTTTTGGAAGTTGTTTAAAATATTCACAAGCAGACAGAGGCTGCAGGGATATTCACAAAGTCTGAATTTGTGAAAACAAACTCCAGTTACTTGCTGAGTGGCAAATCTTGTAGTTAGATACAGTCTGAGAATAAGCCAAGACTGCCTCCAGCCCACAGCAGAAGTCTGCCATCCACACTAGTTTAGGAACCCAGGGGCTGATTCTGGAGCTAGCACTGGTTAACAGTTTGACTAACAGCCTGGATGATAGGCAAAAGTGCTGCCCCCTCAGCAAGGGTGATGACAGGAGACCAGGAGGAGTGGCTGATAAGTCAGAGGGTTGTGCTGACATTCAAAGGGACTTTGACAGGCTGGAGCAACAGGCTGAGAGGAGCCACATAAAGTTCAACTAAGGGAAATGCAAATCCTGGCCCTGAGGAGGAACAATCTGGTGAACTGGTACAGCTGGAGGCTGAGTGACTAGAAAGAACCTTAGTAGAAAAGGACTTAGGGCTTCTCGTAGACCACCAGATGACCACAAGCCAGCAAGCTCAGAGTTAAGAATGGTGAAAGCATCCAGGGCTGCAGGTGGGAGTGCTGCCAGCAAGCATTACTCAGCACTGGGAAGCCACAGCTGGAGTGCTGGGTTCAGGTCTGGACTCCTGATAGACAGATAAGGACATACAGGAGCAAGCTCAGCAAAAGACCATGAAAATAATGACTGGGGCATCTGACATTCAAAGAGAAGCTGAGAGAGTTGGGATGACTAGCCTTGAGAGGGTTTGGGATGGGGGGACAGCATGCCTTATCATACATAATAAATACCTAATTAGAGGTAAGAGGTAGGGATCACAATGATATCCAGTGACTGAAAAAGTGGCAATGGGCACAAACTAACATAAAAGAAATCCTGTTTAAATCTAAAACACGTTTTTACTGAACTGATAGTGACACACTTGAACAGAGATGTCTCATACTCTGCTCAAAATCCAACTGGACACAGTCCTGGGCAATCTGCTCTAGCTGACCTTGCCTGAACATGGGGACTAGACTAGGCAACCTTCAGAGATCTCTTTCTATCTCACCTATTTCATGATTCTATTCTATAATCCATTTCTGTTGTTGCTATAATACCTTAAGAGCATACCCTCTTTATAACACAGTACAGCAGACAGACTCCAGTTAAGGAACTGGAAGAGAGAGTACCCTCCACGAGCTGTGTCATTTTCTTAGAAGAATATCAGCAGAGCTGGCTAGCAAAAAAATCTTATTCACTTATGCAACTGATAGAAAAATAAAAGACATTGGGGAAAACCTGTACAGGCCTCCTGTAAGCAAATATCAAAGATAGAGCTAGACACATATGCACTAGAGGACTGAATACTTCATCATATATCATGTACAGAATTTCAGTTTTCTAGAGAATGGAATCATATGTACAATGCTTATAAAAACTTTTTTCAAGTTTACTGAAAAATTCCCTACTCTGTAAGGGGAGAGCACACGAAATAAATACCAGACCCTACCAGATCCACCACCTCTCTAGGTAAAGGCTAGCAGAAAGCAGAGAGTTACATCTACAAATGGCTAGTCACTGTAATTTTAAAAGACTGCATTCAAAATGGAAAATTATCTGCCTTAAAAGGTTTGTTTTTAAACAAACTACAAATATTTCATTTTCTCACATGGTTAAAGAGACTCTGAATATTTCAAACAAACATCTCTTCCCTTTGCTGTACTTGCAAAAGGAGGAACAGAAGTAAGATCAATTAAAAATATATACAACTTGCTAATTGGATGTGAAGAAACAGCAGTTGTAAGAAAGGAATAAGGAGGACTCAGCAAAAGCCCTGGTTTAAAATATTAATGAAATGGAGATTCACTTAATAGAATACTACATATCTTGAATTATCTCTTAAGTGTAGGATTAATTTCTAATTATAACTCCATTTAATTTTCCCTTATTTTATGTTCTCTAACATCAATTGATAAAATTACTGCAGATCTATTTGCAGAGTATCTGTGATCTGACCACTCTATTTTTAAGATCCTGAGCCTGATATCATCTACACAAACAAGTCTTCAAAGAAGCCCACAATTAATCAGAGATCCTTTCTCAGTGCTGATTTCTGCATGGGCAAAGGCAGACATCTGTATGAACAGAGACAACCTTCAAGCAAATCAATGCACTTCAATCTGAACACAG
>QUSF01000002.1:29219996-29246903 GCA_003676055.1 Chloebia gouldiae
ACACACTTTTACATAAGCAATACAACTCTAAAAATTGTAGATGCCAACGAAAACAACAGTTGCAAATCACTCACCTTCAGTAATGACAAAACACAATCAATGTATCCATAAAATATACTTCTGTGCAAAGCTGTCCATCCAGACTCTTTGTCTTTTGCCAAGAGATCCACTCCTTTGGTCTCAGCCAACCAGTCCAGCACACCTTTTTTGCCACACGACGAAGCAAGATGTATGACGTTCCTACCGAAGGCATCTTTGATAGTTGCAGCATTGTAGCAGTAAGAAGAGAGAAAGGCCTTGATCTGGCCTTCACTTCCCCTGGTAACTACAGAAATAACATCCAAAGCATGCTGTAGAGATCGACACTTTGAAGTGCACTCTGGCATGTAAGAATTCATCTTCAGTTCTAAAGCTGCTCTTCTCCTTAAGGGGAACAACCCTTAAGTGTATCAAGGCACTCCAATTCAGTACACAACACAATGCCTTAGAAAAATTGTAATTCCAAGGATGTAAATCCAAGTTTATTGAGCTGCCATCAGAAATCTTTGTACTGTTATGTTTGGCACTTGATCTGAATAAATATTTATAAATATATATTTTTAGAAGTCTTATTTCACCATCTTATATAACAAATAATCTTGTCCATAGACAATTCCAAAAGTGAACTACCTCTAGCGTGCAGAGGGGGATTCCCCCTCCACACTACCTTATTCTTCTAAAACTCCATAATTGCAAGGGAGACCTGCAAGAGAGCAAACCAGAACATATTAGCAAACAAAAATACTTTTCCCCTGCAACTGTACTGATTTAACTGCATATCAAACTAGCAAGTACAGGACAAGACAATATGACAAGGGCTGATTGACCTGCCCCATGCCATCAGAGCTTATATTCAGACATTCAATCAGATTAAAAATGCATTACTCCCTTCCCCACCCCAGCCTCCACAGGCACCTCCTACCTTTCTTGACATAAATTGTTTACCACAAAGTAGACTAGATCAAAAAAGTTTGCTTTCCCACCCTCAGGGTCCGCAGGGTCCTGACTGTTTAATGTCTAATAGTATCATTACTTTGTGATCAGAAAGTAAAACTGAACTAAAGACTGGGGTGGGAGGGGAAGCCATCCACCAAAAAATCCCCTCAGCTGTTGAGTACACCATGGCTAACAGAGGCATTGTTAGTAACACGGGAGAAGGAAAGAGAGACCACCAGTCTTCACAGCCACTGCAATAAAAGGATTGTGTCCCATTTTCTCTTCCCTGGCCTGAATGCCTACCCATATCTCTAGAAATTTTAATCTGCAAAATCAATAGGAAGGCTCCTCTCCACCACTCCCAGAGTTGCTCACAAAGGTGGGTCAGAGGATGGCATCAAAGCAAATAAAAGCAGCTTGTACAAGAGACATGAATTCTGGCACTCATGCAGGGCTAAGTTCTAAAGTTCCTTAAACAGGTAAGAAGACATGAAGGTCTATGTTGTTAGGTGTAAGGGAGAAAGAAGAAGAAAAAGGAAGCAAAAATAATAAATCTTCTTCATGAAAATATAGTCACAGTCTGGGGCATGCAGCACTTCTGCTTAGCTGTGCATACTTTAGCATATACATCTCTCTCTGGCATCCCTTTTCTCAAAAGTAAAGGAGGCTGACAGAAGAACTCACCTAGCCTATGAAATGTCTGCAGTTATAGTCAGAAGTGTCACAAGAAGTGCAGACTGCAGTATAAAAATCACACATAAACCCAGAAAACAGAAAAGGTCAACTACATACATCACTAATTAAGTATGAACTATTAACACCCCCAAAAAAATCACACTTCAGTCTTCCAGATATAAATTTCAAATTGAGTGAAACAGTATTCAGTTTGTGTTCTTGTTTGCTGTGCAAAATGTAATTCAAAGTTGTTCTACCCACAACTGAAATATTCAAAGAGAAGCTGAGTAATGCCATCCTGAGAGCTAAAAAAATAAAACTAAAAATGTTAACAAACCCTCAGAGTGGGGAATGTGGGGGATAAGACAGGGACACACACCAAAAAAAAACCAATAAAACACAAAACTCCCCCATCCTACTCGGGAGACATAAGGTTGACTAATCTGTTAAGCTGGTATGAAATGGCACCACCACCCAAGAAAGCAGCCCTGCTGTCCCCAGTGTCATACCATCCTTTGTGCAAATCCACACCTATCTAAGGCACTGAATTGCATAAGAAAATGATCCAGAAGAAAGCAAATCCTGAGACTTGCGCCATTACAAGGAAAGAAAAAAGAGGCCAGACAAAAACTTGTTGAAGGTACCTGAGCTCCAGCCTATCAAACACTAAAATAATGTGAATAACAAAGTCAATATTAAAAGAATAAAAAGTCTGCTAGTAAACAGAAATATAAGCCTGCCTCTCACACACTAACTCCATCACAGTGACATTTACTTCAGCTATGTGAAACCGGACTCTGCTGAATTATTTCTTTATAAGTCATTCCAACCCAGCCTTTCTTTACTGTAAACATTACAAAACTAAATACTGTATTAGTATATTGATATATATATACACCTTGAGCTCAAGACAGAAGGCTGTAGATCAAGTTTTCACTTAAGGCTGTCACATGGGCAACAAACACTGTCACATCATAACAAAATCTGAAAAAGGGTGATCATCATATCTGACACAAAGGAAGTCCTTAAGAGAAACCTTAAAACTTTCAAATTGCAAATTAAAGCTCAGGTCAGTGTGAAAGCATTTTCACTATTAAATGCTTACTTTTAGTATAGAGAGTCCCAGTTGAACAGTGAGCACCTAAAATATGCACAAAACAGGAAGCACCAGTGTTTTTTAAATTTTGAATTAAGATGATCTAGAACATGGTCCCATTTTAATTATGTGCCTCCACTGTTATTTGCAGATATTTCTGTAGGCTTCTCAGCATGAATCACATTCATGTTATAATACCAGTGTCTTCTTAATGTTGTAATTATTAAAAGACATAGAAAACCAAATAAGGCTATAATATTTTAACACTTTTATGGCACAGTAGGCATTATTTGAAATTAAAATTATTTTTAGAAACTGATTCCTAATAAACATTTTAGGGAAAAAAATCACAAAAAAAAAATGAAGGAATTAGAGCAGTGTTCAGAGTATCCCGAAGATATTTAATTTCAGCAGCAAGTGGTGAAATGAGCTCAGAGACGTGAGCTATTTATTATACATGTTCATAGCCCAGGAAAATTTATAAGATTGGAACTAATTTGGAAGCAATTCTTTAGTAACAAGAAAGTGTTTGTGGTATCTTGCCTCCTGCAAGTGGGTAGCTAGGGCTGTCTTACTCAGCTTTCCCCCTCAGAGAAGGCAAAGCACCACTGCACCAGAGCTGTCAGACACCCTCCACGAAGGAGTGTGGCAGATGCATCATCTGACCCTATGGAGGCAGAACTCCTACAGCTGAAAAAGCAGCTCTGTATCTACTGAGGTTCGCCCAAAAATCTGTTTTTCTCAGGAAGTCACTACTAAAATCAAAGCTGTCACACCTCTCCTGAGTATAAAGTGAACAAAGATTCTACAAATACCTTAGTGACTAAGGATGATGGTGACAGATTTCATTTCCTGCAAACAGCAGACATGAAATTTCAACATTTGGGAAAAGCGAACAGAGTTGGCAGAAGCCTCCCACTGTGAAGTTCCAGAAACCTCTCTCTGTGTATCATATTCGTTATCAATGCATTCCAAATTTCCTCTTTTTCCAGAAAATATTTCCACAGAGGTTGTGTGCTCTCAGCTCAGAGGTACAAGGAAACAACAACCAACCCTCACCTCATGGGTGGCAGTGTCAATGTATGTTTCTAGCATCCAGTCTGATTTGATACTAGAACTGCCATCTGTGGTCCTTCTGATTCTTCCTGATGAATGCCTACACTCAGGTATTAGAGCTACAAAAACCTGGCTAACATGGATGTGGATACTGGTACCAAGACAGTGGCTGGTAGCCACCTGTTGTGCCTTTTTTTCATTTAATGCAGACAATGGTCTTACATGGAAGTGAAGGAGAACACAGAAGAGATTCAGCTACTCAATATTCAGTGCCACTCAAAGACAGATTGCTGGGTTTGCATCTTCAATGCACACTGCATTAAAGTAACTCAACTGTCAAATTAGTGACATGGCCCTGAAATCCATATTTGGGCTGCTTTACTAAAAACATATTTCTCAACACCTTAAAATTGGCATAACTTCATTCCGTTCACTGCTTTTTTGTCAGAGTTTATTAATTTAATTTTTCAGTGTTACTAATTTTACTAAATACTAGTGACATCTAAAATGCACATGGTGAAAAATTACCTAGCCCCCATAATTTGGCTCTCCCAAAACAGAACTAAGCACTGGTTTCTATTTTTCATATAAAAGAAGCATAGAGCTTTCCTTGACAAGCCTAACACCCTTCCTTTAAAATTAAAAAAAAAAGTAAAAATAATACAGTTTTTCTGAAAGTACTAAATTAATTTTCTTTTCCTTTTCATAGAAAGTTGCTACGTGAAGTGAGACTGGCAACACCACACGTTTCAGGAAGGTTAAGTCTATCCTTATAAGGGTATAGCAATATCTTAAATATTTCCAGGGAGGAATGGAAGGGGGATGTTTTTTAAACAAGTATGCTGACATTTCTCCATGTTGGTCCATCTGCATTTGTTTCATAACACCACAAAAGACCAGTAACCATAACAGCACGGAAGTCCTTAAAATATTTGTACCTAAGGCAAACTTCACTACAGAGACTACTTGAATAGTAAGCTAATGAAAAACAACTTACAGAAATAATGCCATGGGAATTTGCCATCATGTTACCACTTTTCCAGGACTTTCTGTTGACTATATTCTTACCTAAAGGCAGCTTTCACTAATACATATTCAAGTAACAGTTTAGAATCTGACAAATTGACGAGAAAATTGAGGCTAGGTAGTAATACAACAGCCTTAGCACTGGCATTAAGCCAGATATCCTCAAGAAAACACAGATGAATTCCCAGACAAACAAAGCAAGAATACCTTTCAGGTAGAGGTAGGACATTGTCCTAGCCTTTAAAGAACAGTTAGACTATTAATTCCTGCTCAGACTACATATCCACAGACAGTTTCAGAATAGTTCACAGTCACATAGTCACAGATAGTGTTCAGAAATTCCTTGTACATTTGTTGAAGAATGGGCAAAAATCTACACTTTCCAACCCCTTGAACACAAAATGTTCAAGGGATTGTAAAGTAATTGAATGTACAAGGAAAAACATGTAAATCTAAGCTATGCAGTAGCTAAGAATGATTTAGCAGCCTGAAACTCCCTCAGAGAGACCTTTTAAAAAGCAGCTTCTTCTTGACTATATAATAGGAGCATTGAGACACAAAAAACAAGGGTTCTGCTCTCCTCAATGCACAAAATATCAGAGTCCTGCTCCTAGTTCTGATAGCAAGTTTTAAGAGCAGCAAGTAATTAGAGAAAAACTTGGAAAGAGCCACTAGGATTCAGAATGTTTATAGAACAACCCCTGAGTACAAGCAAATTGGATCTCTTTTCTCCTTCAACTGTGGCTTCAGCAGACCACCTTTGAATAAGGCATCTGTTACACAAAGAAGAAACATCAAAACTCCAGTCCCTTTTACTCCTGAGAGTGGGCAAATTTCATAAAAGATTCAGATTATATGTCAGGAAGGATTTTCAAATGACAAATTTGAAAATCCTTCCTGACATATAATCTGAACGTGAGGCACGTGAGGCTCTCAAAACAGACTAAACAACAAGCAAACCGCTCAAGTTATAAATAAATGTGACCTGTCCAGAAGTAAAGCTACAAAGGAGAACCAACTTGCTTTGAAAGACACCACATTCACCATGCCCACTGTGTCACTTGGGCCACGGCAGATCCAAGCTGCTTCATTTACTGGGAGGGGCCTCCATGCCACCACTCAACACAGGTACACCCCAGCACAAGTGACCTTTAGAGGCTCCCTCCAGATTTTCTGTAACTTCCTCCTTCAACAACAACAGCGTAATCCTTATCAGAATGAGACATGCAGCAATCCAACAACCCTAATTCAGTTGCTCCTAGCTGAGCTAAGCAGCACTGCCAATTAAAGGCTGACACATCTGTCAAAAAAAGACCAAAGTACCACTGGTAGCTAAATTCAGCTGCAAACGTCAGAGCACATCTATTAGTTGGGAATCATTGTACATAAACAGTAAACTGTGAAATACTGTGCTGCGCTTATCTAGAAATACTCAGAACTGCCTATGTTTAATAACTTAATACTGTTTAAAAAAAATTAAAACAAAGTGCTATAGGCAAAAGTACAGTGAGTGCAGCTACAGTCACTTCCACAATCCATCAAGCCCTTGCTATAGGCTTTATTGAAACAGATAATGCTTGAAGGGAAGTTAAACACAACAAACCACAAGTGTGCACTAGAACTTTAGGCCACTTCAAAATATGTCCGAACAATTCATCAAGGACTTTTCCATCTTGGGAAAAAGTGACGTTTTTGATTTAACTGTGAACTTCTGGTACAGCTTTATGGTAGACTACCCACACCAGATGCTGGTGGGCGATTACTGTTTTTTGTAAACCACAAACTGTGACCATTTTCCACAAAGATAGACAACTACACCGACCACATAACCAAAAAAAATAAACAGTTGCATTTCGCCTAGGAAGACTGGATGGAAGTATCCTTTTAAGATAACTACGAGACCGCGGCTCTCCAGTGCTCACGGTGCTGGTCTAACCCAGCAGCACTGGGAGCTGCTACAAAAACAGACAAGTATCACCAAGGAGAAACACGCCAGGCTTTCCCTGAAGCCACAGCTAAGGAAACTTGGCAAAAGGCTCCTGCCAGTGTCAGGGAGGGGGAAGGTCTGAAGTGCTTCAAGGAGCCAGGGGAAGGCAGAGGGGCAAGGGGCCATTCTGACTGCCACTACACGCGTCCACGTAGCCGAGGGCGAAGCGAGACACAAGAGACCTATTGACACAGGCGGCCGAGCCACGAAGCAGGTCTCCTCCTATCCTACGTGGCCGGCTGCCCTTCAGCCTCCCTGGCTGCCTTGCCCGGAGCTCTCCCCATTCCTTCGGCCGCCCATCGCCGCCGTCCCGACCCCTCCGCAGGACCCGTCCCCGAGCGGCTCCCCCGCCCGACGCCCGCCCCTCACCAGTCGCTAGATGAATGGACTCGGGCGGGCAGGGCGGGACGCTCGCTGGGCAGCGCGGGGGTTCATCCTCAGTGACTCCGGGGCAGGGCCAGGCTAAGGGCGCAGCCGCTACCGCGACAGCTCCGACGGCGACAGCGGCGGCGACAGGCGGGGCCGGCGGCTCGGCGGGGCGCACCGACAGCGGCCAACGCACCCACCAAGAAGCGAAACGCCGATTGGCCGCGGCGCCGCCGCACCTCGCGCGCCGATTGGCCGCGGCTGCAGGCTCGGCCCCGCCCCTCGCGGCCGAGCCCGGATTGAGTGACAGGCGGGGCCGGGGCGGGGCCGCGGGGTGAGCCCGGGGGGCCGGCGGGGCTCGGGCGGGGCTTGGGCGGGCCTCGGGCCCCGCTCCCCGTGCTGGGCGGGGGAGGGACCGGAGGGACCGGGGGCAGGGAACCGACTGGAGTTACCGGGAGCCGGGAAGGGCCGCAGCTGAGCGGCCTCCTCCCGGCAGGCTTGGCGGGAGAAGCACCGTGCCTTGCTGCGAGGTAGGGGGATGAGTGGTAAGGTCATGCCTCCCTCGCGGAGGGCTGAAAAGCAAATAAATACCCAACCTATAGATCCCCTCAAAGTAACGGAGAGAAAGCTGTGCCGATTCAGCCTGTGTTAAACCACAGCAGTTTCTCTCTCTGACAGAGCAAGTGGTCTAATGTGTCGGATACAGCTTGACTTTTTGTGATGTTTTTGACACCATCACGGGACAGTCTCGTAAGCAAAGCTGGTGTGTGCGCAAGGATTTGCACACCTGCTCTTGTGACTCCTGCCAGGCACTCCGAGAGGGCTCAGCTCCTTCTGGTGGATGTGAAAAATGCATCTTTTATGATTGGCTTTTCACAAATATTAGAATGAACATTATATGTTTAATTTTAGAAAGTTATGCTGCATTAATTCTCTTAAACAGTGTGTTGAATATAGTTCTAGATTATAACATATTGTTAAAATAGAAACTATGCGATGTAGGATATTTTTTACTAGCTCAAGAAAAGGGATAAGATAATCAAGAAACTCCTCACAGAGGTAAAATAAACACAAAACATGAAGAGTTACAGCCTCCTTATCAGAAAAGACAAACATTCTTTCACCTTCTCTCCATCTTTATGGAACCACCAGGATTAAGGGGAAGAAGTTGACAAAAATGAGAAAAATTCCTAATTTGCAAGGAATTTATGCATCATGTATGAGATGTATGAATATGCAATAGGGTATTGCTTTTAAGGGTTATTCCTTTGTTCACAAGGCATGTTTTTGGCAGCTTAGTGCCCAAAAACATCTGGACATCCGTAATTCTTTGGTTTTTATTGTCTCGTAGTGTCCTAATCCTCATTGTCCACATTTTATTACTCTAATATTATTGCTTTTTTTAATAACTAGTTTATTACTAATAAACTTTTAAGATTTTTAAAAATAAGTGATTGGTGTTTTTCACAATGGATGTCTTAGATGATGCAATAGGTGGCACAGATTACGAATTAATCTGGGACAGGATTAGGGTGTACTGTTTAAGGGTAGGAAGCTGAACTCAAGACAAGTTTGAGTTGTGTTGTCAGGTCAACAATGTAAAATACAGAGTAAAACAAACATCACCTTTAAAAAAAAAGAAATTTATGTATTTTTCGCAAGAAATATACTAATGATATATTGATATTAGTGTAATGGCCAGAGTTCCTATGTGTTTTTTAAAGCCACAGTATTATCCCATGCAGTGTAAGCATTGTGACCTTAAAACAACGTAGCTATCTTTAAAACCACAAAACAGTTGAAAAAAAGTTATGCGTGTTCTTCAGCACGTTCCTCAGCAGCAGTTCAATTTGGGAAAGATTCAGTATTAATTGTATTTAGGTGAATCTCAAGCATTTTTACCTGTGCCATCTGACTCAGTTAATGTGAACTATAAAATATGCTCTCTGATTTTCTCCATATAAATGTTTAGTTTGCCAGCAGACATTCACCATTGTAACCAAAACTGCAAGCTACTTGAAATTTATTTATGCATTATTTTCCCAGTGACAGTTTCTTAGTGTTTCAGTTACAAATAAAGGTCGGAGGTGGCCATGCTCCAAGTCTGCTGCCAGCTGGCCTAAGGACAGAGATGACCGTCTGGGGAGATGAGGAGATCCAAATACAGCTGAAGTCAGTTGTAAGCAATGCTTTGTTGCATAATAAATTCAAGTGCATAGCCTGGACCAACTTTGGAGCAGCAAAGAGCGTGATGGAAAGATGAAGAGGCTTAAAGTAGAATAATGTCTAAAATTCTATATGAAAAAGATAATTTCTGGAAGCTGGACTGCCCCTCAGGTCTTTCATAATAAATACTACTGTAAAGAATAGAAAAGTGCAGCAAGCAACACAGAAAAGTGGGAAAATATCAGAGTCATGAATAGGACCTGATAAAGTCCAAGTCAGACAAAACCTTGACAGAATAACCAAAGGCTTTTAGCAATCATTTTCAATGCAAGAGTTTTATCTTTGCAGGACCTTTAATATATTCATGGAAAAATAAGATCTTAACTGCTTTCCCTGTTTTTTATTGTTTAGGTTTTCCTAATTGGCCCAGCTTACAGGTCAGTAATAAAAAATCCTGCTCTCTTGTACTGCCTCTGCAAAAGCAGCAGCAAATTAGTGAACACCATTCACAGAACCAGGCTGCTACAGCGTGATTTGCAGAGCTATGTCGAGGTGCTAAAGTTATATTGAAAAACAAAAGTAGCTCAAACAGGGTAACTTGAGCCTCTGTTTAAATCACATGTTTTGGTTTGGGTTTTTCTACTGTGGAAAATTACAACACTGTTGCATAAAAATATACTATTTTAAGTCTTTTGGAAAAAATTACAGATGTGGAGATGAAAAGCCAGCAACAAATCACTGAAGAGTATTTTTAATTGGGTAGTCCAACAGCCAGGTTTGTAACTTCCTGACACATGTAGCATGTGTCTGTCAATAAAGAACTGTTCTTCTGTCTTTTTTCAGTCTGTGATGAAAAGATCTGAATTATCAGAAATAAACAAGTAATTACAAGAAAAAAATATGTCTCTAACTGCTGTTGTTACTTTTTATAGAAGCTCTAGACTTTAATCCATAAAAAGGAAGGAAGAGCAACACTTAAAAAGGAAAACCAGTGTACTTAGCCATCTTCAGAATTTGAGGAGGAACATCAATTTTGAGCAACTTAACTAGCCTACAGAGTATATTTTTGTCTTAATATGCTTCTCAGTTCATTGACTGTTGAAGAATTATAAATTGGCTGTGCTCTAAATGTGTGTACTTATTTAATGTTAGGGAAGATAAATCCAGGCTATAGGGAGGACATTACCAATTAGGCAGCTTTCTAGTGACCTACTAATCTTATCCATCCATCCATCCATTGTAGTCTGCACCAGACTTAGGCTACTGGAGGAATTAGAGGAGGAGATGTAAGTGACAGAAAGGAAAAAAAGGACTTTGTGCTTTATTTTTTCTGAAATTGATCCTGAATCTTGTGGGAAAAGGAGTGATTTTCTTTTTAAGTCAGTAATCGAAAAGTTCAATCTATATATCAAAAATAAAAATAATTAATTTTTTCCTTTTTGGCTATACTAAATGTCAAGTGACAGATTGCTGCCTTCACATATCTCTTAATGTGCCTTAGCTGGCCTAATTATTACCAGTGTCCTCTGTAACATTGAGTAATAACTGTTATTGGCAGCAGTAATAATCTGCTGAAGAAAATATTAATCAGGTTTAGCTTCTGCTACTAAAAGTGTTTCTCATGATCCTTCTCTTTAATGAACTTAAAAATAGAAGGGTATAATATGCTAGAAAATTTATATTACAGAATTAATAAAGCAAAATTCAATGTAACGCCTCTTAGAAGGGAAAGCTTACAGAAAGAAGTGTCTCCAAATTTACTAAAACTATGTGTATCTTGCTTTAACAAAGCTTGTCCTCTTACTCTGACAGGATCATTAAATTCCTGGTGTATAACAGTCTAAGAAAAGTCTAGAGAAGTCCAAGGATCAAACATTGTGGAAATGACAGTAGTGATGGATATGGGCTTCCCAAACTGATCCATCTACTTGAGAGTTCCCCTGCGAAGTAGGAAATAGAGATGTGATGAGCTTTCTCCAAGAGCTTTCTCTCAGCAAACCGTGGCTCTGGAAAAGCAGGTTCTTCATCTTGCATGGCTGGAACACTTCCATGTAGCTGTGCCATGTCAGAAACTCCAACATCTCCTCATTAGCTTACAAGATTTCCAGCTTGTCTAATTAGACTTTGGAAGCCTCTCTGATGCCCAAGGTAGATTTTCTGTTATTGTAGTAGTCCAGAGACACAGAAAGGATAGTTTGTTATCAGTGATACGAGTCGTATGGGTGACAATGCATTGTCCCCTGTTTTTTCAGAATTCCCATATTTTTAAAAAACATTTTGTAAAATCCTGTGATAAAGAGCCTAACATACATTAAACAAAAATTATATTGGCATCCCACAGGTACTAAAAGAACTTTTGTGGGACCTGGTAAAGGGACAGTTATTAGAATGTAATCTTCAATAAAAATGGAGACTACAGTACATGTAAAGTTATTGCAGTATTATCTGTTGTGACGTGAAATATTTTTCAGAGAGCATGATTTTAAACAAAGTGGTAGTTGGGCTTTTTTTTTTTTTCTGGAGGAAGTTTATTGTACAAGTGGAGAAAAAAAATTCAATTTGTGGTCTGTCATTCCTGCATCACCCTTATCTTCCTGAATAGAAGGAGCAAGGCTGCAGATTATTTCAAAGCATCAACCTTCTGTGGACAGGAGAGATGGATGAAAACACAAGAGAATCAAGGACATTCTCTTGGGCTTCATGTGGACTTTCCAGTGCAAATCTCAGCGTCTACAGCTATGGCAAATAACACTGCTAGTCTTTGGCAGTCTCACAGAGAGGGGAGAGGAAAGATCACGGTGGCTAAGAGAAAAATATCTCTCTTCTGAACCTGTGGGAACAGAGAGAAACTGCCTTTCTTGCCTTATTCTGATGACAGGTAAAATATATTTTTTTAATTTTTTTGTAAAGACTAGGTAAATATCCTGTTTATGCTATAGCTATTTTTTTTCTCTCAATTTCATGCCCAGATGTAGCTATGTTGGTGCTATCCCTGAAAAAGGCATCTGACCCCATCTCATGCATTGAGCCCAAGGTATAGTGGCCATGCTGGCAGTAGGATCTTGCTGAGCTCAGTTTGGGTGGCAGAGGGAGACTGGAATTGCCTTGCACCAGTCATGTCCATCCCTGTAGCAACTCACCATTGTTGTGGAAGGTGTTGGTTCCCAGTAGCACTGCATTAAATAGTATGTTGGCAAAGATAGCACGGCACTCCTTCCATCACCTCCAGACAGGTCTCCTCTGGCCTTACCTTACTTCTTTTTAGGTCTTTAGTCATAAAATGCTGTCTTGATATCAGAATGTTTAATAGATAAAAGAACAATTTCAAGAGAATAAAATCTCCACATCTACTAGAGACACACCTTTGCACTTACCTTGCAGTGCCATCTACAGTCGAAAAAGTCTTGCAACACTCAGATGACGCCTCGGTGTTGTTCAGTTAGCAGGCAATTCTGCAACGATAACTGTGGCACTGCAGTTTTCTTTGCAAGTTTAGCTCGTGGAGTGCAGGCTCGGAACTCGAGGCATTTCTCTTGATCTAGTTTCATCTGTGCCAGTGGCTTGCTAAATATTGCATCAGGCAGTGGGAAGAATATTCATTCTTCCTCACTTTCACCACGGTCTGTCTCCATGTACAATCTAAGTAAGCACCTATATTGGTACTGCTAAAAACAGGAACTTAACTTCTCTGTTTTAAGTTGTCCCTTGTATGAAGCTGTTTGTGATCACTGACTCCCCAGCAAAACAGAATCAGAGTGGCCTGGGTTGGAAGGAACCATAAAGGTCATCCCGTTCCAATCTCGTGTCATGAGCAGGGACACCTTCCACTAGACTCAATTGCTCAGAGCTCATCCAACCTGGCCTTGAACACTTCCAGGGATGGGACATCCACAACTTCTCTGGGCAACCTGTTCCAGGGCCTCTTCACACTCCCATAAATTATTTCTTCCTATTGTCTAATAGCAAGAAATCTATCGACTCTCAGATTGAAGCCATTCCCCCTTGTCCTGTCACTACATGCCCTTGTAAATAGTCTGTCTCCTTTTTTCTTGCAGACTCCCTTTAGGTACTGGAGGGAAATAGAAGGTGCAAATAGGACTCTCTTAAATGGATTGAAACCTATGAAAGAAAGGCTGTATAAGAAACAGTAAATATTTCAATACCTAAAATTTGAGATTCAGTTTTGTTTTAGTGTGTAATGAAAGTGCAAATGAAGCTACAAGTAAAACTATAAAAGGGGTAATTAGAGCCTCCTATTTCCACAATTTTTAAAACATACAGAATCATAGTTTGGGTTGTAAACCTTAAACATCATCTCATTGCAGCCCCCTGCCATATGCACCTTCCACTAGACCAGGTCAACCCTTATCCAGGCTAGCCTTGACCAAACACTTCCAGGGATGAGGCATTCACAGCTTTTCTGAGTGATCTGTTCCAGTGCCTCACCACCCTCACAGTGAAACCTTTCTTCCTAATACCTAATCTAAATCTACTCTCTTTTAGTTTGAAACCATTAGACTTTGTCCTATCACTCCCTGATAACCACTTTCCATCTTTCTCATAGGCCTCTTTAGGTACTGCAAGGCTACTATGAGGTCTTCTTGGAGCTTTCTCTTCTCCAGGCTGAACAGCCCAAACTCGCTCAGGCTGTGAACATAGGAGAGGTTCCCCAGGCCTCTGATTGTCTTCATGGCCCTCTGGACTCACTCCAAGAGGTCCCACATATGCCAAATTGCAGGGAACCTAAAAATGTTCATTTTTCTTCTCAGATAATTCCAACCTACCCAGCTATCATTAGGCCCACTGTAAATAGATCATACATAAATACATTGTATTTCAGACAGAATATATCAGAAAACATATTGAATTTTTTTCCAATTAACACCTTTAAGGAATTTTTGATTAATAGTTTTCAACATTAAATCTAGCAACTTTAATATAATTGTTTGAGTTTCTGCTAAGAATTCCAATAGCAGAAATTAAGCATTTCTGCCATTGTAATGAGCATAAATGAAAATTATAAACTCTATTATTTGCTCTAGTTTCACAAAGAGGATGCACAAGATTTGATGGATTTTATACAGCATGCTGATTTCTAAGTTTTAATAAAGTAATCCCAAGTTTGATGTAAGTGTTTCTCATTGGGTTTTAATTTTGTTTATTTCCAGGTAGGAAATAGCTTTCTGTCTCCTCTTCTAGTATTGATTATGCAGTGTGAATATCCAGTACAACCCTGCAGGTACAAAGGAGTGTTTTAGTAGTACTTTAGCCCAAAAGACCATTCATGTCTCTGAGACAGCATGGATTGAACAACAATACTACAAAAAAAAACACTCAATTCTTTCCTGCTTTCCTTCCCAAATGAACAGTAAATTCAACTACCTGGCTCCCTGCCCTGGGACTAAGACCTCCAAAAATGGGAGTACAAATACAATTGTGGTGTATCTCACTGCACTCATACCTGTATCTCATTTTTGTTAAAGTTTGCTCTCAAGAATCAAGCCAGCTCCTTACATTCATTCTAAACTCTTCAGTGCTGGGCAGTCGAGGATTACATATAGATAACATTGCTGTAGATAATCATGGCTGTCTGTAGGACATGCCTCTCTCTTCTTGTGTCTGGGAAGGTACATCTCATGTCCCAGTCCGTGACTCAAGGTGACGATCCACATCTTCATGACAGTAGGCTGGAGTTTTGCAAAGTAGTTGACACACTGTGTCCACTACAGTAGCACAAACATAAATAAAGTGAAGCTATTTAGAAACAGAAAAACGTGGGCTTTTTTCCTCCTTTTCTTTTAATGTACCCAGGTGGTTAATAGTTCTGTTAGCTCTGCTGGGAGATTCTTATGCAGTTCCCCAACACAAATTCATAGACCTTATGCTCTTGTAGTTTGATTTGCTGTGTCAGACTAGCTTAAATACTTTCTTAGAAGATACCAATCTCCCTTTAAGCTTTCATTACACAGGAAATCTGTTTCAAATGTGCAAAGGGAAAATCTTTTCTAGCAACGAAACTAAAGGCATGGACCTCTTCCCCCAGAACAACATTATCTCCCATGCAAACTGCTGGATATATTCGTCATCTGTTCTGGTTGGAAGAAGCCTTCACCCGCAGGGAGAGCTACCAAGGTACAAATCTGTGGACCAGTCAGTGTGAAGAAGTTGCAGCTCTCTCAAGGGCATCGCATGTATTATGCCACTAGATGCCACTGTCGAGACACGTTTGGTCTTTGATCCCACTTATCCAAAAATAAAAGAATGGCAAGATATATTTCTAAGCAGTATTTTGGAGAGCCTTATTCTTAAAACGTGAGGGAGAAATACAGTCTAAGAAACTAAAATTTCTAGCGAAAATGGTATACTTTCCTGAAGTAGAACCAAGGAGACATATTTTCAGACTACTGCAAGTAAATGAGTTCATGTTGTATTTAGCTGTTTAAATAGTTATGGTACTATTTACAGACAGAATGAAATTCCGTCAGCTACTTGCAAGCCTACTCAAACATTAAAGAATCAAAACTAGGGAGAGAAGTTGGCATGTGAAAATTATATTTCATTTGGCCAAGAAAAATTGTTACTTCTTCTCATTAATTTTGCCAGTCCTCTTATCTGGGAATATATATACTTTTCTCACTGAGCTGAAAAACTTCTTTTCTTTCTCATGTGAAAGACACATAATAACCAATAGCCAGGAGAAAAAGAAAGGCACTGATAAGCTGGACCATTCTTTCACCTTCTTTATCCACAAATGAAGAAAATAAGAGGTTTCTCATGACTGAAGGTATAATATGCAGTAGGAGGACTCCATCCAGCTATTTGATTGGGACTAAAGCAAACTTGCAATCCTATTGCTAGATCTTGGAAACAGAAGTTATTCCTTAATCATGAGCAGTTCTCCTGACCCAGAATATGTTCACATGGTTCCACATTTATTTGGTTTTGTAGTTATCTGAAAAGCTATCCTTGTGCTAAATATTATTCAACTCCTGCCCAATGTACTTGCAGTCAGAAGGACCATTTCCAGGCTTGGATAGGCTAGCAGAACAGGGAGACTGACCTGAAGCATCAACTGAGAAAGAATGACACTCACTCTTCAGTAATTCTGATTCTGTTATGATCAAACATGGAACTGTTTTAATTTGACATCATTTGGAAGTGAAATAAAAAGACTTGTGCTCAGAATCTATAAGTGGCAATTCAGTGAATGTTCAGTACTTGGAAAAATGAATTAAAACCTGTAGTATTTGAAATTCAAAATTATGTTAAAAATGCAAAAACATTCATTCATTCATTCTTCATTTTTAAAAGAATTTTTTACCATGCATACATCTTCCCTAGCTGTTTCTGCTTAAGAGTTTGGTCAGCAGTAAACTGCTCGCAGAACATGTGGCTGCTACTTCTTGAAAAACAGCCTTATCAGCTTGCTGCTTGCTGCTTTTATTTATTTTTTTTTTAACAAAATAAACTTTTCAGGGCAGATTATGTAGAGGATTGGATTAAGTTTTTATTAATACAATAAGTATCATCTCAGATCAGTGAAGATAATGTAGTTCCACATCAGTAGATCTACACTGAAGTGATGTGGATTTCAAAAGTATTCCTCTGTTTAATCCAAATTAGACCAGATCTTGTTTTCAGCAGAGCCTTACAAGATTGCTTGAGCCCAACAGAGCAGCAGAGACATGGCAATAAATGGACAGAGGACAGGATGGAGAGGCAGGAATCTTGTGGGCCAGCTATGCAAAAAGAAAGAAAATGTGGAATACGCCACCTTCTGTTGCACAGCTCACAGCACAATTCTAACATCTTTCTTTTCAGCAACAACACTGGAATAATAGCATAATAGTGCCTAGACTGCAAATGGATGTTTTAGCAGAGGTATGTAACATATCCAAGGTGTGTGGGAAAATATTTCAAAATCACTGTGAAGCTCCAGGTTGGCTCACCATACTAGTTCTGTTTCAGCCTTTCACATAATGGGAGTGTAAATGGGACTGACAAGAGTACAGACTCCTTGTCCTGCTAAATAGTACATGAAAAGATTATGTTAAAAAAAAATCACAGATTAAAATGGATTTTTAAAAGGAAGAAGGACTGGAAGCAACTCTCAGCTATAGCTGCTGGGTATCAGTGTATCAGTTTACTCAACAATTACATGATTAAGAAAACCCCAAGGGCCTGCCCTGCTGGCTGGCTGTGGTGATGGGATCCCTGGCTATGAGACCTTAGGAGCCTCAGTCACTTGCCTCTCCAGTCCCCAGCCCCACTGTGTCCTGACTTTTGCTTTATCTTGAGGAAACTGCTCATTTCTCTCTGAATATACCCATTTGTATTTCAGGTATTCTTCCTTGCTCTCTCAGCTCTATTTTTATAGAAAATAATAGGAAGAAAGAAACAAAAGATCATTTTTCATGCCAAAGCTCATTAAGCAGACTTGGTTCAGCTCCCAAGCAAAAAGAAAAGGCAAAAAAGCAATGAAGGAGTCTGTTTTCCCCTATAATTCAATATCATCCTTAAAGAACCAACCTGTGAATTATTATTTTTGTCTGTCTTTTAGTAACCTTAGTAAAGAGTTTGCAGCAATGTCTCTGTCGTATGTCTTGGCCCAGCTATATGGCAGCACAACAAAATCTTTATGATCTTCTTACCAATGAAGGCATGTTTTATGCTATGTGGCATTATGCTATCCTTTCACCAAAGCACAGAAAAACAAGGCTGGAGAAAAGATACTCAGAGGTGGTATTCTGAGGTAAGAGACCCATTAAGAAATTTTTAAGTGACTGGTATTGCACATCTGTGAAAGGGATGAGACACCAAACACAATTTCTGCAGTAAACAGGCCTAAATAGGAGCCAATGTAGTCATGTAGTCAATGTGATGATTCACTGGTTACTCTGTAAGGACATTGCTGTTACAAGCCCTCCTCAGGGTCCATTTCTTTCTGCAGCCTGCTTTTATATGACTTAAAGCTTTGTATTCAGTCTTTTTCAGCCTGGAAGATTACAGCCAGATTTTTCTCAGCTCTGTTCAACAAAGAGCTCTGTATCACCAGTACAGGCACTACCCTTGCACAGCAGCATTTGCCATGTCTTGAACATAGCCAAACACCAAAGACAGCATAGCTTTATGCAAAGGACAAGCTGAGGGGGAAGAAAATACAGAAAACTTCTTCTATAAAAGCAGCTTCTGAAAACTAAGAAGCTTAATTTGTCTGCTGCAGTCTTTAAAGGAGTATCTCCCTTTAACTGCTAGTAAATCTCTGATCTGGGACTCAGCTGCTCATCACATAAAAATGGCATATGTTGCTGAACCTTCAGATGCCTCAGCACCTACAGATATTTTAAACTCATAAGCACTCACAAAAAGTTGTGTCCAGATGGCATAAGACTTAAACATAGTTTCTCTTTCTCCTTGGGACTTGATTATCTCCTGCCTTGCTCTTTAAATTGCTTTCACTGGTTGTATCCTCTAATTTATGTCTCTGTAAAGCATTGTCATTTTGGTAAGGTGAACTATACACACACCCATAAGTGGCTGCATAGGATATAAAGTAGCAGAAGATTAGGTCTGTGGTTCCAATCTGCCCTGCAGAAGGAAAAAACAATCTAGAGATGAAAGGACAGTAGGAATTACCAGCTGCTAGGACAAAAGATAAACAAAACCATTATTATCCCATCAGTCAAGAAAGCAGAAAAAAAAATCCAATGTGACCTCATGCACTTCATCTCGAATTGCTTTTCTCAGATCCTAAAATGTAGCTAGCTATGTAATGAAAGAAAGTCCATTAGAATGTTTTAAGGAGTTTTTCCTGAAAGCATATGAACAAATGTCATCCTGTTACTTTCAACAGAGTGCTCAGTCACTCTAGCAAACAGCAGTAATTCATTCTATTGCACACTTACCTGGCACAGCAGGTACAGCAATGCCTACAACAATATAGCTGAAGTGCTAGGCATTTGCCTCATGCACCTGAAAAGCTGGTGGGGAAGTAATTGCTTCTCTTAGTGCAAGAGAGAATGCTACCAGTGCATCTCTCATGCTGTGAGAGGAGTACTGAAAATGTTAATGCCTCTCAACGAGGAAACCAGGCTATCAACAGCTGCCTGTTGTGCCCCTTGCACAAGGAGAGAGGAAAGCATTCCTTTGTCTCCTGGGGCACATGACAGCCTCCCCATAAAACTACAGCTGCTGGAAAAAGTTCAGGTTTGTGACTCTGTAATGTATCAAATTGGTCCTTTTTTACCATATCTGTAGTGCTGTACATGTAGCAATAGACATTTATAGTGTTTGTGCATAGCTCAGACTAACATATATGCAGCTTATAGAATAATCATATATACTAGTGCTAGTCAGACTTTCTACATACTGCTAAGCAAATGGAGCTGACTCAAAGCACTACAGACATGACCCCTTTCACAAGCCATTTTACCTCTGAATACTTTTTTGTTTCCCGTTAGATCTATCCCTCTTGCCAAATTATATCAACATTTTAATTCTCTAAAGTAAGATAAACACATAAATCCCAATTCTCCTTATGAAGAACTTAGATAAATATTTTTTAAAAAGGGGAGAAAAAAGCCTGCACAAGTTTGTAAGAGTCCGCCTGTTCAAAATGTAAGCTTTGAAACTGTCCTGTAAAAAATGATGATAATAAAAAAAATTTGACTCAGCTGAGTTCATAAATCTGATGATTACTGTGAAACATTAACACTAAATAGATCTGCTACACTGTCTAGAGGCCACTCTTTATGGTGAGTTAAAGAAAAGCATTGGACATCTCTGGATGCTCTACACATTGCCACAGAAGCTTTTTAACAGCTGTAGGGCTACTTTGTCCAGAAGGCGAGTCTTTGTCCATCAGAGAGCCATGGAAGTTGTAGATTTCGGATACCAAAGTACCAAAAAAGAACATCATCATTATTAAAATGGTGTGTGATCTAAGAGATGCAATCTAGTGAATAACTTTAACCAGGATCCCAGAAAAGTCCAGAAATGGAAGTGAGAAACTAGTAAGGAAGATGAATAGGTTACAAGAGCTCAGCACTAACTCTGCTTGAATGGAATCAGTGCCTTCCAGAGGAAAAATGCAGGATGGTTTCTTTGAAAAAACAGTACCCATAATCCTTTTTTATTCATTACCTGTTTTCATAAATTAAAATTATCTCAAGGTGTTGAAAAATAAGCACTGCCTTATTCTAAGGATCTTGGAATATTTTTATTACTCTTACACTGAATAATGGACAAGTAGATGCTAGTACATGGCTGATTTTCTTTCTCTCTCTGTAAAAACAGTGCCCAGTTCAGAGTGTAGCTCTCTTCCTGGGACTCGGCTAGGAATAGGAATGTAACATATGGAGCTGTTTGTAGAATCAGCATTGAAACTTAGTCAAGCAGCTTTTGTAATTTTAAATTTGTTCTGACCCAGCAGAGTTATTACCATTCTATAATTAAGTTTATCGTCACTGTAATAGGAACCATATCTGAGGTTGAAGAAAATGTTAATTTAGCAAAAATGAACATGATAAAAACTGCCTCATCAAAAATGGAAAATGCTCAAAGATGTTAACTTTTCAAAAAGAAAGTAAACAAGTCATCTAAGCTGTTGAAAAATAATGTTTTTACCTATTTCCACATTATTGTGATTTTACGAAGACTATTTCATAAACAAAATAATATATTCTATCATGCACTTAGCATTGCACCCAAAATAATTTCTGCCCATTTCAATAAAGGCAGACTTTTACTTCAGCTCCATGTAATGCATCTCTTAAGCTGCCAGGTGCTTTACATAATATTCTTATGGAAAAAGAAAAAAGAAAAAAATATACTCTGTTCCTATAAAAATAGCAGGTCTCATCATATTTACACAGTCAAAGCAATCTCATGCAAAAGAAATGAAAATAGCTACAGCAGGTCAATAAGGCGCAACCAGTATAGGAAACAAAAGAAGCCAACATAAGTGATGAATTTTGAATAAAATGAAAAGTTATGATTAACTTAAAATTTACAGAGTCTGAATGGCTCATTGATTGCTAAAGCTCTCTGACAGCATGTGCAACAGTGCAACATAACTTATTGACACAAAAAAACATTTCCATATTATACAACATGACCAATTTCAGGAGAGCAAGTGTCACTGTCAGAGAGGAAATGGCTAGTAAAAAAAAAAAAAATTCTGTGTAATGGCTGAGGTTACAGCCTAAGAAAGCCACATGCAAAGGCTTTCTCCTACGAATCTCTCCTCTTCCCCACGGGCTGGAGTTATATACACGGGTCCATGCTCATTATGCTTATTTACAGAGGCAGCATAGATCCACGAGAAAGTGGTTTTGTACTAATCCAAAAATATAAACAAGCATGAGTATATAAAATGAAAGGTTAGATTTCCAGAACCAGAAATGTTTTATTATTGCAGGTAAACAAGACAACCACTGAGATACAGAATGTCACTTGTAGCCTTAACAAACTAAAAGTACTCCTGTCAAAATTCACTTGACTTAAAAAAGTCCCAGTCTTTAGCAAATTAAATTTAAATTAAAAAAAAAATTATTTGTTCAAATCTAGTCCAAGTTTTGACATAAGGTTATTTTTTTAATTAATTGAATGAAAAACTAGTTCTCTTCCCCATCCAACTAAAGACTTTTCTTACATACAATTAGCACATGCCTTGACAAATTTAGCTCTCTTTTATTTTGATGCTTAACATTTGGCCTTTTTACACACTCAGTATTGCTTTTTACAAATTAACTTTATTTTTAGATAAAATAATTACAGCACTTTTGGTCTTCTTTCAAGAAGCTACCATCAAAAAGTAATTATGGGATCCATTCTACCCATTCATGTTTCACTATTAGAGAATTGCCTGAACAATTAATAAACCTTCTTTAAGATTATATTTGGCAAGGTAAGACTTGAGATTTAATAAGCATAAATATAATGTTTTTCCTTATAGACTGAGTAGAAAAATGTAATAATTAACAAAAATTGCTAATTGTATTTTTCACTATTCCCAAGGAAGATATTTTGATATAATACGTAGAACCTTTATTTTATGAGTAGTGCTGTTCTAAGTATCAGGAGCCTGCAAACAGTATATATTTACCTTGTAGAAACACCAACTGTGAATATTGTGGAGAAGAATATCTCTGTATCAAGGAAATAGTTAGAAGCACTAAAAAGTGCCCTGACTTGACAATTTAGTTACTTAAATGAATGAAATGCCTGGAACCACAACAAAGTTAGGATTTGCTAAATTACTGTTTTTTTTCTGAATGAAACTATTCATCGTCAGACAGAATCTGAATTCACATGCTGATGGATTATTCATTAGTTTACTATCAATTAATCTGAAGAAAACAAACAAAGAACTTAAACTGAGGAAGAAATTAATTAAAATTCTTTTTCAAAACCTGAAAAATATTTGAGATAACAAAATTATTGTTCTAGCCTTCACAGGTAGTATTGCCAGTGTAACAATAAACAACAATAAAACCTGGGAATTACTGCATCCTATCCAAATTGGGATACAATTTAATTCTGAGCCTGCAACATAAGTAATTTTGTAATCAGATTAAAACATTTCTACAGAGCTTCTACTCGCATTAAAAACATCTGCAGAGTGTCATATTACCTGTGGCTTTCAAAACTTTACAACATCATCTGTCTCATATACATATTGGCTAAAATGCTGGTCCTAGTATTTTGTGACAGCTTTTCAAATATGTTTTTCCCCTCTCTACTTACACAGGCTCATTTTCTACACTCGCCAACAGTTTTAAAAACCACATATAGTTAGTTTTCCATTGGGTGGCTCCACTGGATTCAAGGTATGCTAAAATACTGTTTCCTGAAGGAAGAGTAATAATAATACAGGATTTGGAAACAGATCTAGCCAGCAGTAGATGTCCTAGCAGCATTAAATGAAATCTTATCCAAGGCCAGTCTTTTTTTCTCTCGTATTTTTCCAGCAATTGACTTTGCCTTTGTTCTTACACGGCTCTGAACTGTGACTTGGCAACATGAGATTGGCAAAGTGAAGGCATTTTTCAAACTGATACTAAATGATGGACAAAATGCCAACTGACTAGAGATTTACCATTCATGGCATGTTGAAAATCTACCACTACTATATGTAAGCAATAAATTATGATCCTCATAATTATTTTTCAGTTTCATTCAAAAACACAGTAAAGAAAAATGAATTTACCCTGTCCTTTTTGGTTCCCCTACCACCTTGCCTGGCTCTGTTTTCTGGATTGCAGCAGTTCTGTAGAGGTATGTGAGTTAGCAGTTTGTCTAAGCATGTCAGAAAGAACATGTTGACTGAAAGGAATAAATAAAATACTGAAAGTACTAAAAAAGGGCGAAAACTTTTCTGTCACTGTAGAATGGTAAATTTAAAGAAAAAAAAAAAAAAGAAAGAAAAAAAAGTTTTACTTGCAGCCCAAAAATGCCAAGGTGCAAGGTGTTTTGCAGCTCCCATTCATTTGAATAGGAATATATAAATGTAATGTCATGCCCCTGCAGTTTTGAAAATATGAAAAACTTTCTTTTTCACATTAAAATTACTATTAAATACTGAAACTGATTTCCATTCAAGAAAGCATTCATAGCTTAGTACAATTTAGTGCAGCTTAAATGCAGCCACGACCTCCATGCCCAGTGTGATCAATTGTCATTTATAGTAAACAACTACCATCAGCAACATCTATATGAGAAACAATAAAGCATATACAGCACTGAAAACTTCAGTGCATTTCTTTCAGTGTAACCTAAAGATGATTTAACTGTCTTAACAACTGCTTCCCAGCCATTTTCCCCAGCAGCACATTAATTTTCAAATGTCATGTTTATATACTTGGTATTAGCATCCCGAACTTCAGAATATTTTAACCTCATCATAAAAGAAACAACTCTTGCCATCCTGGATCTAATTTCATGTCCTAAATCTCTTCAAGCAGGAAATGCTCAGCAAGAACACCTTTGATATGTTATCCTGCATCGCCTCCATTGCAGGCTGTGACGCTGCCATATTTTCCCCACTGATACATTTCTTCCACTTAGGGAAACCTCTATAACTGTGTGTCCATAATGCCTTGAGGTTATACACAACAGGAAGCTGGTTTTATCCAATTACTTCTTTTGCCTTGCCTTTTGCCTTTTGTGGGTATGAATTGTAGAAAAAATAATATGGGGACTGAGAGTCTTAGTCTGTGCTGTAGGCTGTGGCTGTTCAGTCCCAAATGTGAGTCAGAGCAGTCTCAGTTAGTTTTTGCTGCCCTCAATATTCATGCAATAGATTGCAGGTATATATGGTTCACTCTCAAACTAGTACTCCTTTCAAAATGTTGTGTCCATGCCCCATTTTCTCTAGAGGCTGTCTGCACCCAGAGAAGGAAAAGAGCTTCAGAAAGCCATTTTATGCCCTGTAGGGCATTTTTACTCTGAATATGACACAGGGAGGCCCTAATGAAACAAAGAAACCATCCAACAAATTTTTCTGAAGAACTTTGTAGGATGTATATTGTGCAAGTGCATTTCCAACAGTTTATTCAATAATATCAAGCATATGCAATGGTTCTGAAGTGTATTACAAATACACGGAAATCTAAAATTAATGTGTTTAATGTTATATTATCTACTGAATTTTAAAGGCAGGAAATCTATAATTTCTTAATAAATATTTTAATAGACATATTCAGATGGCTAGAGAAAGTCATTACTACAATTGGTTAAAAATAGAATCTCTCCCAGAAAAATGTTCAAATACTTTTTCTTGTCACTTGTTAATAGTATTGTATGGAAAGATAGATCAGAAATACATCTAAAAAGTCAAATGTTTTTTGTTTCTCCTTATGTTCAATACTTACAAATTTAGATATTTTCAAATTTTGTCCCCTTTATTGTCATCTCTCTCTCTCTCTGTTTTGCCACAGAATATAAACAGACTAATTAAGACCACTGTTTCACTTCCATTCTTTCCCATTCTTCTGACTTCCCATGATTGAAATCTTTCAGAGCTAGAAAAAGAAAAGGGATGGTGTAAACCTGTGACTATTTTACTTAAAAAAAAACCAAACAAACCTTCAAATATTAAGGATGCATGATTTTGTTTTTGAACTTCAGGTTAAAAAGGAAGAATATTTCAACAGAGAATCTTTTCATTGTAAAAATCTTCAAGTGAAAAGAATTGGCTAACAGTACTTATGTTCATAGTTCTGAAGATTTTTAAGCTCTGATTCAAAAGTCCCTCAGCCACAAATGAATAGAGTTTGGGAAAAAAATATTGAAGCGGTCATGTTTGTCTTCCTTCAGCAATGCGTGTTGGCCACAATAAGAAACAATATGCTGGACTAGGCAGACTTCTGCTCCAATGCTATAGCAAGAGTTTGGCTTTTTTTCTGGAACTGAAATTCTTTCCAGTTTACATTCAGAAATAAGAAACCTAATGGGGTAGACCTCAAATGTTATACAACACTGAGCTGATAATTATAACAGACTTTGTAATGCAAAATATATTGTATTACCCATAAAAGATGATAAAATAGTTCAGCCCAGTGACATTAACTTTCCATGGCTAGTTGGTGATGACATGCACCATGCTTCACTCTTAGAATTAATCATTAAAGCTAGCATATTTTTAAGCATGCAAATTTGGCCAAAGAAAGCTGAGGTCTTTTGATCTGGACTTTAATTTTATTGGAAAAAGAATGCCAGAACAGACTACAATTATATGTTCTACATATAATTGCAGAAAATCTTGTGATTCTTGGCTATAACAGAGAAGGAAAAATTTAAGAATGCATTCCTTAAAAACACTCAATTACCACATTAGTTCCCTTTTACCTTTCCATCTGTCACCATAGTGGACTGAGCGATAGATAAAGAACTTCCAAGGTACATAAAGATTGGACTCTAGTGAGAGGTTCTTGGACTGAAGCAATAGCAAAAAATAGTGTTCATAGCCATGAACTGATGGAATGAGATTCCCAAAATTACAAGAAGTCACGAAAAAAAAGAGTTGCCTTTCATACAGATAGATTCACATATGCCCACCAGCCATTGTGATATTTGAGACTCTTTTCAGGCATGACAGAAATATAAGCATGTATTAGAGTCATGTCTTCACCAGTTCATTCAGCTGATTGTAGCACAGGGAACTTACTATGAATTCTGAAGTACTTTCTTTAGCAAGGTACAGTAAGCAACCACTAATACAGTGTACTAAGGGCAGAATTCTATAGCGTAGGCAAGTTTACTTTTTATACTGAGCTTGCATTTTTATTTTCTGAATATCATCCTATCACCCCTACCCACCTTGAAGTACTACAACTAGCTCCCCTCTTCACTCAATTTTAGCCTGTTTTGAAACAGAGGTATCTTGTGTAGCCATTTTCTTTGGGCAAGTCTTTGCCTAAACTTTTAAAATTTATTTTAGTCTTTCCATTTAAGTCAGCATACATCTAGCCTCCAAATCTCTCTCTCTCTTTCTTTCTTTTCTTTTTTCTTTCTCTTTCTTTCTTTCTTTCTTTCTTTCTTTCTTTCTTTCTTTCTTTCT
>QUSF01000002.1:29246913-29317829 GCA_003676055.1 Chloebia gouldiae
TTCTTTCTTTCTTTCTTTCTTTCTTTCTTTCTTTCTTTCTTTCTTTCCTCTCTCTCTTTCTCTCTTTCTTCTCTATTTCTTACCATTTTTTCCAGTCATAGGATGCCAGAATGGAATGCAGGATTTCAGGTGTAGTCATCAATGCTAAAGGGTAAGGAAGGTATCATCTTTCTCCTTTGTTGACAGAATATAGCTACATACAAAAAAATTACTGTATCCCTTGTTCCTCCAACCCTCTTCAAGTCTCTAAGAATGCATTCCTTTTCAAAACATTTCAGATGTAGTAACCAAGAAAGATGCAAACTTGAGCTAAAGCTGGAGAAAGATGGGAAGGCAAAGCAAAACAGGAAGAGTTCAGTGGAAGAGGATTCTATAAACCTACATGTGTCATGGTGGTCAAATGCAGGTAAGAAATGATCAACAATCATAAAGGAAAAGAAGCAGGGCACTGATTCACCAATATTGTGTTCTCTACTTGTGAAGGAGAATTCTACCCAGGCAGAGAGGTTGCATTTTAAGTCTGCTTTGTCAGATCGTAAACAATGACACAATGTGTAAGACAGGGGAGAATCAAACCCCATATGTTCTCAAATCTGCTGAGCTTTTTATATGCCTTTCTTTGGTTGGTTTTTTGGGGGTTTTTTTGGGGGGTTTTTTTGGTTTTTTTTTAATGGGGAATTTGTAAAATTCAACTCTTCCCTACAAAGACTTCCATTTTCAAGAGATGAAAATGTTTTCATGAAAAAGGCTTTCCATGGAAATACTCCCAACTTGCTGTGTCCTCTGTGGTTAGAGCTCCCACAACCCTGAGTGCTGGAGTCAGCCACCCTTACTTGCAAGGGAAGCAAGGGCAAACCAGGAAACACCCTTGGCACCACGAGCAGCTGCAAAACCTTGGCACAGCACTGCCTGCAGAGTGAGGAATGAGTGGGACTGTTGAGAGAAGTGTGAGGAACACATTGGCCCAAATTCCCTGCAGATATGGGTTTCTGCTTTTCGGAGACAAAGAAAGAAGTATATTTCAGCTCTCCCTTCCTTTCTCCACTATAGCTCAGGGACTGCTCCAACCCCTTTAGGAGTCCTCTAGAAAGCATGAGCAAATGTGAACTGGAACCCAGCACCTCAATACAACATGGTACCTTCTTTACACACTGTAATGAAGACAATATTGCCAGTTGGCCAAAAAATCAGGATTTTGAGTACAGCATCAGCTGGGAGTGACTGTGTGTAGCAAGGCAGGTCACCATGGCCCAGAGCAATGCTAACCCAATAAATAATCTGCTCAGCCAATTTCCCAGGTTTGCCTTCAGACATCTAGATTGACATCCCAAGAGCACACAAATACACAAGATTTCCAGCTGAAGCCTACTCCTATCATCCACCCTGCATTGTGAATCAGAGTAATAAGAAGTAATCAGAAAGCATGTCATTCAAGAAGGACAAAAATCAGAAGGCTTATTTTGTAGAAGGAAGAGTTTTACTGGCTGTAGTGATTTACTCTAAGTAGAATTTATTTGGCAAATAGCCTAGGTCTAAAACTAAACTTGCATACTTAAAATTACAATAATGGAAAAGAAATTCCCATTTTAAAATCCATACAGGAGTCCATCAAAGATAGCTTTAAAGTCATGCATTGTTCCTGAGCAAAGAAAGAATAAAAGCATGATTAAAAATTTAGCCTGACCTGTTTAAGCATGTTAAATTCTCAGTGATACTGTGATGAACTTGTAAGCAGTTATTCAGCTTGGCTCATGTTGCAGATACTGTGCATGTCAGAACATGTTGGAGTACGGGCAGAGGGATAAGCACACGGTGCGCATCTGGAATACAGCGAGTCCTCTTCCCCTGTCTTTTTGCCGAGTACATTCCTGACTCCAGGTCTGGTAGTTGGTTTTGCTGGAGGAAGTCACCATTGCTTCTTTCTCATTTGAGTAAAAGGTTTTAACAATAAAACACTACTTGGAAAGCTGGGGATGAGCTAAAGAGTCCGTCTTCAGTTTCAGCAGTTTTCAGCATTGCTTATATTCAGATGGGGGCACTTTGTCTCCTGTGGTCCTTTCTATTCCCAGATAAGCATGCAGGAGTCTCCAGAAATTAAAACAGTGCACTGACACTCAATTAACATATTTAAAGACCCTCAGAAAAGTTTACTTTTGGCTAAAATAATTTTTTCTGTTAGTTCTGGCAAACTTTAATATGTTTTCACAGTATTGAAAATCAGCATTCTCTGTATTAAATTAACTTTCATTTTTTCAATATAAAAAATTGGAAAGCATACAAGAAAATGCAAATATAGATTCCTTGAAGATTGTCTTCTGTACAACTTAAGTCAAAAACTATCACATGAATTTAAGTGCACCTATAAAGAAAACTGGAGCCTGAATATTTATGGCTGTGAACATGTGAATGATGAATAAAATTCAAACAAGAATTTGAGGCAACATTTGGTTACCTAAGTAGTTTAATGATACAGTCTTAAGGATTCTGATGGTGTTTGTCCAAAGGAAGCCAATCCTCAAGGGAAACATGGGTTCCTTGGAGGACCTGTTGGATCTCTCTATGTGAGGAAGCAGAAGGAACTTGCAGCTTGTTCTTCCACTTTTGTGGGAAGATATTTTTGGTAGAAGAAAAGAATTCTGGTCTATGTGCAATTGCTCACTTGGTTTATTATCTTTAGCATATTATAAATACCCTTCCAAAGTCAATTCCTATGAAGTGCTAAATAACTTCATGCAATGTTGAGGCAATGTAGAAACATTTCACAGATGAAACAAAAATCTCCCTGTCGATAAATAAATTTTTTTTTTAAATGACCACTAGTGCATGGAGTCCTACCCCAAATTATTCCAACTCCTTGGAGATCAGCTGCAGTCAGGCCACTCAAAAAAGGTATTCAGCATTGTTTAGTATCTGTCCAAGGGGGCATTGAGAAGATTATTTAGAGTGGGATCATCTCAGTGAGCTTAACAGCCTTAAATTTCAGTACCTAAAATAATATTTCAGATTTTCCTAAGGACAGTGGAGTGACAGAAGCATCTACAAATGATACTTTATTCCTTTCTAAGCTGAGAGCCTCAAAGGGGGAATAGCAACACCAAAATGGTCAAATAATGCAGTTATCAGAGATTGTCCCCATGACTCTCTGCAGCCTCTTAGGTAGGTTTTCATTTTGTGGAAGGTGATTTACTGGAGTACTGATTTTCAAAAGCAAGCAGATCTCATCACTGTCACATGAAGCAAGCTTTAACCTTCTGGAGAAGGATGGTCAGATGTTTCCTTCATTATTCCAATGACCAGCATGTCATCCAGCCTCAGCCTGGAGCAGCAGACTCAAGCATTGTCTCAATCCTCACAGTCTTTAACATGAGCTTCTCAGTCAACCCCTGGAAATATCAGCCACAGCAACAGTTTCCAAATGGTAAATTAACTTCCAGATTGCCTCCTTTAGCCACGACAATTTATTTTTTAATTCTGTGCTTCAGCTCAGGCAGAAGTTTTGCATAACCTTTATGCAAAAACTATGAGATGAGATTATATGGGCTATGCAATGCAAATTCACAAATCAATCAATCATAATAGCCAAAACTGACCTGAAAACACATCAAGTTGGGGTTTTTTCATTTTCCTAGTATATATTACAAACACATCCAGGAAACCCACTTAGTACAGATGAATTCACCAGAAAATACCACATTTTTTTTTTCAGAGTATGCCTTTAAGAAAAGTTGTTTTATTTAAACAAGAAGAAAATAAATCAGATTGCAAGTGTTTTTCTTCCTCTTGCAAGCTTAAGCAGGTTTAGTGGGTACAATTTACTGCTGGAATAATAGGAAAGAATAGGAAAATACTTGTTGTCTATTATTTGCATTACTGCAGCACATTCAAGCACCTGTCAGTGAGCACTTCACAGAGATGAAAAGAAACCATGTCCCCTGCCCAAAAAGCTAACCTGCTATGAAGGACAAGAGGCACAGTCCCATCTAGACAGTCAGGAAGAGCCCAAACTGCTAGGAAAACTATGATCAGGACAATGAGCAGATCAGTGTAATTGCTCTTAATTGTATTATTTAATTCAAAATGACATTGTATCTAAACATTTTATAAAAGGTTGTTATGGTTATGCTGATTTAGGATTTTTTGTATGATTTATTTTTGATAATATATTCAGTTACCTATTTTTAAAGGCCATCTCCTTTTGGAAACTATTTATTGATCACTGAATTTTACTGTTGTCTAGTTGGACAATTCGGAGGCAGGGGTGTTTAACTTTTTCAAAGAATTTTCATAGATTAGGAGAACAAATTGCAAGATATCTTTACCTATCTATTTTTCTCGAGCACTATACTAAGAGGCATGTCAACAACCTCTCAACCAACTAAAATTTCTGCAGTGTAGTGCCACTGTTTTTCTCACCCAACATCAAAGCAGTAACTTCCCAAAGTTCTGGAACTGCTTGTGAGTCCAAGACCTCATTTGTAGCACTATTACTTCAGCCACTGCATATTTCCTTTTCTCCATAATCTTCATGTCAAGAGCGTATTGCTCTATCAGCTGGACAGACCTTGCCTGTCACCCCAGCCCCAGACTTTGCTGCACCATAACACCCACTCTCAGGATAGAGAGAGGAGAACAATCCTAGAGAAACTGGTGTTTTAATTCACTATTCTCCAGATTCCAGGGCTGATTTTATCAGGACTTCATACTGGATTCATCTCTTCATTTCCACTATGGCTTTTGGCAGCTCTGAGATTCCTGCTGACTCTACCAAAAAAAAGGAACATAGTTTATCAGGGGAGCAGAATGTAACTCTGACTTACCAGGAGAAGGAAATCTTGTGTAGGTAGTGAACAGAAGGATAAGGAAAGCCCAAAGGAGTCATCGCCGCAAAACTTTCTGTTTTACATTGCTGAAACTGTTAATTTGTATACGCGAGTGGATCTTTTGTGTCAATCAGGTGTTATTTAATGATCTAAATCACTTTCTAGGGACCAGTGGCCAAACAGAGCCCACATGGCAACTCACACCATTCACGACTTCCTCAAATACCCCCTCTGTAGGGTAAGGTAAGGGAGTTACTCGGTTGCAAACCATACATTGTTACACCCGGGTTGTTCAGCCCTACCAGGACGGTTCTGGGACAGTCGCAGCGACCGAAGCTGGTAAACATTTTACACGTAGACAGGTACTTACAGGCTTTTCCTCACCGTAATAAAGTTTAAATCTCAATCTTGAACTGTCGATTTGCAGGTCCATTTCTTTTCTTAAAAATCACTATTATTATATATTTTAGGACCTCTAAAGTTCGCGGTGGGTTTAAGTGTAGTTCTGGTGTTATTTTGGTTTGGGATTTTTTTTTTCCTCTAGCTTTGGAGCTCACTCGGTGTATTTTGTAGCTGCTGTAGTTCCCTCCTCTCCCGAAACACGATCCCTGGGTAGGCGGGCGGGGGCAGCGGCCGCCAGCAGCCGGCACGGCACCCCCGCGCTCGAAACCCGCCGGGATTCCCCATCCTGCCGCTGGTCTGAGCGCGCCCACCGTGGAAACCGGAGGGAACGGCGCCCAGCAGCCGCGGCGGGGCAGGCACAAGTACGGCGCTGCGAGGCGGGGAGCGGAGCGCGGGGCTCTCCCTTCCAGAGCCGGGCGGGCCCCGCTCCGCGCCCGGGGAGCCGAGCTGAAGCCCCGCATGGCGCGGCTCCACATGGCGCAGCCCCGCTCGGCGGCAAGGTGAGTCTCCGGCAGCACCACCTGGGCAGGGGACGAGGGGCACGGGACGCCGAGCAGACCCTCCCGCGGGCTCCGGGCGAGGCCGCCGGGCAGCGGCGGCATAGATGGAGCGCGGGGGCGGCGGGCGGGAGCCGGGCGGGGCGCGGGCGGCGGCTCCCCCTGGCCGGGCGGCGCTTGGTTTCTTCTGCCAGCGGAGGCAGGGCCAGGCGCGGCGAGGGTGGGCGCGGAGTTGGCGGCAGGGCTGGGGGCAGTCGGCGGCGAACTGCGGCGGAGTTTGTTCTGTACGAGGGGCGGGAGGTGAGGGACGGGGTCCGGGACCGGGCTGGGCTCCGCTGCGCTCCGCGGTGGGTTTCGGGGGCGGGAGTTTGTAGCGGCCGCGGCGGCGGAGGGGAAGAGCCCCGGGACAGGGACGGCAGGTGGGAAGCCGCGGGACACGGTGGGCGGTGGCGGATCAGACCCTCCTCTTCCTCTCAGTGCTAAGCCGGTGGAGTGGACGGCCGGGTGGGAAGGTGGCGGCGTGAACTGGAAGTAGGCGAAAACTTGTTCCTCCGCGTGTTCTCCCGCTCTGCCGCGGGGCCGGGGCCACCCGGGAGAACCGCGTAGCGGGGGCGGGGGACGAGACGCGGGTCGAGGGAGGGCGGGTGGGCGCGGGCAAGAGGAGCCGCGCCGCCCCGCCGCTGCCGTCTCCCTTTCCTTCCTTGCCGCAGGTCTCTCTGCGGGAAGCGGAGCGGAGCCGGCCCCCGAGGGGAAACGCCTGCCCCCGAAGAAAGGGCTGCCCGGAGCCGGCCCCCGCCTCGCCGCGCCGCCCGCAGCCGGAGGCGCCCGGAGGGAAAAGTTGCGCGCGGGGCCGGGCCGGGCGCGATGCCGGGGCGCGGCGCGCTCTGCCTGGGGCTGCTGCTGCCCGTCCTGCTGGGCTGCGGCTCGGCGCAGCCCGGCGGCTGCCCGGCCCTCTGCGAGTGCTCGGAGCCGGCCAGGACGGTGAAGTGCGTGAACAGGAACCTGACGGCGGTGCCCCCCGACCTGCCGCCCTACGTGCGCAGCCTCTTCATCACCGGCAACCCCCTGACCGACCTGCCGGCCGGCGCCTTCCCCGCCCAGCGCCTGCCCGACCTCGCTTCCCTCAACCTCAGTGGCAACCACCTGCGGACCGTGGAGGCCGGCGCCCTCGCCCTGCCCGCCCTGCGGCAGCTGGACCTCAGCGGCAACGCGCTGGCCTCCTTCAGCCCGCAGGCCTTCGGGGAGGGCGGCAGCCCGCTGGAGGAGCTGGCCCTCCGCGGGGCCCTGCGCAACCACAGCGTCCTGCTCAGCCTGGCCGCCCTGCTGCAGTCCGGGGCCCTGCGCAACCTCAGCCGCCTGGAGCTGGCCGACAACGAGCTGCTGCTGCTGCCCGCCGGCATGTTCACTGCCCTGCCGGCCCTGCGGCAGCTGGACCTCAGCAACAACTCCCTGGTGGGCCTGCGAAATGTCTCTTTTCAGGGACTGGGCCAGCTGCAGAGCCTCAACCTCAGCGACAACTCCCTGGGTGTGCTGTGGAACAGCACCCTGGCCCAGTTCCGCAGCCTGCCCGCGCTCCGGCGCATCGTCCTGCGCCGCAACACCTGGGTCTGTGACTGTGCCATCGAGGACCTCGTGACCTGGCTTAAAGAGAGTGACCAGGTGGAGGGCAAAGAAGCCCTGACCTGTGCCTCCCCTGACAAGATGTTGGGCAAAGCCCTGCTGAAGATCAGTGGCTCGGACCTGAACTGCTCTGTGCCCATAGACCTGCCTTCCCAGCTACAGACTTCATACGTCTTCCTGGGGATAGTCTTGGCTCTCATCGGGGCCATATTCCTCCTAGTTTTGTACTTGAACCGAAAAGGAATCAAAAAGTGGATGCACAACATCAGAGATGCCTGTAGGGATCACATGGAGGGTTACCACTACAGATATGAGATCAATGCAGACCCCAGGTTAACAAACCTCAGCTCCAACTCGGATGTCTGACAAAATGCCCTGCATGCAGGGCAGCGCAAAGTACCTATGCATGAAAAATAGACCTATGCTTTACCCTTGTGCTTGCTTCCATCTCCCCTGAAAACTCTCAGACATGCTTGTAACTTGAGGGGGATATGCTTCCCTGTGATGTCAAGTTAATTTTTGTTTTGAGACACTGGACTGCTGAGCATGGCGTTCAGCTGTGTGTAGGAAACAAGCTGCTACTTTTTTTCCTCCTTAGGTGTCTGCACTTGTGGGAAATTTTTTTTCAAGATGTCAAAAGAAAAAAGGATTCTTTCTGATGATCCAAAGCCACCAGAGTTTATAAACGTTTACTGACGCAGACACCATCCAACAAAAGCTGCCTCAACTTTTTGGGAAAAAAAAAAATGTTATGTTCCTCTGTGCCAGTTTTGATCTTGTATATCTGAATTGAGATGCGATGATTACATTTCATAGACTATCTTGAGATTTTAAAAACCAAACAAACTCCTTTTAACAGCTCTTCAGAAGGAAATCAAATAGCAAGCATGCACAAATACAGTATAGTTTTACATGTTAGGACATTTATGATCTCAGTAAGTCTCTTACTATTTTTTAGTTATTTTTGATTGCAGTTTACGTGACTTGACAGAATTTTTTATACAAACTGCATCTAAACTCCATCTAAACTCAGTCTGAACTGTTAAATTCAATAAACAGTCTTACAAGAGCTGTCGTGTTTGCTGTTCAATGAGAAAAGTATGGACATCTAAGAATGTGAATAGTCTCTGAAGTAACAGCCCTGCAGTAGAAATATGAATAAAAGTTTTTACGAATGTGTAGCTTAGAGCCATAAATGTTTGACAATTTTGTGATACATGCTAGGAGAATTACACTGAGCTTAATTACACTGAGATTAAGTGACAGGAGCAGTTTCACTTGGCACAAACCTCTCAGACTGCTCTCTGGAAGCACCTGCATAATGTCAAGACATGCTAGAGTCCACTTTCCTGGGAAGGTACAAGCTAACAGAATTTTCATCAGGTCTTCTCTACCAAATTAAAAAAAAAAATTAAATTGTGGAGTACATAAGTTAAAGAAAATTTTACTTGAATGGAATGGCTTATTATAAAAAAAACATACTTACCTGTCCTGAACTAAACTAAATGCAGCTCAATCATGCGATCAGGAAGCTCTAAGCTTGTGCATCACTACAGCATTTATTAGATTGCTGTTTCCTATTTAAGGTCTTGGTACCTGTGAAGTTCTGTAGTGATCTACATCCAGTAACTTGATGGAACTTTACATTTACCTTAATGCATTTAACAGGTGCACTTCAGTATGATAACTTCAGTTGCTTGCTACTTGCTTGGGAATGCATTTTCTTGTAAATAGATAGAGCATGCAAAAGAACCCTTCAGAATGCCTAATTTAAGATGCAACTCCGACCACATATAGAAAGGTTAGCAAGAACCTTGCTGTGGCTGCCAATAATTATTGCACTTTTTCTAATATATTTATTGTTTCATAATGAAAAAAAAATACACCAGCTGTAAAAGTGTGATGTGACGATATATATCAGTTCATCTGTGGAGCTTTTTCCATGGTCACTGTTACTTGAAGCTCTTGAGCATCTCTCAAATTTTACAAAATGCTGGCTAATTCCTTTTGCTCTCCAAAGTGACAATTTTCTCATAGATGTATACATTTGGTAAGAGCTCAAATATAAAACAGTGTTTAAAGTATAAGAAGAAATATAATCTATTTTGGGCATCAGTATTATTCAAAAGTGTTTTTCATCTTGTGACTTCAGACAAAGCAAATAGCACAACTTGCTTTTAATTAATTTTCTACTGCTTTTAATTGGATTTGTTTAACAGCAGTGATTTTTTTATGTACTTATGTGCATTTACCCTTAAAAGTAAAAAAAAATGGATAGTCAGTACAACTATTATTTTGTAAATCAATATATTTTGCAATTAATGTGAAATAAGTGATAGCATATTTCTCCTGCTGTAATTTTAATGTATGAGCAATATCTGGTTAACAGCATATGAATTAAATTTGTGGATTCTTATAAAGCAGGCTGCCCATCTGCATATTAACTGCCCATATTTTAACGATAGTGTGAAAACCCCTGTGTGAAGAACTATTACTGTTGCCACTATGCAAACCCTTCATACTTGGTATACATCAGATAGGTTATGTAAGAAGCTAGAATTTACAGTAGCTACGCAGTGTGCTTTGTTGTATCCCTTATTCCGGAGATTATCAATTTACACTTACCTGTACAGTGCCAAGAGGAGTAGAGCATCATCCTTGCTTAGGATGCTCCTGTAATATAGATAAAATATGTGCAAATCAAGCCATTTCTTGGGCAATTTCCTGAGTTTTGTTAACAGATACTTTAAAGTAACTACAGTAAAAGCAATTATCCGTGATGTGTTAATGTAACAGCCGTGCATTCGTAGAGCTGTGTAAGGACAGGCAACGACTTTAATTTCAGTCTCTCACCATTGGAGCAAGTATTCGTATAGTGGGCAAGTGTAACTGTTGTTACTGTTACTACACATATTATTCTAAAGATTACTATTACTATTATTTTTGTATCTTAGTCAATGTAATAGAAAATTATTCGAGATCTCGTGACCGCTACTTTAAAATAATTTTTGTCATTTGCTTACTTTGTGTATTTATTAGGATGTAACATTTAGCATGTGTCAGTGTTGTGTTGGATGATGTTCCCCTACAGTGTCTGACCAACAGTGAATGCTTTGGTGTTTTGTACAATGCATTATTTGATCTTAAATTCCCTTCCATAAACAGTGCTTGAAATTTGTTTTGCTTTTCTTTTACAAAATAATTAACAGTGTTACTCAGAAGACACATAAAAGTAGCTCCCACACTATTTCAGAACATGGTTAAAAACTAAACACTTTTAAAAAAATTAATTTCAACATTCTTCTGAAGCACATTTTATAATCCTACTCTGCTTTGACACCTGAGATTCCAATTGACTGCTTCCAATTGGCTATTTCCAAAGGAGCTTATTCATTCATTCTTCAATAAAACACATGTAGTTCTAAGTGCCTCTAAAATGTGTTTTGTGTACATAAATCCTCTAAGTTCTGCGTGACATAGTTGTCACTGAAAAACATCCAGACTAAAGTTGTGGGTAAATCTTCATGAAAGGCTGCACAGCTAAGAAGCAGAAAGGATCGTTTTTCCAAGGTTTAGCTGCTTTGTTAAAGGTAGTTTTAGTTATAACAATCTTATAAATTTGTTGGGAAAATAGCACAAGGAATTGACATAGTTTTAATGTATTTTATTAAAATACTTTGGATAAGTGATGTTGCCAGGTAAAAAAATTCCCCAAATCCTCCATTAACCAAGGTCGCTTTATATTAGATCATTTTTATTTTATTAGATAATTTTTAGTTTGCCAAGGCATAATATTACCAGTAATTCTGACATCCAGAAAGTGGTTTGAAGTTTTGCAACAACTGCTTTAAATCTTTTCATTCAGGGTAATTTACTTTTTAAGCACTGGTGACAGTCCCTAGTGACATGGCAGCAAGCAGAGCAGTCTGTTCAGACCCACATTCTGTTTTTGACTGAGATGTCCCTGAAAACAGGCATGGCAAATTATTCAAAATATGACTGCACTAGGTTCCCAATTCTCATTATTCTTCTAGCATTTTCCCTGTAGTATACTCCAGTCTTTCTGCATCTGCATAATTTCTTTTTTGCCTCATTTTCTCAAAAAATCCATTAAAAAGTGTATCATGAATCTGCGCAGGTAGAGAAATCAGTCTGACTGCACCAATATTTTGAGGTTTAGCATCTTTATTTCTCTTTAAGCCTTAATGTGGAAAAGAGCCTTTGTCAAAGTGAACAGAATAAAAATTTGATACACACTTTTTCTTTCTCTTTAGCAGCTGAATGTTCAAGAAGAACCATTCATTCTCAGCATATGATGAAGGAAAATAGCATTTGGTAAGAAAAATATTTTGGTTTCAAGCTTCTAAATGACATTTATATTCTATGAGAGAAAGTAGAAGGGAGAAACTTGTAAAGGAAACAGAGGCTTATAAAAGAAACCCGTCTTCATAATGGGTCAGCACTAGAAGTCACAATGCTATGGCAGGAACAATTCCTGATTGAATCTGTCCATTATGTTATGTTCATTTTTATATGTTCAGCTCTAATTTCTTCCTGTTGCTATAAATAGAAACATCTTGTTAACAAGTGGCATCCCACCTTGCAATATTTGCAGGGCAGGTGTTTCCACTGTGAGTTTTTTTGTGGAATATAATAGAAGATTGAATTTAATTCAGTGCCTGCTGATTTAATAATGACCAGATCAGGCTCATAACTTAATAATCCTTTCTTCCTTCTTTTTTTTTTTTTTTGCAAATATGCTGCTTACAAGGGGAAAAGACCTTGTCTTGTAATCAAACAATAAACGCCCAATAAAAAAAAAACAGGGGAGATAGAAAGCAGAACATTTGGAGAGTGCAGCATTTATCAGATACTTCACTCAGAAAAGAGACAAATCACATGGGAGCTGAGGGTCCTTTGGTGATACAGAAGCAAGTGTACTCTGTTAGCTTCCCAAGTCAATACAGCAGTAGCAGAAAAGTGATGCTTTATACCAACACAATAAACCTAGCAGCCCTTCTCTCCCACGTTGAAAAAAGCCCTACCAAGCCTTCAGAAGGAAGAATACAGGTTTGCAGTGTAAGTATGTCCTTAACAAGGACTTTCACTTTCTCAACTGTGTTACAATTTATGTGTTGTCACATCCTTGGAAAACCTTGCTGTGCCAGAAGTCATCTGTTGCGTAGGCAAAGCTTGAAATCAGTCTTTGCATTCCCAATGTTAGCCTAAATAGAAAAAGCAAACTATTAAGGAAATTAAACCAGTACTTTAGACAGCATATCTGTGGTATAGTTAATAATTTAATATTTGCAATTAGTTACATATTTCAAAGTATTCACTAGATATCTGATGATAGACTAACAGAATAACAGATTTGTGTTTCTAGTAATTATGCATGAAAGCATCTGAATAAATTAGCAATATTTCAGTACATACGGTGATGAAAGTGCTAGAAATCTTGTGTTGTAGAATGTTTCACTGTTATAGAAATTTTAGATGTGAAAGAAACAGCTGAAACTTTTTCTGATTGAAGTTTGGTTTCCTAATTAAAAAATATTCTTGAGGAAAACCCCAAGAAAATATTTACCAGATTGCTTATAAATGTTATATGTTAATTCTGTTTATTTTATTACTATAAATCTTTACAGATATTGAGGTCTTTACTAAAAGTGTAGTTGTATTCCTTTTAGCCCAAATTGATGGTTGGGCTATGAATTTGCATCATAGAATAGTGAAAAAGCAAGGTCTATATTTGGCCTGATTTATTTACTTAGAAGGAAATTTGGCCAGTAAATGTAAGAGATTGTATTTCAATTGTTCTTGTTATTTCAGACCTAATTTAGTAGCTTTTTTGGTTATAATATAAGTGGTATTAATTTTCAAGCTAGGTGCCAATTCTAAATTTAACAGTAACGTATTTTCATATTTTTTATTACCAGATCAGACTGTGTTTTACAGTATATTTACATAGTGAAATATAAAGGTACTGTTATTACTGATGGAAGTATTAAGTAAAAATGCTGCTGAAACAGAGAAAACAGGTGAAAACCAGAGGGGTACAAAAAAGCATTCAGTTGACAAACTCATTCCTGCAACTTCTTTTAATGAAATTTTTTATATTGTAACCTCATGGAAATCAAAGGGAAGAATGGTGGTTTATCTTCTCATAAATAGCTAATATAGATGTCCAAAATTTTGTTAGGTAGGAACAATTTTTTGAGGTTGTCCTAGAAACATAGCTGATAACTTAGTTTTGTGTCTAACTTGTTTGCTGTTACTGTTTTTTTCTCATTCTTAGAACAGGTAACAGAGAAGGATGTTTGGCTTTAGCCATGGTAGATTGATCTGTCCTAAGTTTTGTCACAGAACCAAGCTGTCTTAGTATCTGGCTGCAGTCTGCTTCAGGTATTCCGTTTGTTCCAGTAGAATTTCCCTTCTGTGCCATAGCCCAGGGTAGCTTTGTGTGATGTCATGGGCATGTATGCAATAAATTTATACAACATGTATAGATTTGACTCCTTTGTCAAATGGACATTATCAATAGTCAAATAGACATTTCAGCATAATTCACTGTATATTTCATCAAGTAACAGTAGTGAAGTAGCAATATAAGAAAAAATAACATTTATTGCCAGAATGCTGTAAGCATTCGTGAACTGACACTACATTAGAGCTTTTGAGTAATTTAAGCTGCTTCTGAAGATGGAAAAAGAAAAAGAAGAAACTATTGCATTAACAGTTTTATTCTTCAGGTTGGTGTCTTCATTAATTCTCATTAATAGCTCACGAACAAGCAATAACTGAATCCTAGAGATAGTTACACATTTAAATATATTTATACCCCACTGATTTTCTAGTTCCATCTTCGCAGAGGTGGGTGCTTTAGTTAGCCTGGAAGGGATTAAGATCTCTTAAACATCAGAAGACAAGAATTTTTATTTTATGTGTACACAGAAGCTTTTTGCATACACACACATGCATGTATAAATACATTTATATAATGCAAAACTAGAGGGGACAGAAGAGGAGTAGAATCCAAGGCACACCATCTCACCTGTCCAACATTCTGTTGGCTAGCATAGGATTTTTTTTTTCACAGATTGGAAAGGAGACCTAGATACCTAAAGCGAGTGGCTATGCCTCTGAGAAGCACATAAGACCTGATTCATAGTGCTGCACACCTAGTGTGACCATTAGCAGCAAGTTAACAAAAACTGGTGCTGTGTGGTCAAGATTTTCCAAAGTCTGAGGTACTGCTCTCAAAGTAGCTTAAAGGGGCTTCATTTTCAAACATTCTTGAACACCATTTGGAAAATTACACTTGTTTTCTTTTTAAGGTAAACTGAACAAAATGCAGAAAAAAACAATTTTCAATGTGAAAAGGTGTATGTCTGGTATACGCTTGAGAGAAAATATAAATACTTGTAAGAATTCCTGAAATTCCCCAGTCTTTGCTCTCTCTGTAATTTCTCAAATTGAGATCTTTAACACCACCTACCAGAATATCTTTCCTCTTCTCTAGTTTATTCAATCATCCCTAATCCAGATTACTTTTATCCTTCACCTTTGTGACCAAACTTGATTACTTCACATTGGTAAGCAAAGGTAGAATTCCTTTGAATTTGAAACAAGTAATGCATAAAATCAAATACTCAATAATTATGCAGATTATTATTAAGGTTGTATTTGTTGCCAGTCTTTCATTCAGGTTTTCCCTTTTGCTATTTGTCCCTTTATGTTTAGCTTTTCAACATACTAAAAAGTTCTGTGGTAGCCCAGAGGAACTCTCCGATTCCAATTTCCAGTAACAAACAAGGAGATCTTATTTTGAGACTATAGTCTTGAAAAAAACTTGCAGAAACAGTGCTTGAACTTTTCTGACAGGATAGTGAAATGTCACTGAAAATAGCTCTGCTAACATATTCTTCATTTGTCAGAAACACTACATGTGCAGAAAGGGCTGGAATACTGAATTGGTGATGTAGATGCTGTTTAACGAGCCCATGAGGTTTCTGATACAATAGCTTGTGGTACCTCTGCTCCGATTTCTCCTCCCTACAGCTCCACACACACTCTGATCTGCTTGAACAGGACCCGGATGAGTTTAGGTCATGCATTCAGCAGATTGTGGCAATTTGTTTGTGTTATTAATCATATGTGAAGTCCCTTTATTTTCAAGTGTATAAAGAAATATATTCTAGTACTTGTAATTTTTAACATAGGAAAAACTAGCTGGCATATGCCTGGTTTCATAACTTATCTGTAAATAAAAAAAAAAATGCTCTGAATTTGAGTTTGTGAGGAACAGATGTCTTTCAGCAAGCTCAAGTGTAAATTCAGCAGGATTTCCAATTTAATCCAGGAAATGATGACACAGAAATTTATTGCAAGCAGAGAAAAAACTCGTTCTTCATCACAGTTATGCGGACTATGCCTTTTTCACAAAGCAGTGCAAGGTGTTTTTTTTTTCTCCTAGGTTTCCAGGGAGACAATCACAATCCAGTAGGGGTTACTGTTGTTCTTAATAAAGCTCTCTAGATTTTGTAGTTTTAGCAATTTTTCTGATCAAAATCACAGAGATAGGAGATAGGATTTGATAAATGACACTGAGTAACGTGAATTGAAGTGACCTATTTCAAACACACACAGATGATGCAGTGGTGCACCAGCTTAGAGTGGATGGTACTAGTGCTTTCACCAGCTGGAATAATTTTAACTGTCAGGAAAGGAGTCAAAACTGAGTATTAGTCACTGTAGAGAGCTATACAAACTATGCTTAGCATTTAGCAGTTGATGTGGAATATAGTATATCCAAAAGGTTTCTTATGTAGGTGTGAAGCACCATATCCAATTCTAGGGTTTTTTGTATACAAGTTATATACTAATTCACAGCCTGCACGTCTGCCCTGTGGTTTAGAAGGAAAATTGAAGTAAACAAGAACTGGTTGATGTAAATCAAATTAATAGACAAAAATCTAATCTCTCAAAATAATTATAGTTAGTGATCTTATTGTTGATGAGAATTCAAGAAATGTTGGTCACAGAAATATATTTGCCTCACATCTTTATTTATTGTTATACATTCAACAGTGAAAACACATAAATTTGCAGAGGGTATATTCAGTACAAGGAGATCAATGGATAGTACATCAGTGCTACTGAGATCCCTCCCAGTTTATTTTCCATTATTCTGCCATGTGAAAGGAAGAAGTAGAAAAGGGAAAACCTTCAACAGAACAAAGTGTTTAAAAAGGGAAGGTGGTAGAGCCAAAAATCTCCTGTAATGACTGTCCTTTTTTTTTACTTACTGAAGAAGGATGTGAAGCAATAGTGATGCAGTAGTAGAAGATAGTATGGTTTCTTTCATAAGTTTAAGGTTATTTAGGTTTATTCAGGTTTTGTGTTGTTGGTGCCAGAACTAATTCATGCATTAACATTTAATCTAGGTCACCAGAAAGTACCAATGCCAGAATGTGCTATACATTTTTTCCCGTAGTTTTTACACAGCACTCTGTGCCTTCCAGTAATGCATGAAGTGCTCGTTGTTCTCTCCTTCCCTCCCAAGGGAAGTGTGTACACTGGCTGAGGGACACTGTATGCACTCTCTTACCTTATGTTTCTGAGAGAAGGCATAAGCAAGGTAAAGCATCTTGCACTTAAAGGTGGATTTGCTTTATGATATTCCCTAATTCCCAGATGAGTAAGTTCCTTTGCAAAGCCTGCTGCTTGGAGAAAGTTTTGTCTCCCATGCAATAAGCCGTTTGTCTGCTTTAGAAGAAAATGTTAGGGACATTCTTCTCCTCTTTAATTTAGTCCTAGAAGTTCATCTTTGCAAAGGAATATGATAAATACTCTTAAAATTATGTTTTGCATCAGGAAATAGAAGGTCAGCTGTGCATAAATTCAGTACCATGATGGAATCCACAGGAAAATAATTGCTTAGAAACAGTGAAAAATGAGTAAAGATCCTACCAATTAAATACGTTTTTAAAGTATGTCATAATAAATAAACTCCCTCCCTAAGAATCCTGCAAAGCTCTCAAATGTGGGCATCATAGTACCTTGTGAACTCTCCTCTCTCCCCTTCCCTTTCTCTCTTCCCTCTTCTTTCTCTTTTTTTTCTCCTCTCTTCTCTCTCTCCTCTCCTGTAGCCCGTATTGTTCTGACTGAGCAGTGTCCAACCATCCAGCTGAAAGGACATGAATGTTATCCTCTTACCTTCCTGATAAACAATATTTGCAGCTCACAGTTAGTTTTAATGTCTTGTCTACATCAGCCAAAATTTAGCATGTGCTGATCTGAGCTTTGCAGTTGAGTGAAGAATACAAGGTAAATTGGTAATGCACATGCAACTTGGTCACCTTGTGAATTGCTCTTACTGGCTTTAAAGGATGAGGGGAAACATGTCCATACCATTTTGCTCTTCATATCTTCACCTCATAATGACACAAATAAGAAAATACATTTCTTTGCATTTTCAATATTTTTATGTACATGCATTTTTATATATATACATGCACAATTACACAGTACATTTTAAAATTCTTGCATATTTGATATTTACAAAAAAACTTGTTTCTTATATACAGGCCATGCTATTCTTGCTGGAAAACAGTATTTCAGTTTTATCTCATGTGCAGTCTTTTGCAAGTAATGCTAATTGAATGTAATGCTATTTATATTTTGTTCACTTTTTTAGATAAAAGAAATAGAATCTACTAGTTTAGAACTAATTATTGCAGTAAGCTTTGCAATAAACACTTCTGATAACAGGAATGATGGTTCAGGCTAGCATGGCAATTTTTAGCATCTATTAAGTCTTCTGAGTAGCTTAGAATTCTGTAACTTGTAAAACAGTCAAACAGAAGCCTATCCTGGGTGAATAGTTTAGCACAAAATACTCCCTTGACTTCACTTTGTTTTTATTGCTCCTTCAGCATGAGGATGCTGCCAATATTTTGACACTTTTTTTCCTCCTTAAAATCTGCATCTCTCTGACGGTATGCCTTCAGAGAAAAAAGAGCAAGGGACTGGGATATTCTTGAATTTTCTTGTCAAAACACCGACAGGATAATTACCAAGAGATGATACAATTTGTCAGCGGGAGAGTGGGTGTTTGTGCATTGTGAGAGAGTGTCAGTATGGCAGGTGCATTGTGCAGGTGTCACATCCTGCTTCTCTAACGTGAAAGGGTCTCCAAATGCGGTAGGAGAGCGAAGGCACTTCTGTGAAAGGTGGTGTTAGATCCAGTGTTGCTTTTGTCCTGGACTGCCCATTTTCGGGGCTCTAAAGGAGAGAGGCCTTCCCATTAGAGCAACGCCTCGCAGGTCTCCAGACCCATTGCAGTGAAGGAGGTTGTGTGTAGCATCACACAACAGCTCTTTGGTCTTCTTGCATCTGGTCTCTCTACACTGCCAGTAATCCTTTTGTGGCCAGTTAGCCTGGCTTGGTGGGTCTTTTTTACTGGCAAAGAGACATAAACCAAACTGATTACAGAGGAGGACTAGACCTCCATCTTTACTCCAAAATCACAAAAATGTATGATCTGCAGTGTGACCTGGGGCATTCCAAAAAGGAGAAAAGGAGCTTCAGGGGTAATTCCTCAAGCTCTGGGGATAAATTTTTCTTTATAATAATAAATAATTTAGATTTGCTTGGGAAGGCAGAGTTCCAGCAGTGATAGGAAAAGTATTCTACAGTGTAATTTGTGCTAGGTACTCAGGCAGCTCTCTTAGGCCCATCAGTTGCCAGTTTCCTATTAGCACAAAGTAGTAACAGAGAGGGCTACCTTTGAAAAAGGGATGTAAAAGACAGGGTTGACCTGTCTTTCATTTGAAACTTTATTTTTACTAGTGGATAATACAAAGCAGAACTTGTAATAGTACAAAAATGAGGAGTTTGCGGAGGTCAAATTTATGACTCGACAATAAAGTATTTTAAAGGAGGAATAGGTAAGTGTTCTGCCTACATTAGGAACAATATTTTTAGAAACATGCCATCGGAGAATCATAGAATCACTAAGATTGGAAAAGACCTCCAAGGTCATTGAGTCCAGCTTTTGACCAAACACCACCATGCTAACTAAACCATAGCACTGAGTCCCATGTCCAGTTATATCCTGAATACTTCCAGGGATGGTGACTCTACAGCTTCCCTGGGCAGTGCATTCTAATTCTTGACAACAGTTGCAGTGAAGAAATTCTTCCTCATGTCCAACCTGAATCTGCCCTAATGTGGCTTGAGGCCATTTCCTCTTGTCCTATTGCTGGTTGCCTGGGAGAAGAGGCTGACCTCCACCTGACTGCACCCTCCTTTCAGAGGGTTAAACAGAATGATAAGGTCACCCATGAACCTTCTGTTCTCCAGACTAAACACATGCAGCTCCCTCAGCCACTCCTCATAGGATGTGCACTCCAGACCCTTCTCCAGTTCTGTTGCCCTTCTCTGAACTCCAGCACCTCAATGTCCTTCTTGTAGTAAAGGAGCTCAGAAGTGTACACAGCACTCAAGGTGTGGCATCACCACTGCTGAGTACAGGAGGACAATCACTGCACTGGTCCTGCTGGCCACACTATTGCTGATACAGACCAGGATGCCATTTACCTTCTTGGCCACCTGGCGACATTTTTTTGTTGAACTTTGTGGAGGAGAGAGTGCTCTGTTCTGTTTCCACATTGCCTGGTACACTGGCTCACTACTCTGTCAGGAGCATCCAAATGCTACAAATGGTAATGCTGTGCAGATAACTTCCTTTCTTAGTTCTCCAATAATACTTATTGCTTTAACACCACCAGTTTTTTTGGAATAGTGTAACAAATCCCCCAAATGCCAAAGCCTCCTCCTTCAATACTTACCATGGACTAAATACTACCTTTAGGTAAAAAGTACTTAACATGATAAGAGGGCTTTGCCAGGAAAGAGATTTTTGGATGAGGAAATTTGAGACAGGTCTAAAAACTCTTAAAACAGCTAAACACTGCATGCTAAACTGAGGGAAACCTCCAGTGTAATGCAGACATTCCCAAGTTGGTTTAAGTACATTGCTTTGTGTATGAGAATACTAGCTGTGACAATACAGAACTCTTTGCAAGAGAATTTTCTCTGCCAGAGAGACTGCCTCTTTCAAGGCTACAGCAACAACAACAGAAAGATGCCTTCTTTTTTGCCATAACAATTCCTTAAAAGAATATTGAAAAATTAACACAGGGTGGTTCTCTTATACAAATATAATTGAAAAGGGACATCCTATTTAGTGAACAAGAATTAGGTTGCAAAAAGACTGCAGTGAAAGAGGATGAAATCATCTCAGATTATTTAGATTTTACCAGCAGCAGGTTTTCTGTTGGAATCCATGCTGCTGTGAATATCATCACTGCCTGCCCAGGGCTCCTTGTCAAACCCCAGCCAGTCCGTGCCATCTTTTCTGGGGACAGCCAGGTGTGCCCAGTCCCTCAGCACAGCACCTGTCCTCATAGCAAATTCCCTGTGGAGGAAGACAGCTGTGAACCCTATCATGAGCTTCCTTTTAATAAATAAATTGATAAAAAGGTCTGTGCAAGAGAATTTGCAGAAACCTCTAAGGGATGCTCTGGCCCAGTCAGTCGTAAGGACTGTGGCTAGTTTGCTTTGAAGTGTTTGTATCAAAGTAACGTAAATACTGTTCTGCTTCTCTTTCATTTATTTTCTTTCACATGCTTCCAAATGTGCTAATTTTATGCAAAGATGTCTGTTAGCTGTAACAAATATTTATCCTCTGCTGGAACTGAGCTGTTTTGAGTACACAGCAGCCCTTGTAAGCAGGCATTTGAGGAAGACAGGTGCTCAGCTGCTCCATTCCTCTGTTTTTTTTCCACCTGGCCACCTTACATTACCCTTCTCGAAAGAGCTGAACTTCCCAAGGTCTGAGTCTGTGTATGGAGCTGTAATTAATCAGCTTCAATGGGAGCTGCATGTGTAGTATCTGAAAGTAGCTGAGAGCTTAGAAATATGTATCCAGTACTACAAACCGGTGATTTCTCTGAGCGAACTATTTATATTCCTGGTCAGCAAAATAAGCATGTCCTGAACTTCTGAGCAACTCATTTACACAGTAATGCATTGTTTTTACGAGGAAAAGAGCCTTAACACACTGCAGCAGGAGGTAGAGGATAGTTTTCCCAAGTGTTTTGTCTCTTGTAAATTTTGATTCCGCTCCAAAGGAAAACAAGTAAATGTACTTTCTTTGGACACTGTGCCTCTGGTTCCTTGAAATAGCTCAGCAACATTCTGTTCTGATCATGTTGCATCAATGACACTTTTTAATTCATGAGTGGAGAGAAAGGCTTGGAGAGACAGGTGACTGACATCTGTTCTGAGAGCAGATTGTGATTTGTCTCATAATTTTTCTAACTCATCTCTAGAAAAGATGTTTAATACAAAGAGCTGCTAAACCAAATAGTTATTACTTTATTAGTAAAATGAGACTAGTACACTTCTCTTATGATGTGATTTATGTCACATTTTTAGACTTTTATATCACCCAAAGGCCCCGGTAAAGCCCAAGACTTATCTTGTAAATAAATATCCTTAAAATGCCCTTAAATATCTTGAAAAATTCCATCACCAAAGCTAATATGATTTGCTCATCAAATTATGATGCAAATTTGCTTTCCATATATATTTCACATTTATATGCCAGATATATGTAATTATACATACAACCCTTTACGAAAGACTGAAATAGTTCTAGGACATTGTGACTTAGAGAACATGTAATGCAGTTTGCAGTTATTTTACCTGTTGGCTCAGGAAACAGGCACACTAATTCAAGTAACTATGAGCTTGCCAAGATGTTGCCTTGGACAATTCCTTCCTGTGACTGGAGTTTTCACCCAGATTTGCTCCTATAGACACATATTTTTGCTGTCTTTTGAAGGAAGTGGCTGAACAATTAAGCAGGAGGTCTGTGGCACAGGATCTGGTAGAGCAGGGGCGAAAAGAGGAAAGGTTGAAGAATGCTCACAGGTTTCTAAGGTCATGGAGATGTCAGCTTCCTAAATTTCTGAAGCCAAACTACTTTGCCTGGTCCATGTGCAGATCTGCCAGTTAAAACCATGACATGAGACAGTGATTGCATTGTGATGGTAATTAGTCACAGCATGGCTCTTTGCGCCCTCCATGGCTTGGAAAGACAAGAATTGTCCCTTCTGGAAGGTACCTTCAGGTAAGAACTTGCCTTCTTCACGCAGAGAGGGAGGTGTTTGGTTCAGTCCAATAGTCCATGAGCTGCTAGATCATACACTCCATAGCTTCCTGTCAGCTGGGACCTCTCCAGATTTCCAAGACTGCTCAGAAATCATTGAGAGGGTCTTTAGGATGACATCAGCCATCTCTTTGAAGATTATTGGATGAATCCTATAGATTTGCAGGGATCTATCTGGGGCAGCAGATCCCACACAGTTTAAGGGTCAGCTGTTAGTTGATCATTCTTGCAGCCATGAACCTCCAGTGCAGGGCACTGAGAGCCTCTTGGTCCATCATCCATCTTGAGGAGAGAGGCAAAGAATACATTAAACACCTGTGCCTTGTCTGTGTCTGGGTTTGTGGGGTGACCATCCTCATTCTGTAATGAGCTGATGTTATTTTTACACTGCCTGTTGCCATTAATCTATTTGAAAAATCTCTTTTATTTTCCTCTACAGCTCTGGCCAGCTTCAACTCCAGTTGAGCTTTGGCAATCAGCACAATTTTCTGTATAGTTATTTAATAATGCTAAAGTTGGCCTTCTTCATTAAAATGATTACACCAGTTCTACATTGTTTATGTATAAAAGATGTTTTTATGAAGCAGTGAAACAGTACTTCATGCTGTACAATACAGTTCATTAAAATGCATTATCATTGAGTTTTTCACTGGTAGTATTTCCAAAGTAATTATTAAAGGAAACTGTAAAAGCTACATTTTTATTTATATAATATGAAACTATTATTAATCATCTATATGTTTTATTTTAGACAAAGTTTGTTCATTAAATCTAACCTTAGTAAAGAAATTGTACTGGGACGGAGAAATTTATTGCATTTCACTTTTCATCAACAAGAGCTGCCTATAGTCTGGTGACCTAAGCTTGTTTACACTTGTCACAGCTCAATGTTTAATGCAGTAATACAAACACAATATGTAGTTCCACAACTCCTTTCAAGCTCTGGCATAATTAGCTTCCATTAATTAGTTAATAAATTAGCTTTCATTAATACCTCACCTCTACAGTTACAAAGGTCACCTTCAGATTCAGAGAGGAGTTTCTGGTGGTAATTCTAAGAGATGGAAACTGTCCTCATTAATAGCTGTAGATGTTAATTCTGAAGTTTAAGAAACACTATTAAAATTTGAACAGTAGTATCAAATTACTTTTTACATGTGACTTTCCAAGCAGTGAAAGTTCTCCTTACAATGATCACAGCTGTATCCACGATGCATTTAAGGCCATTCTGTTCCTTAACTGTCACGGGTTGCAAATATCATGGCCAAAATCTGTGCTAGCCCTCTACAGTGTAATTGTTTGTAGGTTTTTTGACAATAAAAATATCAGCATAGAGCCTAATGTGGCAGGAGTGAGAGGGAACAGGGTCTGGAGGTTGTGCTGCACAATTAGGTCTCACATGAGGTGGAAAGCTGCCTATTGGGACCACATGGTGACATGGCAGTCCTCGGCTTTCCAGATGGAATTTTTAGGCAGACACATGAGTTAACTTCTTTGCTACACATGCCTCCAGTTGCATGGTAGGCAAGGAGGTACTTGTAGGCTCACTCAGAACTCTGTAGGCTCACTCAGAATTCTCTTTTTGCTCAAGGAAGAGCTATGGTGTCACTCTCAGTATAGCCAGAGGTAAAACATTAAAATTAACAAAAAAAAATTAAAAAAAAATTTATTTTAATGCCTGATCAATGCCTAATGTCCTCAGCCATTTTGATGAAAAACCACTAGGATTTTTGTGGCTGTAGAGAGAGCGTCAATGATGGATCTTCAAGGAGAAGAGGAGATTCACATATTTATGAATTTTTTTCTATTTAAAATAAAATAATCATGGAAAAAGACCCCTAAGATGGAAATGGGAGCTCTGTAAAGGCTCTCCATGCTGATCAGCAGTGACGAGATGTAGAAAAATACCAGTGACAGAAAGATCGCTTCATTCACCAGTATAATGATCTCCAAGAGAGGTGTTCATACAGCCAAAGGTATTACTGTCCTTGCCACTCATTACTGGTGGTTAGTGTCAGGGATGTCATGATCATGCAGGTAAATGAGGAAGCAGGTAACTAACCTGCAGCACTTTGATGGTTGCCTATTGAACACTTGGCCTCCTGGGGAAGGAGCATATTACCCTGAGATGCAATATAAAACATTTATAGACTCCCTTTTAAAAGGCTTCCAGAGGGGAAGGTTCAACTTTTCCATTTTGTTGCAGTGTTTTGCTGGAAGAAATACACTGTGAAGAAAGGGGCAAGCAGAGAAAGTTAGCAATAATTATCATGCTTTAGGGCTTTTTTGTTAGCAACTTCCTCGGTCATTTCTACAAACTAAAATATTTCAAAGCAATAATATACACAGAAACAGTAATTTCCATTTAAAACAGGGAATGCTATGTTAAGATGCTCTGTTAAAAATGTTTTTCAAACTTCATGATATACAGCCATCTCTGAGTTTCAGATTGAGTACTGCAACTACCAGACGAAACCTCATGTTTCAAGTGTAGAGCCTACTGCCATATTCTAACAAGCATTTAGAGTATCTGAAATACCTTAGTGGTGAGGAAAACAAGAACTTCATTTATTTGCCAGTAAATTCTGTACTTGAACAGTTAAATAACATATACAGTGCATGATTTTCCTCACTTGGTATAGTATGGTCTGTGACACATGACAGGATATCCACTTTATTTAACTTCATTAGGAAAAGTTAATCAAATCTAGTAACATGGTGTAAAAATAAAAAATAGCCTAATAGAAAACCAAATTATTTACATTTAGTTCCATGTCATAATCCAGCCTCCTGAGGAAAGAATTTTAAAACCGGTCCAAGTTTATGCTTAATTTTACCATCTGAAGACATGTATTTAAAATGAACAGTTTTGAAAGAGAAATACCATTTTAATTGCATTTTAATCCACCCACAGAGATGCTGCATTTTATTTATTTGATTAGCTGAAGGCCATTCCTCTTGTATACTCAGAAATGCAAATTTTTGACTCTCATCAGGCAATTTCACTTAGGCAAGTATGTAGAAACATACATCGAATAGAGCAAAATCCAAAAAATCCTTTCCCTGCCTCCAGCATGTGCTCATTCTTTCTAATAAGTTATTATTACTCTGAGCCGTGTTTGCACATCCTACCTCCTCAGGGAGAAGAAGGGTCACAACAAGGAGATGTTCTAAGTGCCACTTGTCTCCATTTCTAACCAGAAATCATTTTTAATGAGCACATTCACTCGTTTCAGGGCAATGCCCACCAAATCGCATCCCTCTGAGCCAGAATACATGGGAGTCTTTAGCAAGGGTGTGTGCCTTGTGAGCAGACCAAAAAGAGGCCTGCAAAAAGAGGTCTGCAAAAGATCCCATAATAAATTGCTAGCTGAAGTGAGTTGCATTTGAAACATGAGCTGGTGTGCTTCATTATTCTGCTTGCAGCATTTGTATGGAAAAGTTCAGTAAACTAGGCCGTAAAAACTTATGACCAGTTTGAATGTATGGATAAAAATAGTGAGTTTATGTGTTTCCTGATGCAGATGGTGATGGACAGTAAGAGCATATAGTACTCCCAAGTACAGAAATCCAAAGAGCTTTATTTAGTGTGACCTGTCACTGTGCCCCTACACATTTCTAACAAGGCAGCAGCATTGGCTGGTACACTGCACAGTGAACTGCTTCAGCTTAAAAAATGGCATAGAGGGTATTTCTTATATGCATGAATATTAACTATCGTACTAGGTGCTGCAGGGAATTTAAGTTAGAAAAGAATTTAAGTTGGAAAAATTTAAGTTAGTTTTGTTGAGAAAACTCAGCAAAGATTTAGGAAGATTTAACTCTGTACTCCCTATGATGTTGGCTGGAGGCCCACAGTTCCCCATCCACCCTGTATTTCTATGTCTTTTTATACTCAAAAACCAACCTTTAAGTTCCTCTCAAGTTTGTAGAACTCAGCATAGGGTTGGTCCAGACAGCACAACAGTGGGAATCCTTGACCCCAGTCCACGGGAGCCCTGCTGCCAGTGACATAGTGAGGATGGACTGTTGCTAGGTGCAAGGGCAGGAGATTTCCTGTACAATATTAGTCTCACTCTTTGGGGACCAGACAGAGCCAATTAACCCTTTAGCATGTATTTTCCCATTTATGTCCTCTAACTCTTCTATACTCATCACAAGAGTGAGTCTGCTGCTGCAGCATAAAACACATACATTGTGTTTTCTAAGAAAAAATGGAGAAAAAAAAAAGAAAAAGTATTTCATCTTTCCTGAAAAGTCATGTAAGTTTTACTATTGCCATTTACAATTAGGCCAATGCAGTAATCTTCAAAGTAAAGAATAAACCTCCCTTCCTGATGACATTGCTCATTTCCCTCCAGTGACAGAAATTTCTGTGGAAAGATTTGCTGGTGACTGAGCAGGACATGGTACAGGAAAGCCATATTTTAGGTAGTGCTTCTGCTCCATCTCAGACTAAATAAATCTAGCAGAGATGCATACAAACATGTTTCTATCCTGCCCATGCTTCTAACTGAAGTAATGGATTTTGGAGACATTACATCTCTTCTCCAGAGTCTCTGAACTCAGTCATTTTCAATAAAAAGTGTCATGGCAGTAGAGAAATTTGAGAGCACCTTAGGGCAGCCCTGGGCCCTGCTTACTGTTTTTCTGTTAGGTGATGGGTTCCCTTCCACTGGTTATTTTGAACGTATTTTGATATTAATCCATTTTATATAAGATAAAGTAGTATATTCCTCAAAAGAACCCGTAAGAGTAGCAAAGCTAGTTTTGTTTGATACTGGTGTGAGACGAATCACAAATTCAGAATCACAATGAGAAATTTATTGCTACCTGGTCATTGTTCACTTTCTCCTCACTTAGTCTGAGGACAATCTAGTTACTTTGTTCTTCTGGTTTTATTAACAGTGTATCAATCAAAGACGAACTAAATAAAATATCAAAGAAAAGGTAAAGCAGCCGTAGGGTAAAAGTTACAATATTACTAATACAAGGGTGGGGGGGGGAAGCCAAAGTAAAAGAAAAATGCCATTGCTGGGAATTCAGTAATATAGATTTAAAACTTGATCCTTATAAATTTGAAGATATTATTGCATATGCAATAATTTTCTATAATCTTTAAATCATTAATATATTAAGTTTTAGGGTGGAGATGTTAAAGGTTAAAGGAGAGTAGATCTGAGACAGTACTTTGGGTTGCTTTGCTCTGGGAATTTGAGAGAGAGCTTCTGAACTCCTCTGGGAGCCTAATGCTCTGTAATAAATGTAATTCCTGAATTATTAATCAAAAGATCGTATACTCTCATAAATTATAAGCAACAGCTGGGGAAGTGACTGGAAGACTATTTCCTAGGACACCAGAAAAGTGATGCTCAGAATTTCATTGTTTGAACTGAGATAGATAGAGCTCCTCTGATTCAGTAGCCTTAGAACAATTTACTCGATTCCAAGTACTTTTCTACACTCACATAGGCTGCATCCTCTATACCCATGCTCAGAGATGGACAAAGGGTAGCAAATAACACCCGATCTAATTTTTTTAGCCAAAGAGTGACATTTGGAAAAAGCAGCCCTCTCCACAGTGCTGAGAGGCATTGCACTGAGGCAAGGCACAGCTAAGAGGCCATGCCAAGCAGGGCAGTGCTTCCCAGCAGGTTCCTGCAATGCTGCTGCAGATGGCCGGGGTGTGAGCCATCAGCCCAGCAGGGCAAGCTCCTGGGGGGCCTTGCCAGAGCACCTGCAGGAAGGCAGCAAGGGCCAGCAGCCACTGCTTTGCCCAGATCTGCTGATGGGTAGGGTGTTATCCAAAGGGAAGCAATGACTTCCAAATTTTATCCTTGTTATTCACTTACTTTTTCTCTCCTGTGAGCACTCTCCAGCTGTAACTGAGAAATTTCTATCAAGAAATTGCTACCTTGAGAGATGGGGCCCTGGCTGACATGTTAAGGAAAAACTAAATCTGCTGCCTCTTTCTGAAGGTATTGAGAAATGCCTAAAATCATTACTGTGGTCCTGATAAACATTTCAGCATTTTACTTGTTTTTCAAAGACAGGAATAGGAGAACTGGGGCTTGTACTTATATGCAAAAAAAAAAAAAAAAAAAGAAGAAATGTGGAATAATAGAAACCAGAACAGTCTCCAGAAGATAGGAAGATAGTGATTTTTACTTGACTTTGTGGAGAGGGATATGGTGTTGATTCTGACATCTGAAGAAACAGAGGAGAGAGATCAGAACAGACATGCCAAATTACAATACCCTTATGAGGAACTGCAACATTGTTGGAGATGTGCATTACTAATCTCTTACAGCAAGTAAGTGGAGGGAAAGAGGTGACCAAAGGCAGCAAACCTTGATTATGCTCTCTAGAAAATAACTGGCTTCTAAATAACTATTTTTCTAAATACTAGAAGAAATGTATCACAGGAAGGAATGATGAAGAGCTGTTTAGTTAGTTACCTGATTAATTATTTTGGTAATAAACAGCCTTAGGTAAATTATTCTGAAAATCCAGCACAACTGCCTAGAAATTTCCCATTGTCAGCCCAAAATTGAAAAGGCAATTTCTACTCTATTTATATCAATCTTTTTGAAATCATTTTGCCTGCCTCTCTATGCAGACAGAGAAGGAAGGTGAGACCTAATATTTCTTAGAATCACTTGTGTTACCTTTGTTGTGCTCTGGCTATTCTATACTTCCTATCATGAGGATAGATCTGAGGATCTGAATTATTTCTCTCTGTGGCTACTTGCCCACTGCTAAAGATTTTTGTCCAAGAGAGCAGTGCTTGTTCTCAGGCCAAAATGGTTCAGGGTGGGTGGTATCCTGAATGTTGGGTCTGGTTGCTGCTAGAACAGAGTGACCACACTGCTCTGCCCAGACATTTCACCAAGTCTTCCCCGGGTGCCCTGCTAGCACTGAGTCCTAACAGCTGCTTTTCAATGGAAAACACCTGAAATATGGCAACATCGAGTCCTGTGATCACTGGTCCAAGCATAAGCAGTAGGTTCAAGTCCTGACCATCTGTTTATTAATCAGGGAAGCAGACAGATGGAGTGACCAGTAATTTCTCTCTGTATATAATGCAGTAGCAGGAGAAGAGCTGAGAAGGAAGCAGCCGCTGCCCATTTCTCAGACTGCTGTTTTGGAGCAGCACTGCAGTACCCAGATTTTTTAATATAGCCTTACTGCAAACATGCATCTCTTCATCATGTAGCTTTTTAAATACAGCCTTACTGCAAATATGCATCTCTTCATCATGTAAATGGAAAATAGTGCTTGATGTACAGCCCCCTCATAAAAACAAACTGCTTATGCCTCTGGCTATAAATATATACACACAGAGAATTCTCTGTATCTCTATAGATATAGTTATACATCTCTGGAATTGAATTTTCCATACTTCTGTCCTGTCTGATTGTCCTTTGGTCCTCACACTATGATGATTTCCACATCAGCAGATTCCCAGTGCTTACTGGGATGAAGTAACAAGACTATCATGCATTAATGGAGCCAAGCTTGGTGTGATTTACACACAAATGCTCTGGCCTGAATTAGACTGTGGAATTCAATTGTCTGTTCATGGGTTTTCTTTTTTAGAGAACTAACTTCGATTCAGAAATTAGCTCAAAATTAAAAGAAAAATGTAAACCCCAAAATCCTAGTTTATATGCAGTGTTCTGCAGGCATCCAGGAATGAACTAAGTGATTTGACAGCTCAGCATTCCTCACATGCCTTTCCATCTTCAGCCCACTTTGAAGCAAAGAGGGCTCTCAGAGTGACTGAGAAGGGCAGGTTTGGGGAGCAGAAACCCCAGTTACAGCAGCTTCCCAATCTGAATCTGAGTTTGTTTCAGTGCTTCACAAATGATGCACACGTGACATACTCTAAAAATTATCAGTGGTCTCAGGGAGGCATGGAAGACAGAAAGGCAAGCCTTGAGTTCTTCAATGGATAAAAGCAGCACAGGTTTGCTCTGCTTCTGGCAGGGGAGGAAGAGGAAATTTCTCTGTCTAATGGTATTCCCGCTGTTCCTTGTAGGACAATTCCTCCTGAGTAGGAATGCAAAATACAGAAGCATAATTCTCAATTCTCTACACTGTATCAAGGAGCAGTACTTCTGGTACAAAATCACAAAGTGCACTGTCCCAGAGCAGCAGACATCCATACCATGTCCCAGGACATACTGACTCTGGTTCCAGTGTACAGTAGAGAGTATGAACTGCTCAAGAGGTTCAGAGAGGTTTGGGAAAGGATACAAAGCCCCTCAGGCCATGAAAGCACAGACATGAGTTGTCCTGGTGCCATGGCTGGTAGAGAGCTGAGTACTCTGCCTAGGCTTTCCCAGTAATTGTGTGCAAACCCCATCATGCTGGATGTTCAGCATTTCCATCCAGAGCTCAGTGCCTCAGCCATGCTCCAGCCTCTGCCTGCTGCAGAAGAGGTGGGAGCTAACCCGGGCTGGGGCTGAGTCCTGTGTCTGCAGCCACATTCTAGGAAGGAAGGTGTGCAGGTGGTATGAAGCTACATTTTTCTCCACAGGCATTTTTCTGAGTCAGGCATGTGAGCTCCAAAAAGTGGAGGGGCTCTCCTTCCTGTTTTCTTATCAGGCAGGTCTGGTGCTCAGTAGGTAAGCTGTTTTCAAAAATAACTGTGAAGCTCTTCACTTTCCTCCTGCAGTCAAGCAAGGAGGCAGTTATTTAGTTCTACTTCTAGGGCAAGGGGTTTTGGATCCTTCTCTGTATTCCTAAATTAGATAAAGGTAGAAATTTTGACTGCTTCAAACCATTTTCTTGTTTCTCACAGCCAGTAAGAAAGATTTTTTCCCCCTTCTCCAATGTTCCTCTCTGTTTGTGGCTGCATAAGTCCCAGGTTACACTCTTCCAAACACACAAGAGGAAGAAAAATCACCCTCTTAAAGAAATTTCCCACTTTGCACCAGAAAGACAGTATTTTAACATCAAGCTATGCAACATCTTCTTAAGTTTAATTAATCAAATTATTCACAAAATCAAAAAATGTATGGTCTTTCTTTTCCTCTTTTTAGGAAAAAAATGCATTGATTTCATTGCAAAAACAAATACAAGAATAAAAACTAACAAAAATATTGTTCTAAAGCAGACTAGCATTCAAATTTAAATATGGGCAATATTCAATTACTTTTTTTTTATTTGACCAAAAGAGATGGTATCCATCTGTTGTTTTGTTTATTTTTTTAATGTAATAGAATTAAAAGCTACTTTCAAAGATGTGAGGTAATGTCCATCAATAATTCACTTTCAATGGCTATAGTATGTAAAGATAATCACCCACTGGGCCATTTATTAGCCCTGACAGAGTGAGCATAGATATCACTGAAAGGCCTGGAGGATTAAGGCACCAACCCTGCAAAATCTGACATGCTTGCCAGTCAAACTAGTCTCCAGGACATAGTTAAACCAGGTCATAACCCTTTGCTTGAAGTAAATGCATTTAAGTCTGTTCATGCTTTGGATCATTGCCTCTCTTCCTGCAGGCAAAGTATAAGGGTTAGCTCAGCACTGGAAGAAGAATTTTATATAAATGTAATATACATTCTTTTAATATATATCATATAACAGATACAGTCTGTATCATTTGTCTATAAAACTAATTATATACTCTATAAAATATTGTAAAATCTAGAAGTAAAAAAAGAATATCAGACTGGTTGACTCTTCAAGTGAGGTTAGGAATTCAGTAAGCAGACACTTCTCAGGAATTACTTTAAATCCTTTAGTTATGTACAAGAAAGAAAAAAAAACTTTGCCTTCAGATTCTTGAATCATATTTGCTTATATAAAAACAATCAATTGGATTTCTGTTTTAGAGAGTGCCATAAAATCAGATCGTGCTGCTATAGCATCAGGATGCATTTTATTCTTGTAATAGCTATGAGATCCCTGATTTTCTCTGCATCCAAGGAAATAAACCCAACTCACTAATATTGTTTTTTCCCCAACTTAACATCTTGTCATATTGGGCTAACTGGTAATATATTATGATTAGAAGCAATGATGCTAAAGGAGGAGAAAAATGAAAGACTGAATATTAAATGTGATTCACATGTCCAGGTCAATGTTGCTGCCTCGTGTAGCAAATACTCTTTATTGGCAGTACCCACCCCTTTCTCTGATCTGCCATATCGAACCACACACTGGTTGACAAGTGTACATTAGTCTCATTTAGCATTCCTTCTCCTGGAACAGTGAACAGGACAATAATTGGGTTGGGCTGTGTTTGGAGAGGAGCCCCATTTCTGCCCATGCTTGGCCAATGACTCCTTCAAGCTGCTCATGCTCCTAAGGAGAGCAAACAGCTTGGCAGCAGCAGCAGCACTCCCGACCCAGTGCCCAAGCTCTCCAACACCCCAGCCAGGAGGAGGAGGAGACTGTCACTCATCTCCTTCCCGCTGGTGCTGCCCCGCTGTGCCCTGCAGAGCCATCTCCCAGCCACCTTTGCTGCAGCATGGCTTTATCTTCCCTTTGCAGCCACTGCCTCCCTGCTTCCTGGAGGGCAAGGAGTTCCTGCCAGAAGCACAAAAACCATTTTATTGCCATGTCAATGTCATGAACTGCTGGAACAGAGCCATGGAAACTTCTTTGAAATGGAAAATTAAACTTTTTTTTGAGCAAACTGGGGAAAACTAGGTATGTACTTTGCTGCAGCAGTGTGCATGGAGCTAACTGTGACCCACGGTGATGCACTGTTTGAGTAAAACAAGGCTGAATGCTTCTAGTCCAGTCTCAAAGAGGCTGGGCTTTTCTTGCTTGGATCATACTTATCTTAAACTCATCCATTCAATTATTAAAATGTTCCTACCTTGACCCAGAAAATCCCTTTTTCCCTGGAAGTAAAATCTCAGTATGTCTTTTTTCTTGCTAATTTTCACACTTTTCCCAGAGTAAAGATTTTTCTTTTTCCAATATATATAATTTACACATATCTTAGAGCCACAACTTCTCATTTACAATAAGCATTTATTTCATCCTTTTCTAAAATACAGGATCTGAAAGAAAACATAGGTAGTATCTAATATTTGGGAAAGATTGAAAAGAGAGAAATGGAACATTTGTTCTTATATTTTTTTTGTAGAAGGTCTATAAAGTCAGATTATGACAGAATGTCCAGTATTGTGAACTAATAAAACCCATCCCATTACCAAATGAGTGTTGCTGAAGGCAATTAGTGCTGGATACCTTCTTATATTTAAAATAAGTGAGCTTATTAATTAAATATCGAGAAATTTTTGAGCACTGTAACTGATTTGAGTGTAATTGTTTCACCATCAAGACCAAAAATACATTAAAATTCAGTGAAAAAAAATGCTGAAAATTAGTACAAATTCTAAGTTTTTACCAGGAAAGCTAAAGCAGCAGTCAGTTCTATCTAGTTGTATAAAGTGGTGTATCCATGTGTTGCAGCACTTCAGAGGTCCTGTTCCCAGAGGCTGACTCCCAGGTGGACTCTCTGCTGTCTAACAATGCAGCTGAGCATTTCAGCCTTTTCAACACTGAAGGAACTAATCTGGGTGTTTCACAGGGGAAAATGGAGCCAGGGAGAATTAGTTTACAGGCCTGTTACACCTTTGAGATTTCTGCTCTTTTGGTCAAATGCAGCTGAAATTAGCTGACAAATGAGCAATTGTAAAGCAAGACCCGAAAAACAGATCACCTAAGCCCAACTTCTTTTGGAAAGTAGACTATAGAGGCAGAATGGACCAATGCATTTCTTTGCATCTCTTTTACACTGAGAAAAGCAAACTCACACTAACAAATAAATCCACAAAAAAAAACACCAACTAGTATATTTGATAGAGGGTTTCAGGAAAAAAACATACTCAAATGATGTAAAATTTGCAAAAAATGTTCTCCCTTACTGTCACTCTTCAGCCACAGGGTTTTAACCAAATGGTATTGTTTTCAATAACAGAAACAGAGTTTTTAGGACAGAAGAGGAAATCCTTCAGTGAAGGCAAAGTTTGAAAGGCCAAGATGCTGCTACTCTGCTTCTGTGTCAGAAGGAAAGACTTCAGTAGAAAAACAGTCGGTTACATTTATCTTTGGTGCAGCTCTCAGGTAATTTCATCAGCCTAAACACCTAGGAATGTTTTCTATTTGTGGTGAAAGTGCAGAATACAGAGGGATTTGCTGTCTCTGCATCTGGGTTTCCATTCTGGAGCCCAATTTATCCACCAGTTTAAAACCATGCCTAGCTGTGCCCAATGTCAGTTGTGCTTCCAAGTGTTTTGTTGAGATTGGACCACTGTCTGTTTCAATTTTTGGTTAGGTGTCCATTGTGCCAGTAGTAGACAGAGAATGAATATGTAGACTTAACAGCTGTTTCCAAACATTTCCAAATTTGTAGCTTGGTTCACACATCAAGCCATTGTCAGATTGCTGTGCTGAGCAGAATCAGTACAGCATGCTTTAAATATCTAGACTGAGACAACTACAGAAAGTGATTAGCAAATGGCATGAAGCTACTCTATAGCATAGAGTAGCTATAGAAACCACAGCTTACACAAAGCAAATAAGCTTGGACCATTACCTACAATTTGGTTCACATTCTTTCAACTGAACCATAACATCTGTTGTAAGGAATCTTGTGGGGTGGGCTGAGAAAATATGTTAAACACAAATATTGCTGAACAAAGAATAAAGCCATTTCAAACTTAATGGTGCTACAAGGGTATTTAAATGTACCAATAAAGAAAGTAATGAGGGATGCTGTCAGTGCCGAAGAAAAACACTAGAGAAAATCAGCTACAGCAACCTGCCTGTGGAGCAGCACACATCACACCACACTGCAACAGCAAGACAGTGTCATAATAGCTTTCAGTACCAATTTTAAAAAAACTCAAACCATTAAGAAGTTTGGCACTGTTTTTATTCCTTGATGGTGTACAATATCACCCTTGAAGATTGTGGGTTTTCTCCAAAAAATGGGACTCTTTCTTCAAATGTAGGTTTGAAATGAAGATTGGATTGTAGCTGACAGTAGTGACCATAACCTTTTTTGCCTCCTTCAGGGTCTCCAAGGGTACATCAAGAAAATATAAGTCTTGTTTAAAGCAAGAAAATAAAAAAATTTAAAAAACAAACAAAACCAACCAACCAAACAAACAAATAAACCAGAAAGAATGTCAGAGAAGGAAACATAGAAACAGACATCAGAAATAGTGAGGTATATATATTTCTATCCTAAGGCACAAATTAAATTATTACTGCTCACCCCTTTGTTTTCTTTTTCTTTAATTGTAGATCCTAAGTGCTGATGCCCTGGAGAGCACTCTGATGTCAGAAAGGTGCTTTCAGACTCTAAATCAGGATGCTGAATTTGAAAAGAAGCATGAGAAAGCAAAGAGACTATTGAGAGGGACCAAGTGGTTTCATAGCATCATTGAAATTTATAGTTTGGAAAAGACCTTAGGATCATCAAGTCCAGCTGTTAACCCAGCACTTCCAAGTCCAGCACTAAATCGAGTGCCATAAGAGTGGCTAAGAGCAGGGCACACACAGCAGCTGATACTTGAGAAGCAGCAAGTTCACCCCAGAGCTCTGTCTGGGCAGCTTTGTTAGTCGTGGTGGGTGTGGATCTTAGAGAAGCCACGGCTTCTGCTAGGTGGATGCTGTCACTCCCTGGCTGAACCAGCAGGGCTTCAGCACCCTTCCTGCATGCTCTTCCACAAGAACTGCTACCCAGACTGGCACGTCACTCCCTGTTTGCCTGCTCTGCTTGTGGAACTCCTGGTTGGTGGTGCTCCACTGCACTAGGTGGTACACAAATATAAGAGATGATCCTTGACCTTGAATTGTTGCAGTATGAATAGACAAGAAAAAAGGACTGCAGAAAGGAAGGGCTGTTGAGCATGTTTTACAGGCAAAAAGCTGAGATACAGGGAGATAATACTTCACGATACAGAACTGCAAGTGCACTTAAAGAAGTATTCCTGACCTTTCTCATTCCAGAAAATATGTCCTCAGTCTGCCAATAGCCCATGTAACTGAAATTAAAAGAATCAGTATTTTCCAGGTTTTGAGACTGAGGTAATTTCACAAGTATCCTGGGAACAGAGGTAGGAGTGACCACTAAGTATAATGCTCTGGCAGTCTGCAAAAGGCAAAGAAAAGAAGTAATCTCCTTCAAGGAGAATGGGCCTTTTTTTTTTGTCTCCTAAAATCACCCCCTGTAATAGCTGTTACCAGCCTATCTTTTTGTTCTTTGAGGTATTCTGCAATAACAATCTCCAGTGCTATCTAAAGATTTGATTGGTATGCAGAAAACCAGCATATGTCAAGTTAGAAGCAAGACACGTAGGACATTTAGTTTCCCAAAAGATTATTGATTAATATTCCTCAAATACCTTATTCTATGCATTTAATGATATTTTTTCCATGCATTATTCATTTTTCACTATTTTCACATCTTATAGAAGAATTTTCCTGAAAAGTTTAAATAAAATATTCGCAATTTAGTTCATTTCATTATTCATTAAACTCTTGCTTTCATTTTCTTTTTCATAAGCACAGTTCTTTCAAAACAAGTGCTTAAGCAGTAGATAAAGGGTGGTGATGTAACTGGCATAATATGGAAGTAAAGAAAAAATTCCCACAATTTTAAGTTTTAGTATCTGGAAGGTAGAACTCAAAAGGGGAAAAACATGAGTTTCTCTGTGAACAAGTGTCAAGTTTGCAGTGGAAGGGAATAATGGAGAGTGCTTCCAGGGTTGCCACTAAAACGTAGCCTTCTTCCATGAAAGGAAGTTTTATTTGCCTCTCCCGTAGAGCAGGACACACTGAACTATGCAGGCTTGATAATCCTTTTAAAATTATTTGGTATTGGTTTTGTACCAGTTTGTATTAATTTCTATTGAGTGCCTGGAAAAGGTCATTTGTGCATTGGGAAGAAGCAGGAGGCATCTGAGCACAGCCTGACACCAGATTTTAATGAGATGATCCAGTCTATGCATGTGCTTGTAACGTCACAGCCATGATAATGGAAAGCATATGTCTAATGGTTGTTTCTTTTTTTTCTTTCCTTGATAGATACAGGAGTTAAAAATGGGGTAGATAAGCTAAGAAGAGGAAGGAAAGCTAATAGCTCATTCCATGTTTCCCATTCTGTAATAAGGTGTCATTTTTAGGACATGTTGTCTCTGGTTAGCTGAATTCATACACTAAATAACTGACCTGCTGGGAATTTAACGAGCAAACTCCAAGTTTAAACTGCAGCTCTAAGCCCAATTTCCATATTTTCCCAAGGGTGAGCTGCCAGCTCCTACTCATTGACACTTTTTACATTAAAGGTGTTGCATTAGGCCTAATGCATCTTCCCTTCCAGAAACATGAGTAATTGGTGTTGACTTGAAAGCTCCACATAAAAATCTGTGGTAAAAAATAGATTGAAATTATGTTAAAAACAAACAGGATATTTCTAAAACTATATTTCACATTATTTATTATGGAATATTGAAAATGTGCCAAGAGGCAAAACAATGTTCAGTGTTACCAGTCCATACAGAAGCCTCCAGAGGAGGAATCAGAGGGTCATCCAGCCCCGCTGCTCAAGCAGGGTCACCAAGAACAGGTTTGCATAGGGCCACATGCAGTCAGGTTTTGGGTACATCCAAGGACAGAGACTCCACAATCCATCTAGACAAACCATTTCAGTGTCCTACCATCCTCACAGTAAAAAAAACTTTCTTCTTACACTTAAATAAAATTTCCCATATTTCAGTTTGTGCTCATTGTCTGTCCTGTCCCTGAGCACCACTGAAAAAAAACACGATTCTTAATGCCTCCCATGAGGTATTTATGCACAGTGTTAAGATTCCCTTGAGCCTTTTCTTCTCCACACTGAACAGGCTCAGCTCTCTTAGCTTCTCTTTGTATGTCAGATGCTTCAGGCCCTTCACTGTCTTCATGGCCCTTCTTTGGCCTATCTCCAGTATGTCCATGCACCGTGCTGGGGAGCCCAGAACTGGACCCAGCTCTCCAGATGTGTCTCACTGTTGGAAATGCTTCTTCCCAAACAGGTTGACAAAGAGGGAAAACTATCCCAGTCACTTGAAGATGCTGCTGAGATGTGAGCCAAGAACTTCTAGGCCTAAGAGTTTCCTCTGCTTCATTCATAAGGAATGGCTTTCAGCTCCTGTTAGAGCTGTTTGTGTTCATGCAGGCTATTGTCACAGGTCTGCTGTATCCCAGATTAACAAATCCATCATTCTGTTTTCACTAATTCTTCTACAGTTATTTCAAGATTCTTTAAACTCTCATTATTCTTCTCAGAAGAGCCATAAGCAGGTCCATTTACACCCTTTAAATTCCATCTGACTTTGCAGAAGATTGTTGCTGGGTGATTCTTCTAACATTTGTGTTTTGTGTCTATGTGGAAATGACAGAGGACTAATGAGTTTCTATTCACTTGGGAGTAGAATATCTCAAATTTCACCTATATCTGCTCCTTATGCCTTATTTTAGCCCCAAACTCAGCCACCAGGAGCTGCTGTAATCAAATTAACTTTTTTTTTCCTTAAATGCTTTAAATAAAGAGGATCAGATAGGCACTGAAAAACCTAGAATTCCTCAGTGTGTGCAAGATAGAAGACATCTCTCCAATTAAAAAAAAATCTGAATTTGCCTTCAGAGGATGTCATTTTCTCAGGAAAACATCATCCAACATGCCAGCTGCTTTAGACATACTACCTATCATCACTAGTTTGCAATACTTTTGTCCTCCTACCTGACATTGAGTCAGGCAGAGAAAAGAAGTGGTTAATGAGCAGAGAGAAACCAATTCTAGTTTAAAATATTGCCTGTGAAAAAAAGTCAAATAAAAAGGGGGAATAAATTTTAATTTCCATGTCAATAGTTCTTTAAAAAATATAACCATGTAAAAATGTGGAAGTGAATATGAAATACCAAACACAAATTAATTGGTTCCATGTAGTTTTGTATGCCCATTATCCTGTGTAGGAAACTGGAAAGCTGGTATATTTATACACAGTGATAATTATTTCTTATCTGTTGAAATCCAAATTATGTTTAAATATGGATTTTATAGGATCTACTTTATAATACCTTCCTCCAAAAGCCTCAGGGAATAGGGCACTTAATTAAGAGTGTTTTAGAACTGGACTTCAGAGTGATGATCATTATGTTTACTTTAATACTTTAGCAATCATTTTACATGGAAATCTGCAAACACTGGCCTACCAGAAAGGATGTCCACTATGAAAAGTTGTTCTTCATGTAACCTCAGACCTTTCTTTGACTTCTTTGTCATTGTTTCCATTCCAAATACACTGAATAATATAGAAGCAATTATTAACTGTAAGCAATTGTAGCAATTAATTTAGAGTTGATTTAAATGAGTTTATAAAGGGAATCAGAGATTCCTGTTGCCTCTATTTTTTTTTAAGTAGAAGCTAGCAGTACTGCATATTTAACACTTGGTTTTATAAATTGTTCCATGGTGTAACCTTAGGATGCACTGATGACAATAACACAGACATGCAGGAAATATGCATGCAAAGAAAAAATAGATTTCATGTAACTCTACACTTAGCTTAGACTTTTCAGACTTTTGAAGGAGAACTTGTTAATATTTTCCAGTTTATAAGTGGTAGAAAAATGAAGTCCTGAAATCCATTTGAATATTTCTAGAAAATTCTAATGGTAATCTATTACTCAAAAAAATATCAAGAAAGTACTTGTCTGAGGAAAGAAATAATTTTTTTCCTGGAAATACCAACATTCAATATGTCATCCTCATCTGCAGTTCACTTTGTTCTGCTTCTCACCAACTTGCATGTCTCTGATCAAAAAATTATGGTTTAAACAAATTTGTAGGCCAGAAAAGTTAATCCAGTGTGTTCTGTAAGACACCTTATGAGTTTTCAGACTGGTTTCCCAGGGGAATGCAGCTTACATGATCTTGCTATCTGTCCATCCATCTATCACATGACAACTACAAGCCCATTTGACAGAAAGGCAGGATGTCAATGACAAATAATTTCCTGCAAATTTCATGAAAGTCTGTGTCCAGGCAGATGAGAGAGATCTAAATAATGTCCTGTGCTGAGAGAAAGGTTGCAGAGGGAGCCTAACCTGGTCAGAACAAATTCCTCACATGCACTGCCTGGCTCATGGGTTGGCACATGGGCTACTGTGATCCACACACAGCCCCTGGCCCAGCCATGGAGAAAGAGGAACACAACCAAGACTTAGGGATATCATGGGCATGGGATGATGGGCCATTCAAGGAAGAGGCAAAATGGAGATAATGCAGGGGAAGTTGGGCAATGATAGAGGACAAAAGGGGACAACTGGTGGCTGATCGTGGCAAGGGGTATGGAAGGTGCTGGGTTACTGTTGGGAGGAAGTGAGGCAGTGGAGAAAACAAATCTCTGTGATGGTGTTTGTGTTAGTTTCATTGGTTCCAATGAAATTGTTTGAAATTTGTTTGCTTGGAAAAATAATGGAAATTACTCTTATATTTGCTGTTTTAATATGATATTTTTGAGTGTTTCACTGCAATAGAGGCGGAATGCAAAACTCAATATTGGATCTATTAGCATGAATTTTGCTGAAGGACTTGAAGGACTTAAAATGCTGAGATTGGAGTCAATATTAGATTCAAGCCTCTTGAGGGGAAGTAGAGCCATGTTTGAAAATGTATTTAATATGTTCTTTTTATTTATTTATTTTATTGTAGTTTCTCAATATTTTCTCTCACAGTTACTGTTTAAAAAAACCAACAAAACAAAACCAAAACAAACAAAAAACATCCAAACATCCAAAATTACATTTAGGATTATATAGAAAAAGAAATGGGAATAAGTAGATAGTGTATCATTCTGGAACCTCAGTGAATGGAAAGATTTAATACTCCTATTAAAAACAGTAAATAAAGAGTGATTGAGTATATGAAGCCAAATAGCTTGTGTTCTCTTAAAGTATATCTTCCATCTAGGCATAATTTGAAGTTATCTAAAAATTAGGAATCTGCTACCAACACTGGTAATTTGTTTCTCATTGATTACAAATAATGAATGTTCTTCATTTTTCATTTGTATGTAAAAAGCTTGAGCTTACAGCCATTAGTTCTTTTTACCACAGAATTATAGAATCAGAGAATCATTTAGACTAGAAAAGACCTTCAAGATCATCAGGTCCAACTGTTACCCCAAAACTGACAAGTCCACCACTAAACCATGTCCTTAAGGGTCACATCTACACATCTGTTGAATAGCTCCAGAGATGACACCACTTCCCTGGCCAGTCTCTTGCAATGCCTGACCACCCTTTCAGAGGAGAAATTTTTCGTAATGTCTAATCTAAACCTGCCCTGGCACAATTTAAGTAATTTCCTCTTGTCGTATCTCTTGTTACTTGGCATAAGACACGAGTCCTCACCTGCCTCACCCTGCTTTTAAGCATTTTTTGAGAGCATTAAGGGCTTCCCTGAGTCTCCTTTTCTCCAGGCTAAACAACGCTCAGCTACCACAACCACTTCTCATGGGACTTGTGCTCCAGAGCCCTCACCAGTTTCCTTGCCCTTCTCTGGACTCACTCCAGCCCCCCAGTGTCTCTCTTGTAGCGAGGGGCCCAGAACTGGATTCAGCACTCCAGGTGTGGCCTCAGCAGTGCCCAGTCCAGCGGGACAATCCCTGCCCTGGTCCTGGGGCCACACTATTGCTGATACAGGCCAGGTGCCATTGGCCCTCTTGGCCACCTGGGCACACACTTCTCATATTCAGCCATGATCAGCCACCACCTCCAGGTCCTTTTCCTCTGGGCAGCTTTCCAGGCACCCCTCCCCAGCCTGTAGTACTCCAGGGAGTTGTTGTGACCTAAGGGCAGGACCCAGCACTTGGCTTTGTTCAACCTCATGTAATTGGGCCCATCAATCCAGCCTGTCCAGATCCTTCTCTAGAGACATCCTGCCCTCCAGCAGATCAATACTTGTGCCCACCTTGGTTTCAACTGCAAACTGACAGAGGATGCCCTTGATCATCTTATCCAGATTGTTGGTAAAGATATTAAACTGGGCGTGGCCCAACACTGAGCCCCAGGGAACACCACTTGTGACTGGAACCAGGTGGATGCAATTCCATTCACATCCACTCTGGGCTCAGCCAAACACAGGTGGTAAACACAAGCAGGCACCTGCTTATACAGGGGCACTTATATGAATTATCTCACTGACTCCAGCACACCTAAGTAAATGTACTCTGCTGCAGAAGAACCCTCATTGAGGGTAAAGGTGCACATGAGATGTGGGAGGGTGCAATTTCATTCTTGCTGATATTTGAAAAAGCTACAAAATCATCAGGCTTGAAATAATATTTTGAAGTATTTTTAAGCACCTGGTAGCACCTGTGTAGTAGAAAGTCTGTCAGCCTTTTCAACATGAAATTATCAACACTTGATAAGATCTACGAGCTCACACAGTGTATACAGTGTCAAAATTACATGGCTAGCTAGTTGTTTTTTGGTTTGTTTTGGTATTTTCCATTCTGAGTTGCTCCAAAAGCAGTTGTCTTTCTATAAAAGAAGAATGGGGACATTTAATTTCTTTCATTATGACAGACAAACTAATCCTCAGAATGTATTATTATGTTTAAAAATATTTAATAACCATTGTGCTGTAGCTTAAATGAATCCTGTGCTACATATTGGTTTTGACTGTGCAGTTCTCTTTTTTTAGTATTTTTAAATTATTTTAAAAAGCATGGGTTTTTTTTTCCTCTCTCTCCTTGAGATATAATTTGGTATCTGAAAAACTTGAACACTAGGTGATTTCAAAGTGACATCTCCTTGCCTGCAGGCAGCTCTCCTGGCAGCTCTCCTCTAGGTGGTCATCTCCACTCCTGCACTATGCCCTGCTGCTGCCCAGTGCCCGAAATGTCCTTGAGCTTTAGCTCTAGTAATGCTGAGGCTATGGAGAGGCAACACCAAATGTGCAGAAGCTTAACACCTGACCAATGTGCAACATTTGGATCTGATAAACACACTCCAGTCAGCACTAATAACATCACACACAGCAACCACCAGTAGGGATCTTGGGCAGGTTCTGATGGAAGACATGTAGTTCCAGGGAAATAGCATAGTGCAAGTCCTGCTCCTTTTTGTCATCTTCAGTCCTGATACTGGCTGCACTGGAGACAGTCCCAATAGGGGATGATCAACTGAGACCTTACCAATCTTCTTCCTGGCTGAGTACTGAGGAGATTTCTTTTTCCTGTTCCTTTCCTTTCTCTCTTCTGTTTTTTTTCTTTTTTCATTTTTTTTCCCAAGACTCAAATTGTACCTTTAAAATCAACATATTCCATCAGCTTCTGATGTTGCTAATCAATCAGTGTGCAGATGGACCAGCCTCAGCATCCTCTGTGCAGCTGTTTCTCCCGCTGTCTTTGATGGCAAACATAAGTGAATGCCAAGAGAAGAGTGTTACAACAGGTAAGTCCATAGCAATGACTCCCTGGAATACCTTCATAGACTAAGTAACTTGTGATTTAGGAACTTTCCTGGCCCAGAAATTCTCAAGTTAAATGTTTGCATTTAGGAATCTGGTTGGAATTTTCTAACAGAAATGTTTCCCATGCTTTATAGACACATGCAACATTTTAGCACCTCTAACACACATTGATGAGGATTTCCATCTCCTTCTGCACTGTGTATGTGGCTCCTTTATAATTAATTTCAATTTTCTGGCAATTTTCTGGCTCTACCTAGTGCCCCTCATTCTTGTATTAGAAGGAACTATAAACAGTTTCCAACCTTTTCCATGCCACTGCATGCTTCATTCAGCATGATCTCCTGGCTGGTTTTTTGGTTTGGTTTTTTTTTCCCCAGGCTGTAAAGCCCCGATCATGTAAGGTTAGAGGTTCATGGCTCATGGAAGAGAGAGGAGTGGAAGACCTCTGCGCAAGTCACACCATTGATGGGCACATTTCTGAAAGGCTGGGAAATTCTACAAACAGAAAAATGTTCAGTCTATCCCAGCACAATGCAGGACCATAAAAACCAGCATGATGAATGTCAAACCACTATGCACAGCACAGTGAGTAGCTGTACATGAGCTTTCAAGGGAGTGCACATGGTCGGATTTAAATGTCCATCATCTGCTTTCCCAACTTATTGAGGAACTCAATTTAATTTCCAAGAAAGAGGAACAAGGTAATAGAAATTGTACTTGATTAGCAAAGACCTCAATAAACATCCTCTTCTGGCTAAATATTCAGTGATTGCAAACAGTATTCTTCCAAATATATAAATTTCTCGTGTTTGGGTTGCAAGACAGGCACAAGTTCAAGGCCACTGGTGTGAGCATCTGCACATCCAAACTTTTGATATGTATCTGTAAAAAAGACAATATACACAGAATTCTCATCAGGATGAAGAGACCTTGCCTGGATAGGAATGGAAGATTGCCCATATGAGAAGACTTCTACTTGCACACAGCTCCAAACTGAAAAGTGTTTTATATTTTCATTTGTAGTCACACAAAGATCTCTAAACAAGCCAGAATCTCCAACAAGAGAGATAGATCTTCCCCTTGAAAAAGAAAACAGACAGAGGGAAAAAATAATTATAAAGACACTGTAAAGTGTAATTTTTGTTATGGCATAGTGGCTGAACAATAAAAGATCATTAACTTACATCATAATATCTCATAACTGCATCTCAGATATTGTAGGTGTGGGACTTAAGCAACAAATGAATTAAAATGCAAGTTTTGCTTCTAATTTGCCTTCTTTTTGGTTGGTTTTTTTTTTTTTTTTAAAGCCTGCTTTATAGCAGCTCTTAAATCTATATTTCTGGTTTAATTAAAAAGAGGCATAATTTATCACCTTCTATGTGATGGCATGGAAATTAATTTTACAAACTCTAGTTATAAGTAGTTATGTTAAGTTTGTACCAATTTCATGAATAAAAATAGCATAAGCTGCATAGTGAGTTCTGCATACTGGCAAAAGAATAGAAATAGACAAAGAAACATTTACTGTCATTTTGTCTTGTCAAAGAAAAATGGATTGAAACCTTGTTTGAAGAAGGTCAACTTAGCCACCAGTGCTTTTCAGAATCAAGCCCTTACAGTCCTGCCACACTGATAGATATTTCAGTCAAGGGGATTTACATGCTGAGGAGTAGCTGAATAAAAATACTCCCTCTTGGTCTAAATTGTGCAATAAACAGATCCCAGGAGTACTCATGCATTTAAAAATTAGTGTTCTAGGCAGATCCCACGAGCAACAAGCAAATGTAATTTGGTTAGTTAAGATAATGCAGCACAAACTTTTACTACATGATGGACTAATGCTTCCATGTCCACTGTCTCAGATCCTTGTCTGGCTCTGATTTTCATTCTGAGTTATGTAACCATCAAAAAACCATATCATCCTACATGTCTTAACTGACATGCAACCCAGCTAGCACCAAGCTACAAATCAGCCTCTTTCTTGGCTTTTCCTTTGTGGGCTTCCCAAATGTAGTCAGACAGCTGGAGGACAAATGGCAAAACTGGAAGTATGCTCCACTGTGAGTCATTGCCCAGGTAAGAGGTTTCTGCCTGGAATGAGCACCCAATAGTCACAAGCACCCTGTGTTTTCTGTTATGAGAGGGCTTAATGCAGAGCTGTTCACAGGCCTGAGGTTCTGTCCCTTCAATAAATGGAGGCTACAGCTGTTCAAGAACAGTGGAAAAAACAAAAAAGCCATCACAAAAACCTGAGAGCCAACAGCTTATATGAGCAATGGCTTAAGTCACTGAGATGCTTTTGTATGCATTTCTAATGCATTCATTACCATAATAACAATAAAACAATTCATTTTCTTCCTTTCATTTTGCTGTTATGATAATAATTTATATAAAATAGGAGTTACATCAACTGATTTCATATAAGATATGACCCCTGTTTAAAAACCCTGCTTAAAAATGCTACCTATATTGGGAAAGCAAGATCTGTAATTCAGAAATAATTGATCTCCAGGGGGTCACAGCTCCCACTGCAACATTACTACACACAAAGAAACACAACCCAGCTATTTTCTGCAATAAGAAGCTGTACACTATGGCAGATCAGCTCAACATGCATTAACTGAAACTCCCCAAGAACTCCTATAAACTTTTTGAACCAGTACTGCATGCCCAGGTCAACTCTTTTCTGACTCTTGTGTAGGAAAAGTTTCCCTACCAAGACTGGATACATGCCTAGTGAGAAAGGAGGGAGCAAAGGAACTTTGTCTTGAAAATATATCTGAGCCCAGTGGAGGATCTCAGCACTGTCTCACACACCATTCCCATGGTTACCTAAGGACATCAGGCCCAGCTAAAAGCATAGAAAAAGCAGTCCACAAATGGTCGCTAAAATACCCCAAGAGAAAGAATGGGAAGGTATTTCAAGTGAGTTGCCTTATAAGTCTCTCCTCTGCTCATTCTACTCAATATTTTCATTTATATAGAGCTAAGTGGTTAATGAGAAGTTATAGAGGTGACAAAAATTGTGGAAGACCAGGACAAATTCTGAAATGAACTGGTGATGTAGCTGTCCAGAATCAACAAGATTAATTTAGCTTGTCTTTGCTTCAAATGGATTGTGAAGGGTTTATTCCTGGCAAGCTATTACAGAACAAATCAATGGGGATAACAATCAGCTAGACAGCTGTGTGTTGGTGAAAGAGCTGGGTGTATAGGAGTCACAAAACTGGTATGGATGCAGTAATCTAGCTCTGCAGAAGAAAGACAATACTCATTTTGGAAATCATTACAGAAATGGGGTGTGATACAAGACAAAGACTTTTCTTCTGTCACACAAAGTGCCAGTGAAAGGTTTCCTTGAGCATCCTGGCCTGGATTCTTGAACATAAGACAGAGAAAATGCAAGAAAATATGAGCAATAAGAGCAGCAAGAAGTATGAAAGAAAATCTGCAGAGGAAAGAAAAAAAGCTGTGGTAGTTCAGTTTGCAGAGTGAGGACAGACAAGGAAATGGAAATCTTGCATCATTATAAAGGCTTTTACAAGTTCTTCTTGCTAAATTTATTCAGGGCAAATACTAGAGAGGACTTCTTAGTAGGGTAGAGAGAGGGTAGCATGGTGACGACAGGAGACTATGACCTCTGCAGCAGTGCAGCATGCACAGGTTATGTCAATATCAGCAATTAGCAATATTAGAACATAGACCTGGGCTCTCAGTCATCCTCCCTGGGAAACCATCAATTGTTCGGGGTCCATAAGCACTCCCTGTATAGGCTTGATGTTCCCATAGGCCATGGACTATTCCCAAAAGACAGGCTTAATGGGAGCATTCTTGACAGCAAGATAGGAGAGCTTCAAAGTATATTTTCCTGAGCCATTTGGTCTCAGGGCCAGGTACATTTAATTGTTTAGTACTGCAGTCAACCAGCAGAAGTCTGTAGGAAGGCAAACCCACCTCCACAAAGGAGGGGTTAGGACTTTTGTAATATCTTATCTAGTCCTATATGAGTGCAGTTCTGTTTACTTACTACTGACCTTTGTTGGAAAAACTTTGGGCTACAGTACAATCCCAATTAGATCCATTTTCCACAATCCTTATAAAGATGTAATGAGGCTGACCTTCATACAAAAGAAAAATCAGTCTAATATAAATCCAGTCCAGCATCTCAGCTGGAGATAAACAACTTTTATCAACCAGAAGATGCAGAACTAGAATTATTGTTGTATGGCATCACACACAGGAGCAAGCCATTCCAAACAATGCAAAGATATTGCCCTTCCATCATTTTGGAATTCAGAGGGGATAGAGGCTCTACACTGCATCACAGCTGTCAAAAAACAGCCTCTCTGCACCAGCTGTGGGCCCAACTTTATCATGCTTTCCAAACAAAGACAATGTCTATAGCACAGTCACTGCTCCAGCTGTGCTGTGATTGATGGCAGCTTAGCTGCCATAGCAAGGAGCTCAGTGTGGGCTCCATCTGCATAAGCACATTGTTGCCCTGGATGAATTCCTTCTGTTTTGGGATTAGGTTAGGCACTTAACCTAATCCTGGCTCAGACAGGTCTTTGCTGCCACTCCAGTGTAGAAATGGTAGGCAAAAGAGGCACCTCCATTGGCCAGCTGAGCCACTGGAGACAACCCCTTTAATTCCTAGAAGCCTCTGTTTCTGAAGGCTCACCATCAAGAAACACCTTTTATACATACTCTGGGAAATATTTCAGCATGAAGTCAAGGTTTTATCAGGATATATTCCTCACTGTCACCACTTTTCCCTCACACACTGAAGTCCTACTTCATTTCTCCCACTACATCTTGGCATCCTATTTTTCTGGGATACAGTTAAAAGAATGAGAATATGTAGTCACTGTGTGGCCTAGAAAGTGGAAGATAATGTTATTAATTTGTCCACTAATAGTGAGCAAAAAAAAATCTTCACCTTGCTGTGAGAAAAGGAGCAAAATGCTAAGTGGCATTTGCCAGCCCATCAAAATGGGGAAATCTTGTGGAAAGTGCATATTTCCCTGCTGTGAATTTCTTGGCCCTGCTCCTTTCCATATTCATAGACAGACTCAGTTTAGGCACTTTCAGTTATCTAGTTTTATTGATGCAAAAAAGTACAGAGGAAAGCACTGACTTTAGAGGAGGTAAAAAGAGATGATGAAGAGCCCCAAATTCTTGAAATCTATCAGTAGCAGGAGCCTAATAAAGGCAGATCAGTAAAATGTGCTTTCAGAACCCAAAATAGAGTTTAAAAATAGAGGAGAGAATTTGAGATACTTGAAGTGACGTAGCTTTAAAATAAATCTAGGTATTCAAACCTGCTTCTGAAGTGGAATGTGACTTTGAGGAATGCTTGAAAGACCTCACCCACTGTAAAACCTCAGTCTATTCCCTTGTAATCCCACAGCATTTGTTTTAAATCACCTGAGAGGAAAAAAAAAAGGTGAGTGTATAATTTTTTTCCTATTCCTCCTAGGCAGTCTGCTGCGTAGCTTGAAATCTGTATTTTTGTAGCAAATAATGATGTAAACTGACCCCCTTGAGCCCAGCATATAGGTGGAATATTTAGTACACTGCACCTTTGAGTCATTAGACCCAGACCCCTGCTATCTCCAGCAATCACACCACATAAACCACTTCATAAATCTATCTTGTTTCATATTAAGAAGTTTGTGGATGGTTGCCCAATTTCTAAGACTTTTTAAGCTCTATCGGAAGAATGGACACTTTCTTCAATCTTGCATTTAACATTTATTCACAGAGAGCTGTACCCTTTGGCTTCATTGCAGGGAACCATTCTCTTAGCTCTTCTGTACAGCAGTAACCCACCACTCCAGAGAGAATCAAAACAGCCTTTCCAGCCTCATGCAAACTTTGCTTTGCCAGAGGGAGCAATCCAAGCTCTTTCCAATCTCCTCCAGCATGACAGAAAGCCTCTGCCCCTCTGAGTGACCTTCCTCTGCACGTATGGCAGCTGGAATCCAACTTTTTGTTGATTTGTTTGGGGTTTTATGTGTGGGCCTGTTTTGTTTTTAACTGTGATTAAAAGGTTGCACTGTGTTTTCCAGAGAGGTTCTAACAGGCTTCATACTTGCTAATCTGCAGCAAAAATATTGAAGCCAGTAGGTTTTAGCCTTGTTTTTCCTTTCTTCTTTAGAGCATCTCATTGAGTATGATTCACCATCACATGTATGTTTCTTCTTTCCTCTCTAATGGCAAATCTCAGGTTTATAATGGTAGTTATTGCTGTAAGTTCCTATTAAATTTTCTCCCATTTCTGCAATTCCAATTTAAAGGCTCAGCCAAGTTCTTTATTTGATATTCAAATCCTCGTTTGCAGTGCTGGCACTGCTAACTTTTTCATTAACAGCAGTTTTCCTTGCCACATGATTTTCTTTTCCTATTTAATTCACTGATGAAACCAGTAGATACTCAGAATTTCATCATATATGATATATTTTCAAATCCAAAATACAATATTGCAATTTTTTTGTTTAAAAAATTTATGCTATACAGCTGAAGTACAAGCCATCATACACAAACTGTATTTTTTCTATTTTTCACTTGCCCCCATATCTGATAATTTTAATAAATATCTTGTTTTCTGATATACACTGGGTTTCTGAATGAGGATAGCACATAAACCTTTGAAAAAAAAAAAAAAAGCAGAAAGTTCAGTATCTTCATAAACCTTTCTACCCTAGACTGATTTGGGAATATTTTTAGCCTCTGTATTGAACTATTCAGTAGCATCAGAGTTACTGGTTTTTTTCAGGTTTCATTTATAAATGTAGAACCAAACATAGCCTTTATCATAAGGCTGCTACCTTAATAAAAAAACTTAGTTGATGCTTGCTTGTAATCTGAGCTTTGCCTTGATGCCTGAGGTTAGGTACCTAGATTCACATGGAAATCCCTAAATAATGTGGCCTGAAGCACTGAATAACACCATTCACTGTTGATTTGACTATAGGTCCAAGTTATTAGGCCTGCTGTCCTTTTACAGGAGAGGAAGATTTCATTTTGGTGAGAGCTGAAGATCACTAGTGTTTCCATGCTCAGTGCCTGCCTCCAAAACCTTTTATCGCTCTTCACTTTTCATTCCCTTTTGGAGATAGACTGGGCAAGAGAGAGACAGCATTTTGCTGCCCAGTGCTGTGAGACAGGTAGCCAGATACAGAATGTCCTGAGGTTGGATGATTCATGCACGCTGAAGAGAAAAAGGCTAGAGACAGTGCACTGTCCTCAAAATTAACCCCCTAACAGCAGATCCCAAAATGGAGCAGAATGAGAAGCCTCTGCCTTCTCTAAGGTCATAAATGTTTTCCTGTTTAGTTTGAATTTGTTACAATTTTGTAGTTAACAGTGGAAACGTGCTAGGATTTGGCAGCTCCATATTTTGGAACACTTCCCTACTCTGTCCCCAGAAAATCCTCTGAGATAAACTTTTTCAAGCAGGACTGTAAATGTGGAGATCTTCCCCCATAAGATTAGCTTCCAGCCAAAGCAGAAGCTAGCCTGGGACTTCCTGACTAATGTGAAGCCTCCATAAGTTTCCTGTGCTAATTTATTCCTTCTGTTTTAAGAAGTGTTTTAATATTGAGCTCAGCCAGAACCAGGTGGGTGGTAGAAACAGCAACATGTTTTTTCCTCTCTCTTCTCCAAGGTTCTCTGAATTTGCTGACTAAAAATTTTATTGTGAAGTACTTTGGGTTTTACTATAAAGTAGAAACAGCAAAGTTCAGGAGCATGTAGACAGCAAAAAAAAAAAAGGCAGAAAATTAACAGGTTGAATTTGGAATAAATTTTTACATTAACTATTATGTTCTTCATCTGAAGGGGTATACAGGGGAAATCAATCTAAAATAAATCAAAATAAAATAAATAAAATAAATAAATCTAAATAAATAAAATAAATAAAATCCAGCATTTCAGCTGGAGATAAACAACTTTTATCAACCAGAACGAGATTTAAATGACAGGAAAGGGAAGAGAGGTTGGAAGAAATACACAGTGAAACCCTGGAAGATTAGTTCTTTAAATTATAAAGAGACAAATGACTCTCAAATTAGGAGTCTCCACAGGCAAAATCCAAGTCCATTTTTTACCTCCCTTGTCCTTGATAGATTAAGCAAATATTTGGGATCAACTGGACAGCAAGCCAGTGGGAATCTCCCTGCAATTCACCGGAATAAGATCAGTCAAGAAGTTTTGGAGCTAGGTACCACAAAGAAGCTGAGTACTGCTGCACTGGGGCAGCACTGCATAATGGTGTGCACATTGTGACAGCTGACACAAGGAGCAAGGACTGCTCCCCCAGGCACATTCATTCAGAGCCCTGAGAAGTGGGAAAGCCTGAAGAACTCTGTGTGTTGCAGCCATATGAAGGACAGAAGGAAAAGAAAGACAAGAAAACCTTACATGCCATTTCACATAATGGTTGTCCTGCACAGGCTGCACTGAACCCACCACACCTAAGTCTCAGCATTTAAACAGAGCTAGGATAAGAAGAGTGAAGGGAAAGTTCTGTTTACCAGTAAAAAAAGTCCCCAAAATTATAAGCTCTCTGCAGTGTGGTTTGAAGTATATTTTGCAATATCTAACATGCCCAAACACTGACAATCTATTATCAGCTATGGGCAATGTTCTCAGGTTGTGCTGCTCAGAGCCTGTTTTCAGCAGCAAATCTCACCTCTTGTAGCTGCTTTCAGTGGTGTCTGCACTGGGAGGAATAAAAAGCTCTGCAGAGAAGCATTATTTTAGCTTTCTACTATTCTCACCAGATTATCCTTTTTTCAATCACAAAATTAACAGCTTTATGAATCTTTTAACTAAAACTAACTTTACCAAAGAGGAAAATGTACACACACATGGAGATAGAGGAGTATTTTTACATGTGTGTGTTTGTTTGGGGATTATTAATCTTACATATTAGAATATATTATGGTTGACTAATAGACTAAAACTCAGCATGTGTAACAGAAATAATTCTGTCTGTCAAAGGTATGAGCCTGTAAACTTAATTACAGAAACAGTGTAGGTTTATGTAAGCAATAAAAAAAACTAACAAAACAAACAAAAACTTGCAGAAAAGCCCAAAATTTCTACAGCAAAACCATGATATCAGATTTCCTCCGTGTGCATACCTGTGTACCACCTCTTTTTTGCTTTTATTCTGGATGAATTCATAACTGCTTGCCTATAAAGTAATGCAAACACCCAGGGAATTAGAACATCAGGATTCCATAGTTTTGTGACAAATTTGAAACTAAAAGCATCCTTCCTGGTGCTTTTATTTTTTTTCGTTCTTCCTGGTCTGCCAAAGTGTGAACAGCAATGCCATGTATTCAGTGCCTCTGCAATGCCTTCTTGGAAAGCCTCCCAGTGCCTTGTCCCCAACACATGTTGCTCTTCCTTGGCTCTGACCTGTGAGATGTGTGATGCATCTCAGCTTGGAGCCATGGCACTGCTCCCTCGGCACTGCTGGCGACAAAGCCCCTCTGCTTTCCAGAGCTGATGTGCCAACACTGTCTCTAAAAAGCAAAGTATGTGCATCTCACATGATCTCCCTTCTCTTCCCACCTCTCCACTGCCTCTGGGGCTGGGCAAGGATTAGAGTTTTCTCATGTACCAGTGAAGCACCATACTGGAGGCACTGGGTCTTGGCTGAGCAGTTGTGTTCTTCTGTAGAACAAATATTTGGCAAGTGCCTACCACTCAAAAACTGTGCTAACAGTTCTGGTTTCTTTGCTGGGTAGTTGGTCTTGATGCTTTACTGTAAAAAACAGCACATGATTTTATGTATGCTTTATGTGTGCTATATAGTACATTGAACTATAAAAATCATACAGCTTACTGGATATTCTCTGGGATTCATTGTTTCACCAGGTGAATAGAATCTAATCCAGAATGAAAATTCAGGGAAAAGTGTGAATGCAAAGTCACATGGTCATGTGTCACCTTACAGGAGAGGTTTGGGCATGAGAGCAACACATATCAAGAGCTATCATAAATATTTATATAGTGTTGCAGAAATACAGGTGTCTTATAATAGGCAAAGTGTGTCAAACAGGTAGAACTTCTGAAGAGCTAATCTCCAAACAGTCTAAAACACATCAACAATATCTCTGGATTTGGCATATGGCATCTGTTACCCTGAAGTGGAAGTAAGTTCATCAGGCACGATAAGTCAGTGTACTAGAATCCCATGTGTGTGTTAGAAACTGACTGGATTTACCACATATGTAGATCAGGCAGAGCCTGCTGGAAAGACAAGTTTTGGATCCAGAGCACCAAGCCAGGAACAAGATCATCTTCGTAAGATACAGGGTTGTACCCATTTTCTGTTCAGCATTTTCCAGGTGAAGATTTAATGCAGTTTTAGAGACACAGATAAACAAAACAACTCTGAACCATGCTGGACATCTACCTCTCCTTAAACCCTCTTCTCTATCCTTAGCTAAACTGAATTTAATGCATCCTTTTAATAAGACAATTTGCTATGAAGACATTAAGAGTTTAAATAACATTTTTTAAGAAGGAAAATGATGAAAAATACCAACAGAACCAGCAGAAATGCTATTAAACATGAATTCATCGGCATGCTGACCTGTTGAAGGGAACCAACCCCAAGAAGAAGATACTTTGGAAACACATGGGTAATGGTACCCAGGAACTATTTTTTCCCTTATGGTGTCATGGCAAGCCATAGCAGGCATGTCTCAAATTAAGTTAAAAGCCTGTAGGGAATTTGTTAATGAAAGTTTTGATATGGTTTAAAGCTGACTGGAGCTCACCCACAAATCTGGGAGGATTAGTCCTTTAATTTTTTTTAAGTACAAAGTTTAGCTAAAACTATTTTATTCCTTGATTTTTACCTATTTCATCTGCAGAGTGATTAAAACCAGCTTCTTTTGCATATGCCATCAATATTGTTCAAGTGACAAACACTGCTGTGCTACTGCCCTGACATTATGTGCTGCTAACTGGGTACCTCTGTGTTACTGTCATACCTTGCTGCTCACCACCAGCAGAGTCACCTGAGCTAAAGCAACTCTTCCTGACAGTAAATTTGTCTGTATTCTTGTATAATTTCAATTACATACAAATATTTTATCATAGCCTCCTTACACTAGTGCAAAGTGACATTTACTGGTCATAAATTCTAGAGCTTAGAGGAAATAACACTAACTACTTTAAATAGCAGTTGGGTCTCAGTACCCTAGAGACAACTGTAGAATCATAGAATACTTTATGTTGGAAGGGATCTTTACAGGTCATCTAATCCAAACCTTCTGACCTTTACAGGTCATCTGGTCCAACTGCCCTGCAGGGATATATTAAACTAGATCAGGTTTCTCAGACCCCCCCATCCATCCTTGAATATTTCCAGGGATGGGGCATCCACCCCCTCTCTGGGTCATCTGTTCCAGTGTTTTGCCACCTAAGTTGTGAAAAAATTCTTCCTTATATCTAGAGTGAATCTACTCTCTTTTCATATAAAACCATAATCCCCTGTCATATCACAATAGGCCCTGCTAAAAAATCTGTCCCCATCTTTCTTATAGGACTCTTTAAATATTGAATAGGTCTCCCTTTTGGTCTATTTGCATAACAGACATTTTCCAGTAAAATTGGTTCAGCTATTTTACTTTCCCTGTGTTGAGTGCATCTTTTCAATCACTTTGTCACCAGGGTGAGTAGATGTGATGCTATCCAGCTTTTTCACTTCAGCTATCTTAAGGTTTCACCATGAAGTAAACAATGAGAATATCTAAGTGGAAAATCTGGATAGTTTATCTATTCACTCACCAGGGAGAGTCTCTTGCACTATGGACATAACCCATATGAACTCAGCCAATGGTAATTTCATTACCAACACTTGTAAGAAGCTCATGAGAACACACTCATTTTTTCACAAAACTTAGCTCTGGTATTTGTGAATCATGGAGGAACTCTTCTTAGGCTACAGGTGGGATCTATCTCATTCAGGTCTCAAAAAGTTAGTTTACAAACTCTCAGCTATTTTCACTGTTTCCCATTATAGGCAGCTGGGAGAAGCAAGCACATCCAGGGAGAAATTAATCTCATCTGGAGGTAGTTAATTAAAGTAGGTCAGAGAGATTATATGTGTGGGTTGCTCTTCAATGGATGTAGTGGAAACCTAGAGCAATCAGTAGAGAATTAGACAAGTAAACCTTAAATATCTCTACTAAGATGGGAACAAATTTGCCCAATATTTTCTGTCAACCATAAACAGCTGCTACAAAAGAAGTCGTGCTCTTGGTCATAGTTTCATGACTTGGCTTGTAAAACATGCCCTGCTCCAGGGTCTCCAATCTCCCCAGAGGCTCCTCATAGTGTTATGGTGTGTAAGTAGGTCAGCTCTCCTGCTAACGTTATACCACTCCAGTGAGAAACCTTTTGTTTCTGCAAAAACAATGTTTAAATGCTACTTCTCTAGCATCTGTTTGGCCATGATAGCAGGAGTATGGCTTGCAGTATAATATTTGTCCTTTTAAAATAGATCCATTAATTTATTCCCTGTACAAGAAACCTTTGTACAGATTCACTGCTGGAAGAAAATAAGAGTTGTATAAAGGACAAATGCCTCTGAAAGGGCAGCTCATTTTAATCCACATGCTGTTCACAATACCTATGTTTCTTTTCTGTTTTAGAGAATAAGCATTATAGGAAGTACATCTATACCGTGAGGATTGATGAGACTTTTTGGTCTTGTTTGTATAATATTTTCCCAAATGAGAACGGTGATTTTATGTTTGGTATATCAAATTAAGTAGAAAGATGAGACAGAAACAATTTGAAGTCATGGAAAATCAAAAAATACCTGTTCTACCTTACACTGCTCCACATATTTAGATAGAGAAATCTTAATTATGGCTTTGTCTTTATGTACCATCCCTATTTGAAGATAGTGGTAAATGACATTATTGTAGCCAAGTATGAGAACTTGATGGAGCTCTACTCAACAGATAAGAAGCAAGAATGTATAGCTTATCCTCTAAGAAAAGCTTGATATTATATTTATTAATCTTCTGTCTTATTTTCACCTTACAGTAGATTAGATCAGAAACATTTTCTTCTTTGCAAAATAAATTCTGAGAATGGGTACATTTTTTGACTACAGCTTGAAACTTCTTCTTTCAAAAGTCTCAGTCAAAGTTAGAAAAGCCAATCATTTATGGAAATATCTGTGAAATAGTTCAAGCCATTTTGAAAAGTTACATTTTCAAGATTGTTTTTCCTGAGTTTAATTGCAAGGGAGCACAGCTTGCTGCCTTCAGTTCAACAGGACCAGCTGGCCATTTTCTCTCCTATTAAGTGAATTGTGGGCATATTGCAGGCATGAAGACTGCACACAGCAGTTATCACCAGTTCCTCGCTGTGTGTCAGCATACATTTCTAGATTTCACCCCATCAACAACATTCTTCCCTCGGGTTTTTGGTTTTTTTTTTTTTAAGCTCAGATTTTAAAAGACTGTGTTGATCTAGCAAAATTTGACAGCATTAACTAACTTGGAAACTTGAGCATCTTTAACAGTAACTTTGAAGTTAAATGGCACTATATTTTTAAAGTACATTATATTCAAGTTCTTAACTTTAAAAGACAATGTTAATGTTTTTCTCTTCATATGATAGTGCCAGTAAAATAAATTTTTAAATGTATTTGAGCAAATTCTCGATTTTTATCTGAGAATACAGTTAACAGTCCAAACCAAGTAAATTGCATTTTCTAGCATGTTGAGGACCTACTAAGTAGGACATTCCAAGACTGCTTAATATTTTGATTACAGTGATACCTTTATCAAGGACATTTTATAGTAGTATAGATGTTCACCTGATCTTATCTGGTCCAACCCACATCCAACTTGTTTCTTGTGACTCTCCTCCCATCTCTCTGTGCTGAGATAAGCCATGGTTTTAATTCCACATCACCAAAGTCATCTTTCCAGGAAGTCTTTGGTTGAATACTTCACTTAACAACACTTGTAGACATTGAACTTTTACATGAACACCAAAGCTAACACTAATGTAAGATTTTCTTGGCAATACAGTACTCAAATCCATCAAAAGATACCTCCAAAGTTGTCCAAACCCAAACCCGTGCTGACTATTGTTCTAACTACCCCACAGTTTGCAGCATCCACCTTCCAGAGAAACCCTAATTCCAATAGAGATTTATTATTATTGTGTAATTAAAATATTTCTCTATACCAGAAAGTTTTTCAGATCTCTTCTGTGCGTCTTTAAATCATCCGGACCTTTCTCCACCTTCCCCGTCTGATCTTAGGCTCAAAATGATTTATGGTGTTATTCTGATGACAAATACTACAGCAATGAGCCAGGGCATGGATATTTTTCAAACTGAAAACCAGGAAAGAATCATTAGATACATGATAAATCAATTATTTGAACAAAAACACAATCATGAATTAAAAGAAAGAAAAAGAAGAGAGTCTATCAATTTTAGTGACTGACAGAAGAAGTAGGATATAGATACATACTGGTTTTTTTCAATTTTGTTTTCTTAGGAGAATGCAATATGCTTAAGAAATGTGTCAGTATATTTCAGTGATATACTGTAGCAAACCATCATGCAGAAGAGGAACCAATCGACAAACAGGAGATTGGAAGTAGCAGCTAGAGAACATATTCTTAGTGTTTCAGACCAAATGTGATAGAAACTCATGTGAGTAACTGAACTGACCTAATATGGTGTTTGTTGATATTTGAAGCAGCTGTTGTCCAGTTTGACCAGCATTCTTACTTAAAACCACTCACAAAAGCTGATGTCTCTCTGAACAGATGCTTGGAGCATGGCTGGTCTTCATACAAATACTCTTCTTTACCCATGAACAACAGTAATGTTTATTTGTTACTCAGCATCTGCACTTCAGTTGAGATTGATCTGATTCTCTGATTGGAGGGCAAAAGCAAGTTCTGGATGATACAGGTGATCAGAGATGATGGTGAGGACACAGGGATTGTGTCACTAATCACTCGTCTCCTTTAGGAAATTGGCACAAGAAAAATTTCCTGCGCATGGAAATAGAATCATATTTTTCTATCTGTCATAAAACTTGTGATATAAAGTTATGTGAATAAAACAAAGGACAGAAGTTGAAGGATAAATCAATAACTCACACACATCACTCACTCACACACTGCTGTCTGTATAACACCAAGAGAGGGTTATATTGAATTTTCAAAGGCAACTGGGCTTCTTGCTTTCTGCAGCCAAGGTTAATGTTCCCTCTGGCAGGGCTTTTGGCCAGGATTGGATACTGAACTCTCAGTCCCATAAAGGACACTTCTATCTCTTGAGCTGAAGGACTAACTTCTTCACTTATCGGTGATGATGACAGCAGGCACGTTAAAGGCTCAGTCAGAAATTCAGTGCTGATTCTGGCTGGGGCAATTGAAGCTGACACTGAACCAGCTGTTCTCCCCTCCCTCTATCACACCTTCCTGCTCCATTGCAACTGGGGGACAGGACAGACATCCAGAGTTCAGTTACCAGAGCTTACAGCCTCAGAGTTTAGAAGGGACCACTGCTTTAGATGTTTCAGCTGAGGTACCAGATGAAACAGGACACCTGAGGCTCTGAGTGCATGGTACCCTTCTACCCCTGCTTAAAGAGGATTACCTATTGTAGTAGCTGATCCCCATCATGGCTTACTTTAGCAGGAAACATGTGATGTCCTCTGCTCTTATTTCCCTTCTTGCTCATTTTGATTCCCCTGTGACCCCCGCAGGGGTCATGGAATTAGGTGGAATAACCAACATTGCTTCACATTAAACCAAAGTATACAAAAGGTGAGAGGACATAACAGTTAAGCAAAGGATGGCTGAAAGCTCCCAGTTTGGTACAGTCAGCCTCACAACACATCTGCAATGTGGAACAAATATATTGATGCATCAAGTAAACATGAAATATTAATGCACCTGAAAAGAACAAATGATGACTGACAGGGAATGTAGCAAACAGTGCTGGTAATTTCTGTGCCAGAAAGAGAATCTCAACCTGTAAAAGGCACATAGCAGGGTAAGAAATTGGAGAAAGTCTTCATAGGAGAAGACCTAAAACTGCTTGCCTTGCTTACACTAGAAGCAGGAAGGCTGAGAGAACAGGCATCTGCTGCATATACCTGGTTCTAAACATCAAAGAGGCAGGAGGGCTGTCTGGGTGAAAGAACAAGGACAATCTGATCCCAAAGAAATGCAGCCTGAAAATTAAAAGATTGTTGCAAACTGCAAGCACTTTAGCAGTGTACTTAGTCTCCATACTTGATCCATCAGATATTGTCACTTGTGCTATAGATATCCATGTGCACTGGGAACTGGAGGGAGTTCTACAGTCCAGAATCAACATGGTTGTCTTTAGGATTCTGGAAAGACTCCAGAGCTTACGATGGGTATTACCAATGCCATTTGACTGGGGGATACCTGTTCTTGTAAGGTCCTTTGAAGCCTCTTTTACAGCTCTGCTTTTTGGCAAATGCTGTGTGCCAAACTTACAGTAACCCAGCAGTTGCCTCAATGTTTTCCAGAGCACTGAGCAGTTTAAGACTATGGTTAAGAACTAAGTGGTGGGGTGGCAAACTTAGCTCTGATATTATTGTGGAATTAGGATCCCCCCACAGGTATCAGTGTAATCACCCCAGATTGCCATCAATGGAAAGAAACAAAATGTTGTGGGTGTACAGATGCCATCATTTCACTTACTGTCATGTAAGAAATACAGGCAAGTGTCAAGTAACAAAGACATATGTGCCAAATTATGTTCTCTGTAGCACTTTGGTGACTTCAGTGGACAAGAGCAGGGTACAACAAAGTAGTGTTTATTCCTGATTTTCATCTTGACTAAGCTATTTATAGCTACCAAAGGGGAATTTAAAAATCCCTCAGTCTGAGAAATTCCTCACCAACAGCATTTTGGAAAAGCCTTCTTGTCTTTTTAGTAATTTCTTTATGAAGGATTTAATTCCAGTTTTTAAGTTATCCCATGTATCTAGAGGTAGGAGTCACTTAGAATCTGTGCTCTGCAGCATTCATCTGTCATTTTAATGGCCTACTTTTCAAATGCAAAACTGAAAATTGAAAAGAGCTGAATTTTCTAGTAATAGGCTTCGTTTTCCCAAATGGTATTATGATATATAGATTTTTTTTTTATGGAGTTAACAATACCTTACTGAGCACAGACATAGAAATTTACATTTCCATTTAAAGAAAGATTTACCAAAAAACCCTAATTTCAGGAGGGAGGTTGCTGTAATGAACTTGTAAGTAACTAAGATACAGTAGGCCAAAGAAATCATGCTCCAGAAAGAGGCAAAACTGACTACTGAATCTAGTATACTGATAATACATTGGGCTGACACATTAATATAATACACAACATAAGAAAAAGACATCTACTAAGTCCTAAGTTTCTGGTCTGTTCAAAAAAGGCTCTTTGCAAAGAACAAAATATAGCAGAAATACACTTATTTGAAAGCATCGTGTTTTGCAATATTGCTCCCCAAGGAAATTCTGTTTTGTTAATTTTGAGCTAGTCTCAGAGCCAGAAGGCCCAAGTTGTGCTGGTAAGTCCACACCTGTCTTTGACAGGAAACTCATTTTGCTTCTCATGATGCTCTTTGTAAGCAGCCACATTTCCTCCATCTTCAAAGAAAGGCTGCCACCCTTATTCCATGAGTATAGTCATCTTGATGCTTGCATGCATAATTGTTGGCTATTCTGAGACATTGGAAAGAAACAAGCAAATTGCTGCAGAATGAAAAGATAAATTAAAGTGTTAAATTCTGCAATGAAAATGCTGCAGAATTAAAGATAAATGGCAGATCCATAAAACCAGGATTGACCCATAGCTGGATACTTCTGATATTGCTGTTATCCAGCCAAAATGTTGTTCAATAAGCCTTCTACCTGAACACTAACTTGCAGGGCTGTTGAGTAAGAAAAGCAGTAAAAACTATTTGAAAATCTTATTTAGCTACTGAATCTTTTAAAACTGCCCTTTTGGGCAGCTTGGTAATACTGTCAAGTTGCATGTTCTTTTGCTTTAAAAGAAAAGTAGGAATTCAGAAGTAACCCCAGAACTGCAGGTGATTTTTTTCAACTGGCACCTGCACTAAATTCTTTTCAAGTCTCTTAACAGATGTGGAAAGGTAAGCAGCATCTCAGAAGACAACATTTTTCCTGACCAAAAAAAAAAAAAAGAAAAAAGAAAAAAAAAAAAAGAAAAAAACCCCAAGAGTTTATTTTGTGGAATAAATTCTTTTAAGATGCATGTTCATGTCTCTTTTAGAAAGCTGTGGGTTCAGTATTACTGTGCAATTTACTGCAAGTCTCTGCATGATAGTTCCACACAATGAGTGCCAGTGAAATTAAAACTAGGTTCTGTTTTATCTGGTTTGAAAGTGAATATGATATGCATTTGCCACCATTTAAAATTGTTTCCTACTTATATTTGCCAGCATGTTTGTCATCATATTTCCTTTTTGTATCACAAAGGAACCCTTTGCTTCTCAGGGCTAGACCCTCAGCTGAGCTGGTCACTCAGCAGTACATATTGGCAAGTGCTGACATTTGAAGAGCCCCTGCTGGAACATTATTTGTCTAATAGAGGTGAAACCTAACACTTTGTACTTAGTACTATAGTTCAGGATCCTTTCAATTATTTTAAACTCTATTTGTCAGGGCTTCTTTGGAAGGAGCTTGTTGCATTTACATCTCATCAGCACACCTGCTATTTCCATCCTTGAATATATTCTGCAGCCCACCCTGTTCTCCAATATCCTTCAGGCATTTCTTCTTTGCTTGTCTCAGCAAAAGGCTTGACCCCTTCTTCTCCCATCAATCATTTCAGCAGTCCTCACTAGGTCCATATTCCTCAGGCTATTCCTCTCCTCCTGAGGCTCTTCCCTCAAAGCAGAGGATATTGAAACAACAGTGATGCTGTGTGCATGACCTCATTAAGATCTCTGCCCTCTGGGTTTTCCCCTCTGAAAAAGGATTCTCTCCTATTCTTTGAAGGCTAATTAATATTTGCACAGTTCTTTGTCCTTAACTAGCACACTGAAAGTGCCAAGTAGTATCAAAAAGTGAGGATTCCAGCCCTGGTGAGGCAGAAAGTAAACATCTGTTAGACCTTTTCCAGATATGAAACATTAAGTCTCTCTTTTGTCTAGTGAACCGAAGTGCCCTCTTAAAGCTCCTGTTTTGCCTAGGAGAAAACCAGCCAGCAATTAAACTCCCCTTTATCCTTCTCCTCACAGCAAGCTGGTAGGGCAGTAAGTGATTCTCAAGCCTGTCCCCATGTTGTGTGGTGGCAGAGTGGACTCAACATCCAAGGAGATGGGCCTGAAACTCCTGCCTGGAGCAAGAGCTGCATGTGAAACACACTGAGGATGGAGTGGAGGCTGGCCTGGGCTGTACCCCACAGCACAAGCAGCTGCCCCAAGGAGAGCAGCCAAACTGCACTCCCCTGCAATCCTTACACTAACAGCAGAGAAACCTTGTGTTCCTCATGTTAGAGCCAACACACAACACCTTCATTTACCTGATGCCTGTTTCTGCAGGTACCTGGCTTCAGCTCCCTGTTCAGCAGTCATCTAATCCTGTAGGCATCTGACATCTGCAAATGCAATATTGATTTTTATTGATGTTTACCTGTTTCTCCAAGCACTGCTAGAGTTCATACCAGAATTACTTCAGACTTCTTGTCGCTGGCAAAGAGATGAGAGAGAAGCCCCTCTCTAGCTCCATTCCTTGTCATGGGTGTCAGCATCTAAATCCATGGGCATTTGGAAGACTATATTTTTATAGGGCTTGCTACAGCACTACAGCCTGCTGTGAGGAAGTTACATCCCAAAAAGGAACATGAGTTCAGACATGCCTCCTCCCTACACATTTCCTACTTACTGCCTTTGGCTCTCTGCTCTGAGCAGGCTGGCCTCTCTCCATCCCAGTATGAGCAGCCTTGTTCTCCCACTGAATTTCATCAAAACCCTGGACACCTGCATAGTGAAAAAGTGGAATGACACCGTGTTTCTGTGAGACACGCTTGTGACTGAGCTAAAACATTTTCTGCTTCTGTTCTGGCACTCACACAGCCAGCCTGTATCACGCCCACAGCCCAGTTGGATAAGTCACCTCTGGAGCCCCACAGTGCCTCAGAGGGGAGCTGGCTTAGAACACCTCATGCTGTGGGAGCTCAGCACAGCCGTGCAGCTTCGTTCAGCCTGGTGCTACCTTGTAAGCAGCAGGAGGAAACTGCAGACATGTTGTTAGTGCAGTGGCTGGCTGACTCCCACAGCCACGGAGCATCAAAGGATTTTTCCAAAGGAAGGCAGCACTGATGGTAGCAGTTGTGTTTGCTCAAATGCTTGGAGAAAACTGGCACCAATTTTGGACAGAAGCCCAGAGAGAATCTTTCTAATGAGTTGCAACTTGCAATATGTCTGATGTGTGGATGAAAGCACATCCTTTACAGGCAGTAATTGTTAACAACTTTTTTTTCCAAGAGAAGTGTCTGTTACAGTAGAGTCTGTCAAAAAACAGGACCTTCCAACTTCTGAGACTTTGAGCCTTATTATCAAGGGGGGATTTGCTCAAGTGCCTCCTCAAGAACTGAGGCACACCAGCCTACGAGTCTCCCAAGAATGATATTCAATCATCTCTGCCTTTCTTTCAGTTATAAACTTGGCTATTTTCCTGGAGTACTTCTCCTTCCTTCTCCCTCTCACATTTTCTAAATCCTCAATACAAACACGTTTAAGCAAACTTTATGCTTTGAAAGAAAGCAACTGGCTGTAAATCAACTGGTCACTGTGTGACCAGCTCTGTGCCAAGCTGTCTGTCTGGCACATATGATCCATTTTACTCCATGAAAGCTATCAGGTGGCTTTGGGGCTTGCCAAGGCTGCTGCTTTGTACAAATTTGTGGCACTGATACTCACAGCTGGAGGTCACCAGCTCAGAGGTTTAATGGGAATGCAGTGTCACAGCCTGGTCTTGGATGTGATCTTGCAGCAGGGATAGACCCAGGGGATCTGGTCCCATGGTTGGGGTCAGTCATCTTGTTCTTGCCCTGGACCCACCTCTCTGCCTTGGAGTGCATAGCAAGTCTCTCAAATAATCAAAATACAGCCAATCTGGTACAGTTCTGTATAGTTTCTTTTGTGGATGAAATAATATCATTGCATTATCTCCTCTAATTTTCAAGATTCTTGAATATAAATATCTGTTGAAGAGCATATTGCACAAGCTGCTCTTCTTTTACTGTTCTTTCCCAGGTCTGCAAAAGTCCTTTCTGTTTATATGATTTTTGGCAACCATTACACAGTGTCAATCATCCTTACTACATATCTGTCTTGTCTTTCATTCCTCCACCTTCACCTATGCCCCCAGGAGAGCTGGAAGTATTTGACAGACAAGCAGGAGATCAGCACACAACAAAACAGCCATACACTGCATAGAGACCACCACAGAAAACAAGAGAATAGATTCACTTTCTCCTGTACTTTTGAACAAGAATTTGCCCAGAGTAAATGGCTGCTCATTTAGTTGCACTGCTGAGAATATGTACAACAGCTGCAATGGTTCCAGCCTTCCCCTGTTTTGGTAAGTGGGAACATCTATTTCTGATTACAGTGATAATGATCTTAGCCCTTAACCAGGTTTATATTGAGTCATTTGCTAGTTTCTATTATTTGCATACAAATAATGAAAGGCACTTGAATCAAAGATCACAGACAGTTCTCTTCAAAACAAAATTTTGTGTCTGTCCTGTCCTCTACAGCAGCTTTTCCTTAGATTTACCCTTTTCCCCTCAATCAGACATCTGCACTGCACATTTTTGAGCTCTTAGTAGTTACCCACATTCTAGTGTAACTAATCCAGAGACTTTTCTAATGGTAAACAATTATTTTCTTATCCTACACATACACACACACATACAAGACTATATATTGAAAACAATGACTGTCCTGGTAGATTTGCAAATTTCATGGAAAAGCAGCTTATGAAGAAAAGAAAACAAAACAGACAAAGAAAACCAAAGTAAGACCTTGGTCTATAATATACTTTTGTTTGTAAATGTTAAAGTCATTGGCTACTTTCCAACAATTCTGTTTGATAGAAAATTATCTGGCAAGAGTCTTTCTCTCAGTTACAATAGAGTCTGACCCTATTCACATATTAAAACTGAAAACTAATGCTTTGCCTGTTTTATGGTGCTCTAGATAAATAATTTTCACCACTGAATGAAAATCATTCCTTGTGTGCACATGAGTTCATACTTGACTTTGCATGCAGAAACCTGAACCTGGTGTAGCTCTTCATATGGAAAATAGTTCACAGTCTTTCATGGACTGGAATAAGTCTGCATGTACACAAAGACTCAGGCAGCTCCCATTTAAAAAAATAAAAATTAAAAAAAGAAGGGTACTTTTTAGGTTACTTCATTTTCATTTGTTTAAACTTAGTGAGACTGGAAGAGGACACATTTATCTGGAAATCCTCTTGCTGATAATCTCTACTGTAAAGATGAAAACCAGCATGATTTTCATTACATTTTGTTCCCTATTGAACAGCAAGATATGTTCCATGGGTTTTGCTGCAGAAACCTGGTGGACACGTAATGTGGCACTGACCTCAATTTATATATTTTCCACTTCCACTTTTTTTTCAGTGAAGCATGATCCATGTTTAACTGTGCTATTCATACAGTACCTTATTTGGAACTTTTTCCTCATGTTACCATGTACTGTAATCCATAGGTGGGTAAGTGTAAGGAGTTTCATTGTAATCCCTAGTGATGATACAAAGATTTTGTGACAAAGAGAGGTTTCTTTTGAATAAGCTGAGACATTTCTGATAATTAAATATAGCAGTGATATACTGTCCTTCTGTTTCCTAAAGTTGTGGGTTATGGCACATTGACATTCTTAGGGAATTGTTAAATGCCATGAGGTAGCTTCTTCCTGTCTCACACAAGAAACAGCCACTACCTTTTATGTTGTCATGGCAGTGGAAATTTCTTTTGTTCTGTCTGGATTTATGTTACACTAATCTCTCTCAATATGCCTGACTTTAACATCTATATAATGATGTCGATGAGGAAACCACAAAATCAGAAAAAAAAATCTTGCAGTCTCCATTCAGAAAGAGGGATTAATTTTAGGCCATACTTGTCTCTGGTTTATTGAAAAACAAATTTGACTGGTAACATCTTTTTCATAGTCATGGAAGCAGAAGTGCTCACTGAAGGAGGGGGCAGAGAAAAGTGAAACAAATCTTTATTTCTGCAATAAGGCATTCAGCTGGGTGAACTGAGCAGGAGCAGAAACTCCCATCCAGGGAGCTGGCAGCATCATCCACCTCTTAAAGTCATCCCAGACCACAAAACAACCTTCCTTGCCCAGCCAAGGCCAAAGGAAGAAAACACCTGGGCTTCTTCCTTCCGGTGCTCCTGTGTCAAAGGCTCCTCTCAGTGTGCAGTGACTTTGCATCCTCATTTCTCCTGTGCTGGGATGGTCTGAAAAGCTGCCATGGCTCAGCAAAACCTGCTTGGTGTCAGCCTGGCAGGACTCATGGCCAGCCTAGAGCCACACACGAGCTGTGATTTCAGGAGCAGTCGCTCTGCACAGGTTCCCTGTTGCTCCTGTGTACCCACAGCTGGAGCAGCGTAAGGAGAACATCAGGGTAGACCTGATGGCCACACTCTCACCTGAAATCCCTGATTTTTTTTTTTTTCCAAGAGATCAACATTATTTATAAATGAAAAAATTTTGGTTTTGTGGTCATGGAGAAAAAGATGTGACAGCCAGAATTGTCCCTGAATTGCCTTATTTTTAAGGAGTTTTCCCAACTCTGATTCTATCATCAAGTTTCTTTCTTGGTAGCAAGTTAATCTTATGTGATGAAAGCTGGACAAATTTGGGTTCCAGGACACCCAGCATCACCACCACCAAATCCTTTCCATTGATAAAAAATCAACCAATATCAACTGAAAATATGAATATTTCATGAGAGGAATGTAGGTAGTATAGCATACAGAATATTTAAAAATTTGTTTCTCTGCCTCCAAAAATATATTTGGAAATAATACAGTGTTGTGCAAATATGCATAAGCACATCTTCTACTTTCAGGTCCTAGGTAATTATTTAGGACTGAATACATATCATACGAGTGCACAGAAAGGAAAACCAACAAGAAATTTTTCAAATACATTAAAAATTTACTTTGCTGAGATACTGACACTGATATAACGAGACAGAAAATGTCAACATCTTGTCTTTTTAAATTAAGAACTTGATATTTATAGGCTTTAAATTTAAAAATGAAGTCACTTTTTCAAACTTTCAGTTAAAAAATTCTTATGCTGACAAGTTAGTTAACACTGCAAAACTTTGCCAGATCAAGCTTCTCAAATCTACTTCACCCTCCAAACACAAGGGAAGCACTTAGAGATTGTGAGCAGAAAGAAAAATTTAGGAGGGAAAAATTATCTTCCAATATTAGAATCTCCTCATGTTGATAGGGAGATTATTGTTACGTTTTTTAACAGTGGGAACTGTTGAAAGAGAACTTTTCTGAAGGCTTTTGCTAGACAAAAATCAAAGAATAATCTTTGGCAGGTCTCAAAAAAAAAAGAGTTATCATACACAAGCATTAGGTAAACATCTACTTTAAAATATCTTTTGAAGAAAAAAAAATTATCTTTTCTTCCTGCAGCATCTCAGCTCTGATCACACACAGAGCACAGAGCTGCTTTATATCAGGAAGGGAGGGGTTATGCATGATTATGTGGAATACTTGGAATTTTCCAGAAGAGAAAAGTTTTATGAGAATTTTTAGAGGCTCCACAATTAGTACAATCATTTCTGTTCTCATTCTACAGACTGAACTGCCAGGCTAAAATCAAACAGATTTAAATTTACAATTAAAATCAGAGGTTAATCTGTGCCAACTTTTTTATCATTTCAGAATGACATTGTTCCTCAGCTGGAAGGATTAGTTCTTTTTTGTTTTTGTTTTTGTTTGGTTGTTTTTTTTTTAAAAAAAAAAACATCTATGAGAGAAACAAGATGTGTCCTCCAATGTCTCTTATCCTTGTAGAATTGACCTTGCTGGTTCTACTCTACAAACATGCACAACCAAGTAGATCTTTTGCAGCATATCAAAAAACTCCTGGCAGATAGTGATGCTGTTTGTATCCTTTATGCTAGTAAAGCCACTATGGTCAGCCCCTGAGGTCTGTAGAAAAATGGTCATTTCTCCTTGCTCTTTCTGTGACTTTTGGCCTCTGCTTTATTTTTTTGTTTCGCTTTGCATTTTTGCTCATTATCACAAGAAACCCCACTGACTGAAAAATTGTGTCAACAGGGTGTAGACTGTTGCAGCGTCTGTTAACAAGCCAGGTTGTAAATACAATAAATGTCTTTACACTCATAGGTGGTGTATTTTGTAAAAGAATTTTAATGTCTAACTTCTCAGCTGTATAATCTAATGCAAGAGCTGTTTTTACATGAAGGAATTGAAAGCCACATTCTGTTTTTCTTTATTATTCATTTTAAAAAAATGATTTGCAGTGTAATTGAAGTTGGTGAAACAGAGCACAATCATTCAATCTATAAATGTATCTCCATAAATTTCTTCAAACTTTGTCTAAATATTTAGAACTTATATTCACCCCATTTAATCTAGCTGCAGTCCCCAGGAGGGGTGACATTTCCATATGGGTCTAGCCCTGAGGTACTAATTTTTTCCTCCCTTTCTAATGTCCTCCTACACCTTTCACCATTGAATCATATCAAGGAAAATCTACAACTTACTTTCTTTTCCTCTTCTATGAGCACATTTTTCCTTACACATAATCACTGCAGATTATCAGTGGCACTCAGTGATAACTTAAGAGTTCCTCACCTTGAAAGACTTTCTTTTTCTGCTGAGAAGAAATCACTCTTCTCCATCACAGTATCCGAGGATATGGAATGTGTCCTTTGAACAATTTCTGAGAAAGTGCCTTAGGTACCAATAGCAAAGAGACAGGTAAGCTGCAAAAATCATGGCAGCACTTTCAGATCTTTTTTATGAAATAATTCATGTCCATCTAAAGCTGACTTTTCACGATCTGTCTCTCTGATAGTGCTTTTCTACGTTTTTATACATTATATAAAGGCTTGAATCAATAAAAAGACTCAGCTGCTGAGATGCTTTAAAGCTGCTTTTTCTCTTCATGTCTATTGACACAACACTGGCACACAGCAATGAGAAAAGCACAGCATCTATCCCGTGTGACACAAATTACACCTTTGCTGTCACAGAAGCTTCTGCTCAGTGTACATTATACATCAGCTTATTCAGGCTCAGCCCCAAGTTTGTGTGCATGTCTGGAGTCACCCCTTGCTCTCACAGTCTCCACTCTGGCTTGGCTTTCAGCCCTCCCTTACAGACAGAACAGACACACCTGGCTGGAGCTGGCTCTGCCCCAGCCTCAGCAGACCTCACAAGATCCTCCATGCCTCAGACCACCAAATTCCCACTGGTATCCCTCTGCCCACTTCCATAGGTATCAAGTCTGCAAATCTGCTCTCCCATTTCTAGCACTGATATTTTGACAATCTTCTGCCTACAACCCCTAGATGAGTGCAAGATTAATCAACAACTGACATGATTTTTTGATTAATGGAAAAAAATCCAGGGAACTGAAATCTGACTGAGGAAGAGAAGAGAAGAAAGAAGAGAAGAGAAGAAGAGAAGAGAAGAGAAGAGAAGAGAAGAGAAGAGAAGAGAAGAG
>QUSF01000002.1:29321680-29563584 GCA_003676055.1 Chloebia gouldiae
TACAGACTATCTCCTACTGTTTTAATTTGGAAACATTTTCTGATTTGAAGTACAGAAAAGATATTCAAACCAGTGTTCAGAAATCACAGTGCAGACTCTTTTTCATTTTCCCAATAAAGGTTCCTCTGGCATACTGTGGACTTGCAGCAGAGTGCAGGTCCTGCCTCCCATGCTATTTTTACCTTTTTACAGGTATTTCCCTGATACAGTGAGACTTTCTGTGTCCCACAATCCAAAGTGAATTTCTTAGCCAGACACTGAAAAGGGAAATCAGGCAGAAATTTCAGGCATGCAGGACAACCAATGCAATTTACATTTTCTGATCACCCTTATATAAAAAGAGGCTTGTCAGTAATAGTTCCAGCTGGCTTAAATAATTTCACCTCTGAAGTTATATGTGCTGTTCCTCTGGGGTTTCAGTCCCATTTTCTGGATTGGTTTAGTGAAAGCAATAGTTCTCAATTGAAAGGACCATGTCATTGGTGGAAACAATTTAGAATAACAGATGGAAAGAGCAAGAGCAAAAGAAAGACCAAAGCATTGCTTTTTGGCTCAGGGATTGGATCAAGCAAGGTAAATGCACTGTGTGTTTTGTGTTGCTCTTTTTGGTTGAGTTCATCTCCAAACAACAGCTGCTGCACAGCAAGTTATTGGTATTGAATCACTTTTTCATCTCATGGTCATTAATAATTTTTCTAAAAAGGAAACAGTCCCCTTAATGCCCCTGGCTGCTCCTTGCAGGTGCTGCAGCCAGCACAGCACTGATGCCTTCCACCCACCTCTGTCTTCCAGCACCGGCTGTGCTGGGAGCTGCAGGTCCTCACACCTGCTTATGTGGCTTCTTCTCTGCCAACACTTTAAAAAATGGTGAAAGCAACATGATTTAAAATGCTAGTCCAGAACCATTGGCATCTGCTGGGCTTTCTTGTGGGAAGCAGAAAAAGCTCAGAGGTATTCCTCATGACCACCTTTCCGGGGCATTGTGGAACTGGGGAGGGTTTCACTGGCTTTAGGATTTTTGGGGGAGGCTGTGAAGTTCAGAGTCTTACACAAATCCATATAGGTCAAATAATTTAATAAAACTTGGGTAAAAGTATTGCATGGAAAATGAAACACACAGCATAACAAAAACATCCCCTCATCATGCAGACCTGGAGGGTGGGTACCCTTCTCTGACATCCACTGGCAGTCTGGTATTGCCACCAGAGACCAGCAGCAGGCATGAGCAGACAGTGGTTGCTTCCTGGTGCTGAGACTTGTTCATTCTGCAGAACAGAAAGAAGGTGTCATAATTCCTGCTAATACAGAGTGAAGTATTCCAGTAATGACTCTGAAACAGAGATGCTGGTAAGGAGTGACTAGTATGCCTAAACATGCCCCTCTAATGGCATTTCATTAGGCTACCTGAGCCCTCCTCACAGGGCTGTCAGGTCTGACACTGGACCTCTGGGAAAGCAATTGCCCTTCTGGTTCAGCCACTGGAAGTCAGACAGAAAAGCAAGGGCATCTCAAGTAATGCTAGACACGCATGTTCAGGAACCTCAGTCATTCCCAGAGGATCCAAAGGCATGCCCTTCATTTGCTGTATTGTTTGAGCAATGTTCTCTGTAGCAAAAATAGACACAAAGGACATGTAAAACAAAAGCTAAAAGCTATTTAACTGCGAAGAACAATTTTCACCTGAGCACTATGTGGTTTCTGGAGTAGGCAAAAAGTCACCTACTTTTCTCTCATTGTTAATATTCCTTTTTATTAGTGTTAGTCTTTCCAGCTCTACAGGCTCCTCCTCTGGCTCCTGAGGCACTTTCAGGATAGTTAATCCTGTCCTCTTGCAGAACAGGTAGCTATAATCTTACTTGGCGTGTGGGTTGCCAGCACCATTAAATGCAGTGCCATTATGTTACTGGGTAAAAACAACCGACCCCACCTGGCTACAACCTCCTTTCAGGAAGCTCTAGAGAACAGTAAGGTCTCCCTTGGGTCTCCTTTTCTCCAGGCTAAACAACCCCAGCTCCCATCACCAATTCCTCATGAGTCTTGTGCTCCAGACCCTTCACCAGCTTTGTTGCCGTTCTCTGGACTAGTTCCAGCACCTCAAAGTCCTTCTTGTAATAAGGGGCTCAGAACTGGACACAAAATTCATAGTGTGGCCTCACCAGTGGTGAGTTCAGGGGAATGATCACTTCCTGAGTCTTGCTGGACACTTTTTCTCATACCATTCCATGTTAAAGGGACTCTTATGTGTCCCTTGCTACTCTGCCCTCCCATGAAACTTCTCTTTGTTCATTCCTTCCTATACAAAGAGATTCAGAAATCCAAGCTCAACATTGTACTTTCATTTAATTTCTCTCTTCAGTTGACCCCCTTCTCCTCCTCCATTATTGGATGACTGGATCCTGATAGTTTTCTTATGCAATATAGTTTCCACAGATTTCTGCACAGTACCTAAGAATCTGTTTTGAACACAATATCCTTTCTATGAAGAGGGATTTCCCATCTGAAAACCTGTTCAGTCCTTTAGAGAGCTATGTGGATGTATCTGCATGATCTGCAGGTGCAAAACCCTGGAAAGTTCCAGTTACCCAAGCTTACATTGTATTCCTGGAGATTTCATGTGATGGACTCAATGTTTTCACACTTCACTCAGTTCTTGGATTTCTGCAGTAAATATCCTCATTCCTCCTTTATTTTCTATGGAATATAGTATGAATGAAACAGGGGTTTCACAGATTGGCAACCTTTGTGGTTTTAACTTCTGGTTTTGAAAGATAGCAGTAGGTCCCAGCAGATTCATCTTTCCTTCTACTTTTTAAAATGTAAATAATTAATTAAATGTGGTAAAAACCTTCAGGTATTTGTGGATAGAAAGAGAAACGTCTGGTTCCCAAAACTAGACTGTGTTCAACAGATGGTGGCAAAAATGCACTACTCCTTTTGTATTTGAAAAACAGTTTTAAAATCCTCATTTTTCAAGAAATCAAACAAGAAACAAATTTTCTATTGTTGTAAAAATCGTACTATTAAAACAATAATTGTTCCAAAGTAGATCATAATTAAGTTACCAATCCTCCAGTCTTTTCAGCGCTCACAGCCTTTTGGAACTTTTTCTCAAAGAGAAAAATTTCAAGTGATTATGAGTGATCACTTAAGCAATCACTTGCAAAGTGGTCCAAATGGTTATACAGTGTTAGCTGTAGAGGCTCTTTGCAGAGAACAATTAGATCTGCTGGCTCTTTCCTTGATGTAATAAAACAAACTGTTTCATGATGGCATGCCTAGGTTCTCCAAAGAGGGTTTTTCACCTGGTTTTTGAACACTCTGCATACATACACATGTCCATGGCCATATGCTTGTATGAAATACTTATGCACAAAACTACTTCACAGTCCTTTGTTTCTTGTGTTAGCCTCTATAGGCAGCATTGCCCAGAAGCTGATCCAAGTAAAATCCACCTGCAACTTGGAGAGCAATGCCAGTCATTGCACTGAAAGCCTCATCACTGCCATTCTCTGTGTCCTACTTACTGGCATAGAAGATAAATAGTGATGGTCAGAGAGTCAGAAAAGCAGTGAGCACTCCCTGGAGCTCCCACTGGCCTTATGTAAAACCCTCCCATTCTTTATTGCCATTAAAGCTGATCTGCAGTATTCAGATATTCTCTTTGGAGCTCTTTGGAGAGGATGTATTTCTCATTATTTATTTACTGAAAAAACAGAGAGGCCCCCCTTCTCAGTGGGACCATATGCTGATCTACTACCATCCTGCTGATCAGATGTATTCACATAAAAGTCTCCCCAATGCAGTGCCCACTATGCCCTCTCATAAAGCCTAAAGTTATTTCTAGCTTCAGAGTAAGCACCTCTCCTGCTGTACTTGCCCAACTTACCCAAAGCATCTCAGTAAAGGTGATCTTCTACCTGGCTGAGCTAATTAAGTTGTTACAGACTGGATAATCCAGGAAGGCTGTGCAGCAAGTGTGCCCCTGCCACTGACAGGGGCAATTTTCTCACTAAAATTAGGCAGAGCTTCTGAAAAGGGAAGAGGTGGATGTACTTACAGTAAAAAGAGAACATGACACAGTATGATAGCTTTAGGCTGAACCACAGACAAGGGGATGTAAAGCACAGCTCCTGGGCTCAGTGGCATGTGCTTTAACATAACTGTACAAAGGCAGCTGCATGCAAACATAAAAAAATCCTTGCAAATGTATGCAAGGATTGTATATATGTCACGTAAAAGAGATTGGACACAAAACAGAGTTTATCTCTTGCATGCAAAATTTTCTCCTGAATCAGCCATTTAGTCACCACAAGCTCAAGTCTCGCCTCCCACCATTGCAAGGAAATGTGGAAAGGTTCCTTGCCTCCATTCTCCCCTCCTCACCTCACCTCATGGTTTCCATTTTATTCAAGCAGATTTTCAGGTTGAGTATCACCAGAAATACCTTCCTAATAGAAACACAGGAGACAAGCAGTTGTCATGGGAAAATGCTGGCTCCCTGCTGATAACTTTGCAGTGGCTCAGGCAATTCTCTCCTATTTCCTATGATAAAATACCTTTGTGCCAAAAGGGTTATGAACATGTGCAGTGTTTACAGTACTTGCTTCAACTTCCCTGAAGTTGTGCTATCAGTAGTACTTTTGGACCTCATTTTTCCCACCCTTGTGGGTACTACAGTTGCCAGTGGTGGGAAGCCCAGACAGTGCTGGAGGCAGGAGGAGGAGAGGGAATGGAGGCTGCTCTTCATGGAAGCACCCAGGGGGTCATATCTGAATAAGAGGAGCAGCCAGGCAGAAATCACAGGGTTTCTGGCAGTGCCCTCTCCATTCTTACACTGTCCTTTGAAAGACTGTGAATACAAGGGAAAGAAAGCACCTTGTTCCAGCTTTGTTTAATGCAAAACTACAGATTGAATTCATTGTGTGTGTCTGATGAGAAAATGATGAAAGAAACCTCAAATCCTTTCTATTGGAAGCTTCTGCAATGCAGTGCATAAGTTATCCACACCTTTTACTGAACTGGTCCCTTAGAGGAAAGACTGAATACTCATGAATGGCAAAAGAGAAAAGGAAGTGCTTTTGATTACAATATTCAAATATTTCTTTCAATATCAACTATTCCTCTTAAGATCCTGAAATTATCAACTGTTTGTTATTGCAGCACGCTATTGCAGCTGTGAACATTTTCCTAGGTAGCATGACTGGGGGTATATTTAAAACATAGACACAGCTAAGAGAAGGTTGAAGCTGGAAAATTCCAAATGCACGCTTTTTCTTCCTCCCCCCTTTCGTTCTTGTCTGCCTGCATCACAAACAGCCTACTTTCCTGTTTGCCTAATGCGTCAGGGTGATGTCCTGTGAGGATTTTAGCTATTTCATCACTTTATACCTGTAGTTCAACAGTAACATTCCAAAGTCCTCAGGAGGCACTTTTCTCCCAGCATTATACATCCCCTCGATTGTCTATACATGGAAAGAGATCCATAACTGATGTAGTTGGTGTCACAAGATTCCACTGGCACAGCAGTCAGTACGGAATGCGGCACTAATTGCAAACAGCACCTATCTGCTCAAATTACTGTCGGAATGCTAACCTTGGGAAAAGATATTTTTATGCATAAGGTTTTCTGCAAAAGAAATATTACTGGAAGTGAAACAGCCAGGCTTTCAGTTATGAGAATGAGCTCTGCTTTCTCCCTTGTTACTGCTGCTTTCATGAAGGAAGAAAATATATCTTCACACCAATTTCCCACTGAGGTTAATAAAAAAAACCCAAAAAAGAAGTGACCATAGTAATTCTGAAAGGAAAAAAAAAATCTAGATCCTGTTATTTTGTAGAGACAGTTCTGTTTGTTTTACAAAACATAGAAATTTCCCAGATGACTTAAAGATACAAAATGTAATGTGAAAAGTATTCTAATTTGCAGTACAGTGTTTTTAATGGGGTATTTGCATTTTATGTGGCATATCACACAAAAAAGTTTTTAGGATACATAGAGAAGTATTTTTCAAACACATATCACAAGGGATTGATTTTAGGATAGTTTTACTTCTACAAAAATATATATGGGTTTTGCAAGAGAGTCTAGCTTTCAGGGGTGAGGATCCTTTGGCCACCCTGGGCAGCAGTTTGGGTTCAGGATGAGAAGGAGGTTTTATCACTTACCAGAATTAATCTCAGCACAGAACAATTCCCCAGGAACAAAATGACAGTGGAGAAGAGGACCTGTTTCAGGGATTTGGAGAGAGAAGACAGGGAAAAGATGCCAGTTGCATCCACTGGCAAACTAATTAGTACAAACCAATGATCTTGATGACCACAATGTGGTCCCATACCCAAGGAAAATATTCCTTTCTCAGAGTAGTCAGTCCCTTGCAACCTGAAGATTGCATAAGGTTTCTGCAGGAGAAAAATTAAAAAAAAATAAATAAAAGAAAAAGAAAGATTAAATCAAAGAATTCTTACAACTGGTGAAACAATTTTCATGATTTAACTCCATCTTTCCATAATATCTTTATTTTAGAGACTAACACCATTTATTTCAGCAAACTTTTGATTAGGATTTACTTCTTCTCTCACAAAAACCTCCCACCTGGAGTGGAGGAAGTGTTTTCGAATCATACTGCTGACCAGAATAGCTCTTTATTTCTCAGCATGCCATTTCTGTCATGGGTACATGTTTTCCCACTGCACTTGAGAACTATTCAGCATCAAAACTCATCATGAATTATACACTGAGATCTCACATACAAAATGTTCTCATGTTTACTCTCTCTACTGTTAACTTCTCCAAAAGCCAATTACCTTTCATGTGGACAGACTCTTCAAAGCAACAGGGTTCCTGTGCTCATTTTCCAAAAACAGGAAATCAGCTAAATCTGGGGGTTTGTTCTCATCCCTCCTGAATTCACTGAACTGCAGTTTTAAGTAATTGCTCATCTTTTGCTATGAGGACCAGTGGCAAAGTAAGTAAGGTGATGCACTGTGATGCCTAAGACATGTATTCATCTTGCTCCAGATTCATCCTAAAACTCCCTATTGCTGCTCCCTATTGTCCTGGCTTAAAATAGGTATATGGACAAAGGCACTGGGAAGTGAAAAGTAGCCAAATATGATATCAACTTTTTATACTTATGCTCTAAAAATGATGATTGTTCAAAAAAGCATGAAATGTCCACCAGTATTTTTAAGACAAAAATATACTGCACACAAGGAAAAAAAAAAACCAAACAAAACAAACAAAAAAAAAAACACATCTGGAAGCTGAACAAAATCCACTTTCCAAGATTCACAGAATAGTTAAGGTTAGAAGGGATCACTGGAGGTCGTCTAGTCCAACCTCCCTGCTCAAGCAGGATCCTCTAGAGCATGCTACTCATGATTCTGTCCAAATGGCTTTGCATGTCTTTAGGGAAGGAGATACTCATCATGCATGTAAATGAAATAATGAGGTATTTTAATATCACTTCTATTCATTCGCATGCTATTCATTACCTGGGCAGTCTAGGTTGAAAATGAAACTTTTACATTCACACTCCTACAAGCAAAAAGCTGAGGCAGCAAAACTGAAGTTCAATTAGCAGTTACCTGGCAGCTCAATTAGCAATTCCCTTCAATTAGCTCCACCTGGGCTATTATAGCCCACTGGCTCTGGGATAGTTCAGCAGCAGCAGCTAGCTAGGTTATTTGGCTCTCTATTGTTATCATGAGAAATGGAAACAGTGCTAAAGTAATTATTCTTCAGGACACAAGAAAAATTAGTGTTTTGACTAATGAAATGTAGTAAGCGATGAAGCCTCCATTAATATTATCATTTTTTTTTAATGTGTTTGATGATGAAACATTAAGGTTTCTATAGCATTTGCTGATTTCAGCTCCTAGGAATACTGACCTTTTAAATCTCATTGTTCAAGTGACTGTATCCTAAATTGCTATTCTTGAGAGTTTTTCATAGGTTTAAATACAATGTTAGGGAAACAAATTCTTCCAATTTGACCCTCTGAAGAGCTAAGTGACAACAGTAACCCTGTAACTACTTCTGTTACCATTTGCTGACAGGATTTTTTTTCTTCTTTTTTTTTTCTTTTTTTTTTTTTTTTAATCGGGGAATAAAGTTAGATATGGGACAAATATTAATTTGTTCAAAGCAGCATAAGTATGATGTCCAAAGAAAGTATTATCAAAGCAGCTGGTCCACAGATCATCTGTAACTTTGAAAGCAGCTCTATTTGAGATATTTCATATCTCTATCTGTTTCTCTCATTGTCAGAAAAGCAACTGCATATAAATAAATCTTCAATGAATGATGCAGGAGGTTTTTTTCTTTTGACAGACCAATATACAGTCAGATTTTTTTTTCATTTTTATGAATGATTCTGCATTTAACAGGCAGATAATTCTGAAGAAACTGTTTCAATCACCTCATGCAGAAGCCCTCACCAAAGTCCAAGTTGATTTTGCCTGACTTAAGCCTGTAAATCTTCAGGTCACTATTGTCACAGGCCCACAGGTCACCTGTCTCATTTTAGGATTTTTCAGTATAGGAAACAAGCAGATTGAAAACATGTGGAGAAATGACCTTTCTCTTTTCCTCTTATTGAAAAGAAACATTGAAAATATTCTCCAATCCCAAATCTAAAATGTGTAGCAAAATGCATTTTTCCTCTGGCAAAGTGCAACAAAATCGGTCAACAGAGTCAAAACAAAATTTATTTTGCCTGATTTTCCTTTCTGCCATCTCACTCTCTCTAGTCCTTTTCTCCGTCCTCAAGGATGGAGGCAAAATGCAAGGAAAAAAGCTATAGAGCGTCCTCTGACCTTACCTGAAGTTGTTTCCCAAGTAACACAAGCAAAATGGAGGATGCTGACCACTATCCAGTCAGGCTGGTGTGAATTTCTTTGTCCATGCTGGGGCTGACACTGACCATTCGAGCCAACAATTAGGGAGCACATTACCTGGGAGACCATTCAGAGCTTGAGTGGGAAGATTTGCACTGGGAACATTTTCATTCTTCATGGAATACCACAGAAAAGCCAGGATACAATGCCATGCACAGCAAGAAGACTCCTCTGCTGCCTTGCCTGGGTGACAGAAATGGCACAGCTCTGCCAGAGCAGTGCTCTCAGCCAAAATACATGCCAGTGTTCACAGAGAGTGTCCCTCTGTGACACTCTTGTGAACAAGAGTGGCCCTTGTCTAAGCCAGTCCATGGTGACAGCTCAGAGTAGCTGACACAAGACAGAGTGAAAAATCTGCTAGGATTAAAAATGTAATAACAGTAACCATAGAGATATTTTCCACCTGTGTTTCTCTGAGACAAGGTATTACAAGAATTTCTTACAGAATCAACAGCATGTGGTACTGTCTCCCAGGTGACAAAACCTCAGGAAGTGGTCTCAAATTTCACCAAAGGAGGATTAGACTGGATATGAGGAAAAAACTTTTCATAGAAAGGGTTGTAAAGCATTGGAACAGACTGCCCAGGGTAGTGGTAGAGTCACTGTGCCTGGAAGCATTCAAAAAATGTGTGGATATTGTGCTTGAGGACATGGCTTAATGGTGAACATGGTAGTGGTGCTGGGTTGACAGTTGGACTTGACAAACATAGAGGAGTTTTCCACCCCTAACAGTTCTATGATTCTGTAATAGCAGTGTCATGTTAGATAGAGTAAGGTTGGGTTAATTAGTAGATCAAAAGTAGCTGTCATTAGAGAAAGGCAGTACAATTAGCAGGGATGTTTTTATAAACTCCAATTTGTTCAGAAACTCTTCTGATGGTATGAAAACTCAAATGATCACAAATCTGCTGCAACAACAACAGACCAAGGCCACCTCTTCCAAAACACTGGATTACCCTTCCTCCCCAGTCTGTTACCAGATTGCTGTGCACAGCTGTTTCAGCTTCATGTTTGAGTTTCTTCCTTCACTAAATATTTCACTGTTTCTTAGTGCAGCAATACACACTAGAGCTTCTTGGCATGGATTTTTCCTTCTGGGATCAGTCTCTCTGGCCTCTTCATGACCTAGTCACAGCAGGCACCCCAGATGCTTCCTTCCACCAAAGGTTTTCCAAAATCTGCTGCTAAAATCTCTTTCTAATATATTCTTTTCAACAAGCTGGACTTGGTACTTGTTCATCTGCATAGCTTCACTTGACACAGAGCTTGGCCCTTTTTTAGCCCAGTTTACGTGGATAGCCAGTATTACACTGCCGCAGTCGTCAGAGATGACGCGTGGTGGGGAAGAGTCCAACTGGTCTGTGGCTTGGATCCAAAATCACTGAGCTTCATCTCACCTATACTTTATTTAATTGGTTCCATCTAATTTCTCTAGTATCTAATTTTACATCATTAACAGTCTCAAGGTCTTCACTATATCAGTGGCTGTAGTAAAATAAACAGGAATTCAGGTTCTTTATTCATTAATATCTGTGCTTTAGGCTAGAGCAAGGAGGCTACAATTAAATTACAGACCACAAGTGGCTGCACACCTGGGGTGTTTTCCTGTTGAAAAGATCACCATTACCCAGGCAGCTACTAAAAATTTGATCCATGGTTTTACACAGTAGTACTTGACACATTGCATAGACCTAGTATGGATTTACTTGTAAAGACATTTCTAAAAGAAACAAAACCATATTGTGTCTATTGTACCCCTGAGCTGCATATGATAGCAACCAGAATCTCCTTCCAGATAAATGTAGGGAGCTAAATTTTCCAGGGACTTTTGGGGGCAAGGAATTGACCATCATATCCTGATCTGTTCCGTTTCACCTATTTGCAGGACTGTAGGAGAGGCATTAAAATATTTGCATTTATATGTGGTGAACATTTCAAACAGACTTATTCGTAAAGGCAGAGTACAGTATAATGTCAAATACCATAGGAATTTCCCCTCTCCCAAGACAGTATATTTGCAAAGAGCTTAATCTCCTGCTAAGACAGGACTGCCCCACAATTTAGAGTGCACATGGAGCCAACAGCAGTGGATTTCACTGCTGTAGTGTAATTCTCAGCTGTTATATATCCTGCACAGGACTGGGTTTCTGTGCTGCCTTTTTAACTGAATGTTCATCAAGTCATTGCGTTATTGCATGATAAGCAACCACCAGCAGAAGTAACATAGCTGTCTGGAGAACTCCTGGACTGTATGGTAAGAGGTGATAAAAGCAGGACACCAGGATTGTGGCAGAGAGGTGTAAAGTGTGAACATGAAACACCTGTGAGCATTGACACAGTACTGCCTAAGCTGTCAACATGCAATCACATTTAAGAAAGCACAGTCTGAAACCTGAGGTTCAGCCACTTGCAATTTTAACATTAAATGGAGGAGACATCTGATAGTCATATGAAACAGGAATGGCCACCACTGGCTGAGGTACAGCAGGCAAACCTATGCTTGGAGAAATGTTTTGCTGATATTACCTGAGGTGTAAATGCCATTAGAGAGCAGTGACTGAGGCTGACCTGGTGCTAAGTGGATACAATTTTGTGTCTTCTGTAACCACAGATATTTGTTTAATGACCCTGTGTGTGCTCCTTTCCCCATTACTCCTCCATCAATGGACTCCAGAAATATCTCTGCAATGAGCAAGGTCTGTCCTTTCAGTCACAGGCCTGCTTGAATGTTATTGGTAAACATGAAGATAACAAAGAGGTTGTCTTTGTTTATTTTTAATGGACAAATAATACATTTAACTTGTTCTGTGAATCAGAAAAATTACTCCCTCCTTCTACTATGGTAGGATGTATGCAGCATGGTATGACACTCTTTCCATCCACACAGTCTCTTCTAGAAACTTATCTGCTATTATTTCAAACTCTTCTTTCATATTAATAACTCACCATGTACTATGTAATCTCTATTTCACCTCTTTGCAATGTGATAATCATAATCTTTGATTTTACACATGGAAGAACTTGAGGTAACTATGCCTTTTTCCCACTTTTTCCATACCATATTATCTTTATCACTTTCTTCCTTACACAAAGCTCACATAGAAAGATTAAAGTGACCACACCAAAGCAATTATAAAGCCCCCTGAAGCCTCTCTTGCCTTTTGTGGGGAAACATTTTGCAGGGTCATTCATCTCAGCCTCTTCCACACAGAGCAGTGGTTGTATTTCAGGACAATCTCCATCTACCCCATCAGCCCCTCTGAAATGCATCAAAGATCACCTTGGTATGCAGGCTGCTCCTTGGCCAGCAAAAGGAGAAATCAGATGCCTGTTTTTTCATGCCTCACTGAAATTAAATTTGCCAGACATCTTAATGAACAGTCAATGTAGATGGAGTAAACTGTAATTTTTTTCTCACCTTAATTTTTTATCAAAATGCATGACCATGAATCTTCTAAAAGCCATTTAAAAGTGATAAAGAGAGATCTTTGGTTACTAGTTTTAGAGGGATCATCATGATTTTACTAGTCTGCCTCACCCACTCTGTCAGGAACATTTATTTTCTGCTTGGCATTCTGATGCTGATGGCTTGATTTATGGGAAGATTTGCAACTGTGAAGGACTTGGGCATTTTTCTACTCCAGGAGTGGATGTTGGATGCCATTTTCTGAGGTTGGCAGACCAGCCAAACCCCAGCCTAAAGCTGCAGCTGCTGACCTCAAGGTCAGTAGAAGTGTCTCTCAGCTCCAAACTGCCCTCCAAGGCTTCTTGGATTTACAAGCATGCATAGATTTTCTAGGACCTGCAACCCTAACTCTTCCATCCCACAAACTAAGAGCACTAAGGATTAACTTTGGGTTTTGCCAGCAAATTAGTTCCCTCACAAGGTGAGAAGGTAGAAGGGAAATGTCAGCTGTGAAGATGAATTTCTCAAAAAGGAGACACATTGGTTATTTGTGAAGCAGTGGGGACCTTGGTGGCTGTGAGAGTAACTCATTCACATTTAAATGGCATTTCACATTCAGAAAATAGCTTTTCCTTCACCATGAGGAGTGATCATTCCATGACAGTGTTGAAATTGGTCAACAGTCTGTAAATCGTCTCTCCTGTCACCTAAACCATATCTTCTTAGAGGATTAAAATAATTTAGTGTTTGGCACTCTCAGATTATACTCACAAACATTTATTTAATCTCTCCCTTTCCATATTCTCATTGTGTGAATGGAAAGACAAATGTAAGAACATTGAAAAATAATGTTTTGAGAACATGGATCTGGGCTTGTGCCCTGTGTCACTTCAACTTCTCTGCCTCTAGATCACACATAAACTGTTCAGCTGCTCAATATATCATATCTAGCCTTAAAGTCTGGGCTCACTCTCCCCAGCCTCTAATAGACCCTGTGAGAAATACAAGCACAGCTTTACACTCTATCTCAGTTGTTTCCAAAACCCAAGAAACTGTTGCAATAAAGAGAGAGAAATGAGTTTAAAAGGAGAAAATAAATTGAATCTGTCAAACCAAATAGCAAGTGGGCTAGCTGGTTAGTTAAATAATTTTTATTGGCTTTTTCCAACTAATCTGCCTGCAGGATTTATTAGCCTTCTACTATATCCTCAAATAAAGCATCTGACTTTAGTTCCAGTTTATGCTTTAGCCATTAATAATTTTGTACATCCTAGAGAGCATTTATATTATTTATTAATTTTATCTAGCCATAATTACAGTCATTGTGGCTGTTTAATGAAAAGTTACTCCGGGCCAAGTTTCTAGAATTCAAATTGCATTTCATCACTTTTACAGAAAGGGCTTTTGGACTGTTTGGTTCCTTACCCAAGGGTTTCCTCCTGGCCAAAAAAAACTTATGAAGAAGGGATAACTAGAATGGGTTGTGCCCTGGCTCCATGCAAAAGAGAAACACTGCCATGCCTTGTTATTCTATCAGCATGACTGTCAGAGTCACTCCAGCTTGCATCGTTCAGGTTTGCACCAGTGTCCACACACGATTCTCATCATGCCAGAACCAGGGCACACAAGGAGAGAGGAGGCAGAAAGACACTTTGCACCTCTCACCTCTCTGGTTTCTGCAGTAACACTGAGATCAAAGCTTCTGTTTTCGAGGCTATAGATGCACTTGCAGCTCCATGGTCTATGGTAATGAGCCAACAAGTACATTCTTGTGCAGCCCACTTCTGGGTTGCTCCATGGCTGTGAAAATGAGAAGTTTGAGTTACATAAAAATACGTCTTTGCTTTTCTCATAGTTTTCCTATGTGGATCTTGTCCATTTGCTGAAGAGCAGACAGTATGTGACTCTCAATCCTCAAAATCATTCCTTCATACTGTAGTTTTGTCTTTTAAAAGTTTTGAGCAGCTGCTAACCTCCAGCCATTCAGGAGATGGCTCTGACTGAAATCTCTTCTGTTGTTCAGGAATCCTACACCTCATTACTTTGAAATGGGCAGGAGGAAGTTTACTGCATTCGTGTATGCCACAGGAAAGGTTTCAGTGAGTCAACTCTGCAGTATTGAAATGGCACTGCCGCAGGCTACAGAGAAGGGACAAATCCATGTCGTACTTTGGCTGCTTCTCCTTTTTCTTTATCAAAACTTATAAGTTGGATAGGCTGTTAGGAAAAAAATCTGACCCAGCTTATCTAAATGCAGAGAATATTCTTCAAAGAAGATCTCAAGGCATTTGTATGTGGTAGGTTCAATATTTCCTGAATATATCTGAGAGAAAAATTTCAATAAAAATAATATTAATCGATATAAGGTAACCAGATAGCATTCAGACAAGATTATCTTATTCTATGTAAGTTAACTTAATATAATCATTTGCTGCTGGTGAACAAGCTGGCCTTAGGACCTTTGCCCATGTGAGGCCATAATGATTTCTTATTTTGCAGTCAGCTGAGTTCCTACTTGTTCCAGCTTTTTAGCTTTAACCAATCCAGCATTAGCCTAAAGTCTTTCTACTGCTTCAGCTGTAAGTTGTTCTCTATATTGTGGCCCCAAGATAATTCTAATTACTCAGACATTTTCATGCATTAAGTCTTACAGAATGTATTAAGATTTAATTTTAATTTTAAATTTAGTTCCTGAATTTCAAATTCAGTTCCACATCCCTAGAAGTCTGAACCTGATCACATCTTTCATCTGGTCTTCCCACCCACCAGTGCTCTGGGGTGTGGAGAGATGATTGCTCAGCAGGGATGTGAAAACACTGCCTGCTGACAGACCTGCTCTGGATCCCAGCGTTTCCACACATCACTTCTCAGGGATCATGATGTTTCACCTACCACACTAGATCTCATCACCTGAGGGCTTCTTCTGAGACACATAGAGAAGGCAGTCAGGCATTTAGCAGAGCCAAAAAAGACTTTGAATGTCATGGAGTGGAGTGTGCAGATTTAGACTTTTGGAGAGGGACTGAGGTAACAAACCAGGCCAGACATCAAAAGGGAGCAAACTGCAATGCCCGACGTGGATGCCTGCAGACAGATTCATGATTTGTGGCTCGTTCAGACTCGTAAGTAAGGTCCATGGTGTGGGTACGAGGCCCTGGGAGTGAGCTCAGCAGTCCTGACACTGCTCCTGGAGCTGGCAGTGACACCAACTCTATCAGTGCAGGCTGTGCCACAGCCCAGAAGTGCAGGACAGAGGTGAGATGGCAAGTGGAGGTGCAAATACTGAAGAGATTCCATGCAGGCAGTGACCGGCAGGGAGGAGCAAGCAGAGCCTTCCCATCCCAAATGCAGCTCTCTTTACAGGATGCTGCAGTCTGTCGTCTTCTACCCACGATGAAGCCAAAACCAGTTGATTCCAGAGGAGGAGAGCTCTCAGGGAAGGTGTACATGTCAATCCCTGTTACATGTTAGGCAGCATCAACACAAGCCCTGGAAACTTTTGCATCTTAAATTCACCCTATGCAGCAGATAGCCACCACCATAGGGTTGATGGCCCTCCACAGGTTCTCAGGGTTTGTGCACGCATCCATCAGAGTGGGCTCTGCTGGGTCAGACACAGCCACAGGCCAGGGAAATGACAGGGAAGAGCAAGAGAGGTAGGGTGGGAAAATAAATTATTTGAAGGAAAGTATGTGTTGATGGGCTTTTTTGCTGTTGTTTTCTTTTTTCTTTAAAGCAAATACTAAAAGAAGACTTATTAAGGATGGCAGTATTAAAATTGGAGAAAAGAGGAGATACTCTCATATGAAAAATAAAGCATATATTAAAAACTATAATAAAACTATAATAAAGGTGTGCAAATTCTGTAACATTTTTCAAGTTACAGTGACATTAATAAACATAGTGCTTGAATAGAATAGAACTTGAATAAAATATAATTATCTTGTTCTTTTAACCACTTAGTTCTCAATGTCATCTGTTTCAAGACCTCTGTTTCAGTAATATCCCGGTCATCTCAATTAAATCTATAGGAGTAAGGGCTGAATCCTTTCTGCAAAATACTGGTTTTTTCACCTGACCATTTTGCATGGCATTTGAGACATTTAAAAATAAATATTGACTGAGCAAATGAATATGATTTATATTAAAAAAATATAAAACAAAAATATAAATTTATAAAATATATAAAATATGAAAATATAAAGGGTGCTGCTGTACCCTTAAATAATGAGTTTGTTAAATGTAAGAAAAAAATCTATCATTTTATAGTTAAAAATAAACAGCAGCTTGCAAACTAGCCATGATCTGAAGACAGCCATAAAATTCTGTTAAACCCTTTAGACTCCATGCTTCTTTACTCCACAGGGGAGAGAATGCAGGATGAGCAGGAAAGAATCCCAGGACATCTGATAGCCAGCAAGAGACAGAGAAAAAGAGGGAGCACAGGGTGGCTCTTATCTAGAAAAAGAAATAACAGCTGACACAGCTGTGAACAGGCTTATATTATTTTATTTCCAATGTACAACTGACATGCTTAGCAAACATTTCTTGAGATTTGAGGGCTCTATCTCCCAAGCATTGCCAGTAGGATGAGCATGGGTGCCCACTGCCTCCCCCTGCACCTAAAGGTTATTAAAAGAATGAAGACGTAGGCATGGATTTAATGCCACTGGAACCCATTCAATACCCTGGGTTGAATTGTACCTAGTCTCAATGAGACCTGTAAATTTTTTGCTCAGGGACAGACATTAAACATCATTAGCTTGCAGTTCCTACTAACTCCCACTGAAGTCAGAGCCGTGACCTGTCCCCAGAGACACCAAACCCTGATGCAGGCAAGTAGCATTTACTGCAGCACAGCTTGGTCTGAGCATCTGGCTGGGCCATGGCTGCAGTATCAGTGATCCACACCAGGAGGGGACAATCCAGGTTGAATCAGTCACTAGAATTGCCCCTCTAAATTGGTTTCTAGAAAAAGTCTGGGAATACTGCAGTTGTGGGGACACGGGGAGTCTAGGAACCGGTGCTGCAGCAGGAGAACGCTGTTACCTCATGCCACACCATCCCATTTGCTATCTTTGCATAACTGCTGCCTGAACTGAAGAAGTTGAAATTCCTCCCAGAGGGTGACACATTGCCATGCTTGAGGCTGGCATGACAGAGAAAGGCAGGAGGCCCTCACTGCTCCCCACAGAAGCTCATCATCCACCACTTGCCTGTGCCCTTGCCTCTCATGGCATGAAAGTTTTTAATGTATGCAGTCCATGTGAGAGCAACGCACCCCACCACGGAGGAGACCAGCTTTGGAGTTTAGATTTGTCTGACAGCCACAAGCACAGCTGAAGAGCAAAGAAAAAGAAGGACCATAGGTAATCTCTTGCACATAACTCTGTCTGTAACTTTTTCAAAAAGCAGCCACTGAAATATTTGACTTGATGTGAAAAGGATAAGAAGGATGTTTTTACTTTTACGATGTGTAAGCTTTTTTCTATTTGTCATCCAGCTACAAATTATTGCTTGGTTTTCTGTTTTTGCAGGAGAGATCAGATACACATCAGAAAGTCTGCAATGCAAGCAGGGCATTTTAGGCCATGTAGATACCTGTCTTCACCATGACTTCCATTATAACTTTGTCTTAAATCTGGCTGCTGCTCTACGTGTCCTCATCTTCCCTTCTTTTCTCACAGACTGCTATCAAATTTTCCATTGCTCAGCCTTTCCCACTGCAGGTTTTCATGCCCTCCTTTCCACAGTGATTTCCCCAGCCCTTAGCTTTCCTGATGTCTCTTTAGCATTTCCTTATAGTTACAGATATATTCTATAAATCGTTTTGTGTTACAAGATTTCCCTTTTCTCTTCTGCCAATAGTCTCATTCAGAGCCCTCTTTCACTGGTTCCTCATCCAATTTCCCCCTATTACCCAGTTTGCATGCTCCCATCTCACACTGCACTGTTACCCTACTGCACAGTGCCCCATTTAAATTGAAGCTGGGCACATCCTTCTACTACTTAAACCTACATGCACAGTTTTCTTAAAACATTTTAACGAACCCATTATGGCACCTTTACCACAAGCACCAGCAAACAGCCCACCCTCCCCTTTTCCTTGCTGAAATCACATGCTTTATTCTTCATCTGACCTCTTTACTGTTTCCTTTATATCTTCCCTGATGATTTAATTTTTTAATTTGAGTCTTCTTCTCACATAGTTTGGGTTCTGCCTCTCTTGCAAAAAAAAAAAAAGGATTATTTGGAAAAAACATGATCTTGGAACCCATATTTCACATTTTTCTGCATTTCTTCCCTGGATCATGAAATTCACTGAACCTTCAGTTGTTACCCTAGTCTGCAATTATTATTTCCAGCTTTGGCCTGGATCTCTTCCAAGCTTCTTTTTATTTTTACCACTCTTCACAAAACACTTGGAGTTTCCAGTCTCATCTTTTCTTTATTCCAGCACTTGAGCAGCCTCTTGATCTTACTGCTGCACTTGCATAGCCACATATGGCTCCTCCACCTCGTGCTGCCTCCCCCCACCTGGCTGCCCACCAGACAGTGTTTCATGGTGTTATTCTCTCCCATTGATCTCCTCCCTCTTCCCACTGACTCTAGTGATGATATTAGACAGTATTCTGGGATACTAGATGATTAGATATGATTAGATAGCATCATATTCTGATTGTATTAGACAGCATTCTCTTTCCCTCTCCAGCTTTCTGGGTGATCTAAGCCACCTATGAGGTTTCAGCTTCCATGTGTATGTCCAGGGCATTGCACTTCAATCTGGGCTCCTTTTCTCCACTCTAGGATCTGACTCTCTGAAGCTCTCTGTTTATCTGTAACTATTGGGAAGCAGAGGGGTAGTTAGGGGAAATTAATGTCATATAAACAGGCAGCGAATGGATGTAAAAACTTCTCTCTGCTCTGGCTGGGCTTCTTCAGCCTCATGATGCTGACTGGAGTTTTTAAGCCTTGCTGGGACAGCAATGGGTTCTTTCTGTGGTTGAATAACAGCTTCTGACACAAGCAGGGAGAAAACCTGGGGTGAAGAGTTACAGACATTATTGCACCCTGTCACTTCTGATGAGAAAAAATAGTGGTAATCTGAAGAGCTGTTGGGAAAGCAGGATACACACAGTGAAAATGTGTGTCACGTCTTATTTTCCCATAGATGCGATCCAGCACCAGAAGGGGAGAGAAAACTGTTAATGTGGGATACAAGTGAAAGCAGCAGCATTCCCTGGTCCATGCTGATATGCTATGGCAGTTTACTGGTGACAGGGAAGGAGCAGTCTATGGGAGCAAGATGAGTCCTGCTGCACTAGGAGGGTTTCTCTGTTGTGCTTAAAGGGAATAACTGAAATTTGCTGGTGGCACATCTGCTTGACAGGCACCAGGGTGTTCCTCAGGCCTGGCTCACAGCAGAACTGGCAAAGTGGAGACTAATATTTTTCTTTATGTTATGAAGTGCATCCTTTTACTGGCAGGATTTGGCAAGAGTCCTCTGCAAAGGCCAAAAAGGCTATGGAGGGACGAAGCAGCAGCCCTGTAGGAGTGGTCTACAGGGAATGTTTCAATAGAAGCAAAAAAATATCATTACAGCTCTGCTCTTTTTTGACTCAAATACAGAAAATCTGATCAACAAGATGGATAGTTCTTTAAAAAGAAAAAAGAGGCAAACATTTTCCAGGAACACCTGTATGATATGCTCTTTCCCCTCTTCTGGGAAAGAAGAAACACCCCAGGGAAAAAAAAGATTATTCTACTTAAGTATGTTGGAGACACACTTTCCAAGAATTCAGGAGGTAGTGGACTCTATATGGACTTTAGATAATAACCATTAAACATAATAACAATAACCATTAACATTCCAGATAAAAGGTCTAGAAGGAAGGCAAGTCTGCAGTCAAATATTCAGTTCTTTAACTGGGTAACACTGATGCCTTCTATTAAGGACACAGTCTTCAATGACTGCATTTTTACCCACCCCAGTGTTTTCCCTGTCTGTTTTAGTGTGCAGGATAACTGGTGCACTCTGATTTTTAACCTTTCAAACATATTTTTTAATTGATTGTGACCTTGTGGACTCCTCCCAGAGCCAGCACTCATCTTGGATCAACCTTGGCACCACCTTTAATGTTCCTTGCTTGCAGAATCAAAGCTGCTCAAGCTTCCAACACTCCTATGCAAACCTATGCTCAAAATGAGCCTTCTTTCCAGACAGTCAGAAATTCCTATGGAGCCTCCCATTTGCCTTTGTCTGGGCAGAGATGATCAAGCACAGATCTCCAGGGGCAGCTGAAGAAGCTGTATCCTGACTGGCTGCTCAGCTTGCACAGCATCTGCTCCCTTAACACAGGAGATGGCCACAACTGCACAGAGCTGTTCCTGCAGACACATTTTGTGCACTAGAGTCTGTGGTGATTCAGCCACTTGCTTTTATAAATGAGCTTAGTGAATTAGTTAACTTTATTTTAAATGAAGCATGCCAAGTGAATTCACCAGCTTCAGTAACTCTTACTAATAATAGTACTTTTTCTTTATTCCCCTGGCTTATTATTAGTAAAAAATGACACAATTTGCTGAAAGTACTCAGCTTAAAGTCCACAGATATGGTGTGGGGAGTTTCAGCCTGGATGAAAATTTTCCAAAGCTACTAGCACATGAAAACCCAGTTTTATCATGGAACCAGAATCTTAAGCAGCATAACTAAGGCACTGCTACAGTTATGCAGCAGTGTCTGGAGACAACCATTCTCACTGAGTGCAGTGGTTTATTTGCACGTTGGTCAGCCATGGATAACTCCATCTGTGGCTGAAAACCAGGAGACTCATCATCAGCCCCCTAAGCCCTGTTGCATCCTTGGGCAGATAGACCAAAGAGAAGGGAAGGTAAAGAATATTTACTTCTTTCATACTCTGTCCCGATCATCACTATGGAACTGATTCTCCAAGATGAAGATATCCTAGAGAGTCTTCAGGGAAACCCATGGGAGGAGCAGAGCCTCATTTGACACAGGAAACAGCAGCCACAATTTCCTAATTTGGTTTGAGTTACTGCTGTGACTCTCGAGCAGCTCCATTCCCTGAGGTGCAGGTGATATTTGTGTGGATGCAGATTTTAACCTTTTTAATCTTTACTTTGTTACTGTTTTCAAAAGGCCACAAGATTATTTGCATGATTAGTCAATTTGAGTAGAACAAAGAGCAGGCACACACCAAAAGAAAGGAAAAACAAGAAGTTATCCTAGGACCATTTCTGCCATCCTGTAACACTGTATGATAACAGAATATGAGAAGGGATGTGCAGAGAAACATTTCTTTCTGATAACTACATTCTGCAACACTGAACTTTCCTTTGCAGAGGAAAGAAAAACACTAGTAAAGATATATTCTTTCTTCCTCTCTGTCTCCTTGGTGCGAATTTCAAGGAAGCAAACTGCTGTGTGGCTGCTTTCTGACACCAGGTTGAACAGAAGCATAATTGCATCAGCACTGCTAAAATAGCAGGTTTGCAAACAGGAGGGACTTTCCTCTAAGGCTTTAGACTTCACGCATGTCTCCCATTATGACAGAGTTCCTTGCAGGGTATGTGTTGAAATTCCTCTGCAAGATCTCTCGGGCTTTTTGGCAGCATTTTACTTTTTTCAGTCTTTTTATTGAGCAAGAACTCTCTCTCCACCAGTAGTTGGTAACCTAAGTGCTTGATTCCTATGAAACATTCCAGAAACACAACATCTCCTATGGAGTACTTTCGCCTCAATCCCATATTGCTTCCCTTTTCCCACTGCTGTATTTGCAACTCAGATACCTGTCAGGGAATGGGTTTATCAGTCTCTCCCCTCACCATGAAGTGAGGGCTGTGTGCAGGACTTCTTGTCCTGGCCTGCCATCATCAGAAGGGCTTTGCAAATCAGTAGGAACAGAATGTACATATTTTGTAGGCAGGCTGGAAAACACCAGATTAACATACATGCCAACAGCTCTTCCTCAGAAACAGAGTGAACAGGAGCTCATTGGGATTGTGAGAAAAACACACAGATTTGATGGCAGGGGGCAAAGAAAACGGTCCAAGGAATATTAGTGTTCCCACTGATCTTTAAGACTTGGAAATAATACTGCCTTTCATGACGCAAGCATTTAAGGAACTACAGCTGCAACCCTGCTCTCCATTTTTTGGTCACCCTCAAGATATTGCAACCAGTGTTGCAGCTGAGATCTGTCACTCAGACTTACTGTAGTGACCAAAATGGCCACAGGAGAGTGATGACCAGAACATCAGGTTTTGTACAACCAGGAGGTGTGAGATCATTGCCACTACTCCTTAGTGCCAATGAGTAAGTGAATGTGATTGCAGTAGACCCAAATGCAGAGGACCACAACATCGCTCATACAGGAGATTTACGTTTCAGTGCCATTTATTCATATGCTCACAACTCTTTCAAAACTTTTTTCTTTTCAAAGATCAGTAGTCTTCAAATCTAAACTGACAGGCAGCTAAAAACTAATATACCTTAAAAGAAAAAAATACCTCAGCTTGAATCTGAGACACCCAGGACAGTGGTGATTTTCTTGAACAGAAAATCATTAGGCTAGTCCAAATTAAGGTCTTTTAAGAAACTTTTACTGGAGTTGTGATTTTTTTCTTTACAAATCAAGTAACTCCTGCTGAAGTTTTACAAATGAAAATATGAAACCACTGGCTGTCAAAAGGAGAGATTAGGAATACATAGCCCTAAATCAGTTCTATTTGGTTGGTAAGTAGAACAGCAGGATTTTTACCCTTCCTTTTTTTTTTTACACAACTCATATCTGTGCGCAGTAATTTAAATGCAGAGCTAATGCAACCTCTGCCAGGATGTAGAGTGACAAAGATGGATAACAGAATGATGGAATGTTGATTCACTGGAAGTTTTTTACAATCCTGAACACCCAGCAAAATGGTCCTATTGAGTAATGGCACCGAACATTCCTCAATCCATATTCATTTAATTGTAAAGTTGACAGTTCTGTTTGCATGCACTATAGCACTATAGTGCAAAGCCAGAATTTACACTAGAAGCCAAAAAATGCTGATTTTTTTGCATGAAGCAGAATGGAAAAACAAAGTTCAAGATTCCTATTGTTCTTATATCTCTTGTTTGCAAAGGTGAATTAGTTTGAGCACTGGCTCAAAAATATTGGACCCACAGACGCTGTTTATTTTAGCTTTCTATTAACAGCTATAAACTTGACAAAACACATCACATGCAACAGCTGCACATTCTTAACATTAAAAAGTAACAATAGCCAAAGACCTTTTTTTCTTTATCATCTCTTACTGAACTCAAACTGTCAAGTTAGAAACAGGACTGGTAGCAAATAACAGTCATTGTCACATACAGTGAAGTATCTGTGACACATAGCATAGAAATGATGCTTCCACTCAGTAATGCTGCATGTATATCCAGCAACCAGTGCTGCTTCAGCCCATCCCAATGGGAACACAAAAGCTTCAGTTGAATACATGGTGACAGTCCCTGCAATTTAATTTCTGTGACTGTGGATCAGATCTCTGATGAGTATTAAGATTCTCTCATTAACATGGACTATAGGAACAGCTTTATTTAGTCCAAAAAAGCTCATCAGGTTCAGTGTCTTCTGTATAAGAAGTGGGTAGAAGCAAATGTCTGGAATATGAGTACCGAAAAAAAGCAACATATAAGATGTTAATTCAGCCATGCCAAGCCTCCAATTGGTTGAAGCTCCAGGAGTTCCAGACCAATTGTATCTGATATATGTGTTTTGTGATCTTGTCTCATTTTGACTAAATAAATTCCCAATATTTATTCTATTGCTTGATTAACAGAGAACCAACTCATTGGAATGTCTTGTTCTTATCTCCTACTAGCTTCATTTGATTCCTTACAGGGACAGAAAACAACCACTCCAACCCTGTCCATCCATCCTCCACCAATCTCTTGCATATTTACAGTCCTCTATCATAAGTACCCTTCAGCTGTGTCCCAGGTTGAGAAGTCCCGGCTCATTCACCTGCTCTTCACACTGAAACTGTGTAGATCACCCTCCTCTCAAACCCTTCCAGTGCCCATTGCACCTCTCCTGAGCCAGAGGGATCAGAACAGCACAGAACACTAAAGACATATGTGAATCATGGGCTTATGCCAATGGCACAATGCTGTTCTCTGTTCCTTGCCTCCTCTTCAACCTCACTGGGATTTAGGATGTTTTGAAGTCCTCTATGCTGTGATTCTCCCCCAGTTGTTTTCCCCTTATCACAAAACACAAAGCACTGTACATTTCTATTTGAAGCTTCAGTGCTTCTTTCTCCAGCACAAATAGTGTCAGTCCTTTAGTAATGTGGCTAGGACAAGGACTCAGTCTTACTGTCTCTCGGGGCAGCACACTTTGAGGCTCAGGTCATGCTACTGCCCTATAAATAGTATTTCCCCACCTCAGCAGCCTAAGAGTTCACAGGACAAATGGAGTCCATGAAGTATCCAATTCACCACTTCACAAAACTATTCCTTCATCCCCTGATAAGAATGCACCATGACAAAAAGATTTTACAGCTGTTTTCTGGAAACTTGTCATGGTGTCAATGTTCAAAGCTTCATAGAGCAGTTCAGTCCCACAGCTCAGGGCTGCCTGAAGCACTTTTGCTGTTCAGGGCCACAGAGAAATTAACCATCTCTCTCTGTCAATGCAAAGCTACCTCTCTCCTTTACTTCAGAGTATGGCAGTCTGAGCTGCTTGCTCCTCTCATCCATAAACCCAAATCCACACCTGACCCCTGGGAAGCAAAGGGGCTCCTTCTACCAATACCATTGTGGTTTGCCTGTCACAGTGGGGGTTAGATCAAGCTGATCCCTGAGCTCTTGTAAGCAGCAGTGCCTGGTTGTCAACCTGCCACAAACAGCCTGTAAAGACATTTTAAATAAAAAATGAATGATTGCTTTAGTGCTCTGCGTGAGCAATTCTGTGGACTCAGCACTCCAATAAATCACTTGTGTAGAGGGTGAGTGTAATGCTCAGGAGCTGCAGGGAGCTTTGCAGGTTGCAGAGAGACTGAACACAAAATCCCTTTCTGGAAATGCAGAGGATGGGGGGTGTAAGGGGAAGGGAAAATACAGGAAGAATAATTACAGGTCCTGCCTCTCTTTGATATAGGAGGAGATTTTCAATATTTCAACCATACTTGCATAAATTAAAAACCTATTGGTAGAGGATAATTGGAGCAGGTTTGTAACTCACCAGTCAATGTAGTCATCATAGCATGAAATCACGCTACAAGACCAAAAAATATGTTTTGCTAACCATCCATTAAATCTTAATCTCAAGTTTTGCAAGCCATTAAAATTGCAGGAAAACTTTCACTTCAGCCAAGTAAATCAGGAGCAATGCAACTTTTGTGCTTGCAGAAACAACCATTGGTGAGGCAATCAACTCAGAAATGAGCATAAGTTTCTGCTCACTTTTCAAGTCCCATATTTGTAATTTTATTTTAAAATTAATATATCTCTCACAAAAAGTGTTGAGCTGAAAGAGCCTGGAACAAAGCTCAGAAGTAATTAAATGCTGGCTTCAGCTTTGCAGATCTATTTATCGACTCCTCTCAATGTGTCTTTGATCTGACTTGAAGTAACAATGCCTCAGAGAGAAGTAACTCAATTTTCCAGTTTTCCTAAATGTTCCCTATTCTAAGATTACTGGTGCAGATGGACCAGTCAGCTGGCAAAAAAAGGTAGTGTTGGTTCTAACTAGCTCTTGAGCCAAGGCAAAGCATTCTGGTCTTTGGATAAAAGTTCAGCCACTGAGCTACTGAGCAATCTCTGCCTTTGCTTTTGAAGAATGAGCAGATGAGCAGAACTGGGCACCACCAACTGCAGCATACCTAAAAGTGATACTGGATGAATTGGTCTCAGAAAACAAGATTATTTATTTTTGAAAGGCCCCTCATGCCTACAATGGGATGTTAATGAATTACTGGATTTTTCCCAGGTTTTGAACATCCAGCAGCTTCCACAGAGTTGGGGGGGGGGGGCATCTAACTTTTTAGACACCCATTTTCTAAAAGCTTTTTCCAAAAATCTGTTTCACTCCCACCTCCATCGCCTTCAGTGAGCAAAGTGTGAGAACCTGACATGTGAATGACAATGGAGCTGAGCTACAGCTGAAGTCATTCCTTTAAATCACTGACATTTCTGGGACAGTGAAACTAAAAATGTCTGAACATTCAGAAGAACAACTTTTGGTTTGTACACTAATAGTTTCCCTTGTTCTGCTTATGCAATTGTCATCGTTTATTCCAATTCCCAACCCTGCAGTTTGGAGTGTCAAGCAGATACCAGGGATGGTGAGGCTCACAAACACTGCCCTTTTCCCTGCTCTTAAAATACAAAGAAACATATGCACTGGCTGCAGTCCCTCCAGTGCATGCTTCCCCTAACCAAGCATTCATTCCTGTAGATGCTGTGCTGACAAGACCATCATGTTTTTGCAGGGAGCCTGTCACAGCAGAGAGAAGAACTGTAAAACAGGATGCCTGATGAGGTCTCCCCTGCCAGCAGCCTCTCTCCCTTGTTGCTTGCAGCCCTCACTGATCTTGCTGTAGTGATTCATGTGCATCCACTGATGCACATGGAGATAAGCTGACCTCTCTCGGGTCCAGGTTCTGCGATCCTACAAAGTCAGCTGAAGAAATCTCCAACTACAAACCACAGCTGTGAACTGCTCCCCCAAAATCCAGTTGTATAGCCTGGCATGTAAGCACAAAAAAGTTTAAAGATATCCATGTAAAATGGAAATGCTTCTAGAATTTTAAATGAACAGGTAAAAAAAGAATCCAAAGATGTAATTTATGCTGTACTTTAAATTTTATTTAAGTGACAAGCACTGAGTGAAATAGGTGGGCAAGCTTTAATGAGAGATCTTGTTTTGTTTGAACAAAGCAGGGGTTTTAACATTTACCTTTTCAGCCACAGAAATCATGTAGCACACAAGCTGCACAAAATCACAGGTTTTGTGCAGAAATTTTTCTGGTGATGATAAATAGGGAGGCCATTTGTACCTTTTTTTTTTTTTTTTATGCCAGAGTCACTTTTTACTGATGCTTTCCCACTCAAAGGCTAGGACTTCTGACTTTGTAGTGCCTTTTGATTCCCTACAGCCCTAGCAATATTTATTGATAACACTTATCTGCTTTACCCTGGTCTAGTACATTTTATTCAGAGCCTATCCTCACCCTGCACACAAATTCTCTCCCTCTTTTGCTGAAATAGATTTCCTACCACCTGGTTCCAATGTTCTCAGAGCAAATCCAGTCCATAGCTGTAACATAACTGGGGTGCAGAGAGCTGTGCTGGGTGCCCACAGCATTGCAGCTGCCCAGCCCCAGCACAGAATGCAGGGTTTGCACTGGACCCTGGTGAGGAGTGGGACAGGCTGTCCACAGCTGCCTCTCACATCAGGGCCACCTGGTTGATATCCCCACCCAAGCCAAGCACTCTAATGCTAGCACATGTATCAGCTTTAGCACAACAGTCACAACATTTTGCCCTTCATCCCAAAAATCAGAGGATACATGTGGAGCCAAACTCAAGAAACTGGAGCAAAACAGGATCTCATACTGAAGATCCTCTACTGCAGCTTTAATTTGCAAAACATAGTTTAAAATAAGAAAGTGCTCAACATTTCTCTTTGTCCCAAAACCACTTGAACAGAAGCAATGCAGAAACTAAGAACTAAGATGTGCTTCAAGCCTAGAGAAAAACCAGAGTCAGGTTGATGCTGAGGGTCGAAAAGGGGTCAGAAGTCCTTAGCTCCACAGGTAAGAAAAAGATTGGGTAAATGTAAATTATATAAAATTCAAAAAGGTGGTGTCCCTGTCATTCCAGAAGTATTGATAAATACAATTGACTTCAAACTGAGGAATTCTTCTATATGATTTTGTGTACCAAGCCACATTTACCTGTGCATGACCAGCAAGTCAGAAGATCTGCAGAAGCTGTATAAAAGCAAGCCCCCAGCTGCATCTAGGAGGCTGAGGTGGGGAATTAGAGGTATAGAATCACTGCAGCAGAGGAAGCAGGATATGGGATCTGGGTTAGGAGTCTAGAGGGATAAAGTGTTAGAGGGGGTAGCTTGCAGACAACCTCCAGGGAATGCACATGAGAAGACGAGGGGGAGTGTGTATATTTAGAAAGTGACCTGGAAAACATAATTCATGGTTTCTGTTGTGCTGAGACCACACTGAACCAATGTAAATGTTTGCCCTCTCTTCCTTACTGCAGATCAAGTAAAAGCCTGGCTCATAGGGATTTGTTTTTCAGATCTGTATAATTGTACAATTCTAATTAAAAGTTCCAAATTTTTTACTCACTTATGCAAACCCCTTGAACAGCCTTTAGTTGAGTCCTGTTATATGAAAGTTCTCACCCATTACCCTTTTTGCCAAAGCAGTACCAGTTAAAGGCCTCTAACTGGGTTCCAGAACCCTGCCTTTGATAAAGAGTGTCAAAATGCTCAGAGTGTCTGCTCCAGGCAACAACTGTATCCTACACCAAAAACTGCTCCAGGAGTTCCCCAGTTGGCACTGACTGGTCAGTGGACATTTGAGAAATGTGCTTCTCATGTTAAACATATAGCATTTTATTTGAAAATTATTATTAAAGATGCAAAATAAAGAGTATATTCTGCCAGGGAAAAAATGGTAGACATTTAAATGGAATATTAGAAACAATTGCTAAAATAAAATAAGAACATGGAGAAGAAAGGGATGAGCAAATATAAGAACTGTGTAGGATGTGCCATTAAAAACTGTCCACTTCAAGCTTAATCTCCCATCTTTCCCTTGTCAAAGGTGTCTGCTTTGTTTCAAGGGTAAGGGAAGGCAGGCTCCAGATGCAGACCCAAAGTCTCTAATTCCCTTTTATCTCCCTCCCCAGGTTGGCATATCCTGTACTAGTTATGCATTTCTTATGAGTCCCTGCCTTCTTAGATCCTCTGACCCACTACAGCAGCATTATATAGTGAAGGGAGAGCAGGTTCCCATCATGTGAACATTAACCTTTCATTTGGTTTTCCTAATTGGCATTTCTTCACTGTATTCACTTGCTTTATTTTTTTGTTTGTTTGTTTTTGTTTTTTTGTCTTCTGCAGCTTTGGATAAGCATTGTGTAAAACCTCCAAAATCATAAACTGTGAAAAACAAGCAATTCATCATCATTTTTTCAGGCTCAAAATATTATTGCCAAAATAATAGTGTCTGGTGCATACATGCATGCAAAGTGCCAATTTTTCCAATCTAAAAACTTTTTATTTATTCACTAGGTTAAAAGCCATAGAAATTCAGAAGTTACGATCAAGATCTGCATTGCAAGTTTAATACACAGGTAGTTATTTTGAAGATAATGTAATCTGCGATAAAAGATTGAGTGAGTTCATAAGGAGTAAATCACACCAGAAATCTGACTGTTGTGCTTGAGGAAATTATGAAAATAAATGGGAAATAGGAATAAGGTTGATGGGTTATTTTGATTTTGCAAAGCATGTGAGAAAGTGGTATGAAGTTTACAAAATGAATACATCAGGATTGGCTAGAAGATGAACAAATGGTTTCAAAGAGATTAAAACATGTAACAAGGGATAACAAATAATTTTCATGATAAAATGTCACTAGCTGTGTGATGAGATAAAGAAAAAAATACTGTACATTTTGACGATATTTCAAGACAGCATTAGTCCTTTAAAAATCTAGATTTTGATCCTATTTATGGAGCAAAACCAAAGAAAACCCCAGAAGACACTTTTGAATCTATGGGCATAATAATCACATTTCAAATCCAATAGGAAGAGAGCTGGCTTTGAAAAAGAAAATTTAGGAGTTTATAACAAATCAGAAGTCAGTTTAATTTCCTACACTAGAAGTATTGCCAATGCCTTGTAAACAATTTTTGCTGATGATCCAGAAAACACATTGCATGTATAGACAGTGCTGAGAAGTTTGGCAAAACTATGCAGCTCTGAAATGGTAACATAATGAGGATAAGAAAGAGCATAAATATTAAGCAAATTAAATCTATCCTAGGAAAAAAATGTGTTGCTGTAAAGCAAGGAAGATAAAAAAATATAAACCATACAGAGAGCTAAAATAGTGGTGAGGTAAAGCTGGTGCAAGCTGGGGCTGTGCACACTGGCACACAGCTTGGGGTGGGCTGGGCCTCTGCACACAATCTGGGCAGGTCTGAAACTCTGTGCTTGAACTGTATTTGCAAGCACAATGAAGCCCTGGAAAAAACAACGGAGGCAAAAACTTTTTAAAGATTTTATGTAAGCAATATAAAAGGAGCCAAAACCTGAGGTCATGTCCACTGAATAGCAGATAGGTTTCTGCTATCCATCAGTCTAAAACCCAGTTTATTTATTCAAGGAACAAGCTGCCTTTTCCCATTTTTTTCATATTTTTATGTTCAGCCTACAAATACTTCCCTTATATCACCTGAAGAGTGTTTTAATGCTTTTACTTGCATTTCCTGCCTGTTATGAAAGCATGCAGAAAAACAAAACAGTAAAATGGATGAGAAAAAGTTGACTGAATCTTTCTAAAACTCTAGACAGGCTTCAAATGAGAAGAGGGCAAGGTTTTCACTCTATTTTTATTTCAGTTGGAAAAAGCTGCTCATCCTTAATTGTGATTCTGATGAACACAGACAAGCCTGACCTGTTGAACACTATTGGCCCTATAGTATTTTCCAGGTTCTGCAATTATTAATATGTCAAACAATGGGATGTTTGTGCATGAAGAGGAGATGCAAAAAAATATTTCCCTAGAGTAGGTGGTTGCCTACAGGCTGTTCTGATTTACTGAATTGAGAGAATGGCACTCTTCTAAACTTGTTCACAGTTAGAATAACTTCTACCCATATCATAAAAAAAATGTCCTGCTCAAGACAAAGAATGCCCCCTAGGCACAGATAAAAAATAATGGATATTATCTACTAGCAAGCTGTCTTGGAGTCAAGTTAGGGCCATACCATCACTAGGAAGGAGTATGGTGTTTTCAGAGAGGCAACAGGGTGTTTTACATTCCTAACTGCATGGATGTGAGAAGATTGGAGACTTACAGAGGGAGAAGAAGAGGAACCTGGGAAGACTGAAAAAGCACAAGACTGTCTGAAAGATTAGATCATCTGGACAGGGTTCCTGGTGAACACAGAACTCAAGGGGATCTTACCAATTCAAGGCCGTCTGAAAAGATAACAGTTGGTCCTTTTTAACCAGTTCTGCTCATCTTGTTACCTGTTTAGTTATAATTTTCATACAGAAAGGGTGACCACAATTAGTACATTAAGTATCCCACCCTATATTAACTTGCAAAGATGCTAAAGAGCATTTCTGGACACTAAAATACAGGCTGGAAGAATGACATATCAGGTTTTTATTTCCCATATATCAATACTTAGAAATTCTCAGACCATTTTCAAGTCCCACTTCAACCTCTGGGTGCAAAAATCTTCCATCACATGTAATGATACCACAGCAGGGGGACTTTAGCCCACCCAGTGACCACTATCCCTCTGAATGTTGTATCTCAAGAGCATCACCAACAGTCACAGCAAACCACAGACACATTTTTCCTTTCTGAATGTAATGAATAAACTTCAGAGACAAGATTATGTCCAGTCAGGCCTTTGTTTTCACTGCACTGACAAGACAGGGCATTCCAGAAGTGGCTGTTTGCTTTCCATTGGAAACAAATGCATGTCTTCAATTAAAGAAGGCAGTGCTTGGATGAGCAAAGGGGACATTGCTCTGAATCTGAGATATTAAATATCTCAGTGTTAAAAGGACAATGTATACTGTAATTGTTCACCAGATTTTCTTGAAGAGAACCATGCAGTAACTTCAAGGTCTCAGACTTCCATTAGAAATTGAAACATAGACACTGGGTATAGTAAAGTGTTTCCAGTTCTTCAAGTAAATAAAAATGTTGATATACATTTAGAAAAAATTCAAATTCTATTAATGAAAATAATCTACAAATTAGATTTGTAAAGACATACTTTTGTACCAAATGCAATGTGCCATTTTCCAATTCTTAATGCCCTCTGGCATAGTGCACCCTATTTATGTGTTGTCACCTCTGACCCAGGAGTGTTCATCTAAACTTCCTTTTGGGAATGATCACTGGGCCATGCAATGTCACGTTGTATATTGTATGTAAGAGAAAAATATAATCTAAGAATCATCTGTATCAAAATACTTTTTCGATTTTTTAAGATAGAATAAATATAATCATTGCCAAGAAAATGAAACTAAATTATTTCCTCAGTGACAAATGGCATATTTCTAGTATAAAATACTGCCCAATTCCTCTATTTATTCTCCCCATAGGTCTTCATCATCATAAATCTCTTTTAAGCCAAACTGCTCCTTAGGTTTCATACTAATAAATAGAAGTTCAGTAAGTACTTTATCTACAGGATGATTCATATAAATCAAACACTTATAGATCCTACTCTTAGTGCCCATATACATAAAAAGACCTTAAAAATTTTACAGAGATGCGGGGTTGTAAATGGGTGCATAGATGTGATGGCAGAATTCACTATAAGACAGAGAACATAAGTGTAATATTTCAGACATCCAAGGGACCCATTAAATAATCTTGGCTTATTTCTCAAACAGCTGTTGATAAGAAGTACTTAACTTCTTAATTAAAAATTTGCCACTGATTACAGCTGCAGCTTCCTACGCAGCATGATTGAAAGGGCAACTGGTAATTACTTGAATGTGAACACAAATGCTGTGGTCATTCAGGAGCACAGAAAGGTTCAATGTCACTGCTGCTGACAGCCTTGGTGAAAGAGGTGAATGGTTCTGAACATCTTGGCAAATTCCCCATCCCCTGCACCTGCCCGGACAACTCAGAAAACTATTTCAAATATGCAACAGAACTATCCTCTTTTCTAAAACAAGAAGCATAGCCCAAGATAATGTTATTTTCTTGTTCAGTTTAAAAGATATTACATATGAGCAAATCTTCTAGCTTGATGCATATTGGAGAAAAGGAGTGCTCTTCAAACTCAGTCTCAGTGATATGATTAGGAGATGCCACTGGAAAAGAACTGACAGATGAATAAGTACGAGGGAGTAATCAATCTATCATATGTATTTCACGTAAAATCACATCCTCATCCGTGAAATCTGCCATATGCTGAGGTGGCTTTTTAAAAAAAAAAAAAAAAAAGCCCTAACAAAATGAGAGAAGACTTAAAGTCCCAAACTGTCATTTTAGATGTTATGAAAGATGGACAGAAGGTTCCTTCGGGGATAAAGGGAAACAGCTGAGATGCACAGAAACTTCTGTTGTTTGTGTCATTTTTGAGAGGCTCTGTTTCTTTGAAGACAGGGCAAGAAAAAATAAACAAAACAAAAATGAAAAAAAAAGAAACAAAAACCCATCAACAACCCAAAAAAAAAAAAACCCAGAAAAATCAACAATAAAGAGAAAATTTGTTTAATTAATGTCCATGTCAGACAGTTTTTCTTATCAGAGGAAGACTTACTCCTGGAGGAAGACAAGCCCAGGTCTTAACCTGTCATCCTTCTGGAGTCCAGGCAAGGTCATGTCAGCTCCAGATCATGTAAGAAGGTTTTGTTTTTAGTGCCTTCCCTAGCTGTAAGGTTCACAGCAGTGTTGCAAGATACCAAGCTGGTCAAAGGCACCTTTTGAAACAGAAACCAGAAGCAGAGGAGATCTGGAGTTTGGAACACCAAAGGAATACAATGAACTGTCTTGAAGCTTTCATCCCCAACTGACACCTAGAACCATATCTTACTCAGAACTTAAACATCTCTTAAACAAGCTCTCAAGAGGGAGGTCTCCCACGGGGTCACAAGCCCTGCCATGTGGGCTTCTCTCTCCATGGGGCTGCAGGTCCTGCATGGAGCCTGCTCCAGCACAGGCTTCCCACAGGGTCACAGACCCTTTCAGGCACTCACCTGTTCAGGTGTGGGTTCCTCCAGGGGCTGCAGGTGGATCTCTTCTCCAGTATGGTTGTCCATGGGCTGTAGGGGCACAGCTGCTTTACCCTGGTCTGCATTACAGGCTGCAGGGGTATCTCAGCTCCAGTGCCTGGAGCACATCCTCCCCTCCTTCTTCACTGCCCTGGGAGTCTGCAGGGCTGTTCCTCTCACATATCCTCATTCCTCTCTCCAGCTGCAGGCTTTTGGGCAATTTCCTCCCCTCCACTTCTTAAATATGTCACCACAGAGGCACCACCGCTGTCCCTGGTGGGCCCTGCCTTGACCAGCCTCTGGACCTGGCATTGTCTCTCTCAGATATGGGGAAAACCCCTGGCAGCTTCTCACTGAAGCCACCCCTGCGTCCCCCTTGTTACCAAACCCTTGCTACACAATCCTGACACAGCACTTCATTTATTAATTTCTGGCTTCACATTCCTGTTTACCAGTCACAACTTTAGCACAGTTTCCAAGCTCAGTAAAGATGGTTTTCTTCTTTGAATTCACTCATTCTTATTTACTTAATTTTTTCTGAAATGTACAATATACATTTTATGACACAAGCAGAGTGGCTTTTAACAAGCTAGATAAGTGCAGGTCTCCATCCAGCCAATGACCCAAACTGAATGCTCACAAAGAAGAAAATCTTACCAAGAATCCTGCCTGTGGCCTGGATGATTGCTTCTTACCAAAGAAACACAAGCCAAAATTTCTATTTTCAGTTTGTTCCAAGATCAATGGCTTTTATTTGTTCTTTATGGGTGGCCATCTCCTTTCCTCTGGCACCTGACAAAGTACTCCTGAAAAGCAGAGGTCCCTTGGGAGATAGGAAATTTACTGGGTAAAAGGAATGCTACAAAAGCACAGCTGCTTGAAGAATCTTATTTTGCAGATACTCATTAGACTTCAGTAAGGAGAGTAAATCATTATAGAGTAATTAAAAGGCACCTCACATATTCTGAAACGGCACATGTGAAGTATATTATTAAATTATACAACAGCATAATCAGCCACATAGGAACCCCTATGAAAAGTCCAGCTTTCAAGAGGCAAGTAAAGGTATAGACATAAGATAGCCATGCATATAAAGAGGGTACTGTATGGTCCCAAAAAATTGTCTCTTGAGAAATGCCATTTCACCACTGAATGGCTATTCTGCCTGATACTATTCATTTTTATAGGTTGAAGCTATTACTGTAGTTGTGGGTATTTTTGTCTTAAAAAGGTGGTGATGAGTCACCTGGTCAATTTAACACAAATGAGAACTCACTGGAGGCTTTCTGAATGGCAATGCCTTCCTAAACTCAGAGCTCAATTAAGCAACTGAAGGCTAATTTCCTTTAGGAGAGCTAAGACACAGGTGGAAGTAAGAACACGGTTTGGGTAGGAGATTCCAGCCCAGAAATGCTATCATAGATCTGGAGTTTAACAGGGAGTTTTAATCAGTTGGGAATACAACAAAAATGAAGAAGTTTCATGTAAACTTCAGAGGCAATGCCCACCCAGCAGAGCACATGTCTGAGCACCCAGACTACCCACAGGTCTAGGCATGAAGGGAGCTGCAATAAGGTGTTCAGGATTGTCTGGAACTCCCACCAGGAAAACTCCTGCCCACTACCAGGTTGTGGTGTCATGAAGAGAGGCAGGAGTTCAGACACTCATCCTGCCTCATGTTGGTCCATTGCCCCGTGCCAGCCCACTGCCTCCCCTGCACAGACAAGTGGCCAGGAGCACACAGGAAGTCGTGCCAGGTCCCTGCTGTGCATGCCCACAGCACTGCTGTGGTTTCACCCATAGGACAGGCATCTTCCCACATGAGGCGTGAAAAAAGCTCTGACAGTGCTCCTGGGATTCCTTTCCCTCTTTTCAGTCCTGTGACATTTCACCAGCAGCCAGCATAAGAGCAAAGCCAGGGGCATGGTGCATTAACTCTCCTTGCACCAGCAGCCACAGCTTCCCAGTGCTGCAGCATGGGTTTGCCAGCCCCCTCTGAGCCCTCAGTCCAGGCACTGGTGCCTTTGGACAACTCAGAGCAGGGGAGATTACATAAGAATTTTCATGTCTTCTATGCTAACAAATGCAAAGGCATAGTTTTGGTAATGTGTTCTCTTCAGTAAAGCAAAATCTTTCTTTAAAGATGTTTTGAACTATGGGGTTTTGTCTTTTAAATGGGCTGTGTTAAGGCTGTGGATGCCCATCTGAAATATTTTCATCACATTTTGAAAGAGGTATTTATGCAATATTTTCTTACTCGTTTTTGGAAGCTTTATCAAACTTACTAACATTGAGAATTCCCATACATTATTCATTTTCTTTTCCTAATTTTCATTGTTTATGTTAGTTGGATGCAATCAAGACATTCGTAAAATGTACTGACTGCTGCTATTTCCAAGCAGGGTGTAGAGGACTTAGGGAAAAACTTGCTCTGGAGGTGCAAGTAGAGAATTAGCAGTTGGTTTATCAGATTAGTAGGAAGCTGAGAGGCCATCTTTTATAAGCTGTCCTTGTTCTGCCAAAAAGTAGGCTGGACATTACAAAAAGAGACAAATACCAAAACTGGAAAAGCAATTAATACTTGACAGATACTTTTCAGGACTAGCATGTTTCCCAATGTCACTACCATTGCATTTGGGTTGGTTTCTAAAAACTTTCAGTATTATTATCATACATTATCACTCTTGGAAAATGCTAAAACATGGTCTCACAAGAGATACAGAGCATGTGCTTGGTTCCATTTTGAAGAAGAGACCCTGAGCAGCCACACTATGAATCTGAGCCTGAGGGACAGATTCGATGCCACTAACCTCGGGGAGAAGGAACTGCATTCCCACAGCATTCATTAGGTGTAATGGAAGTGGAAACATAGGTTAGAAAGAATGAAGAGACTAAAATAGCATATGAGAATAGGGGGGTTATTTTTACACTTCAATGCACATGGAGTGCCCATTAATTTTAATAGGAGCTTTGCACTGCAATTATTAATAGGAGAACATGGCCCGTTGTATTCTTTTATGGCACTCTGGCCACGTTCAGTGACATTGCAAAGAAAGGCTGAAGTACTGTTGACATAGGGGGAATGGAGAAAAGAAATGAAGCAGCTGTAGTAGAGAAGTTCCAATAATATAAACCAAAATTACCTGAGAAATAGGACAAGGGTTAAGGTCTCTGACAAGACACCTACCCTAAGAAGAGGAGGTCAGGCAAAGGGATTGTACTGCTGCAGGTTACTGCGGAGAGCCCCATTTACTTTTTAGAAACAGCAGAGAAACACATCTGAAGAGATCATCCAGCTATTAAAACACCTGAATGTCTCAGGCTGTCACTAACCTGCAAACTAGGCTGTGTTCTTTTGGGCTTAAGGCTGCCAGAAATACTTAAAAACCTCCAAATGGAGGATTAATGGGTGCACCATTATCATGATGGATGCTGAGTGAAACAGACCAGGTCTCTATACAGGTCTCTTGGGATGGTCAGCAGAGTCGAAGGGAGAATTCTGCCCTCCTCTTCCAAAGCTAGGAAATGGTCTCAGCAGACCACTTGGGAATCTGTGTCATTCTGTTACATCTCTTGTGTATCATTATTACAGATAATATTTCTGGACTACCACGATGGAATCACAAGTGATTGTGAGCTTATAGAGCAATATACAAAAGCCAGTCCCAAAAAGCCAAAAATATTCATAGACTGATAAAATGGTTTGGGCTGGAAGGGACCTTAAAGACCTATCACTAGACCAGGTTCCTCAGAGCCCCATCCAGCCTGGCCTTGAACACCTCCAGGGATGGGGCATCCACAGCTTCTGTGGGCAACCTGTTCCAGTGCCTCAACAAACTCACAGTAAAGAGTATAATAATGTATGAGTATAATGTGGGTTTTGCATCTAGCTCTATAAATTTATAAAGAAGTATAGACAAGATGAGGTGAAGTATGACAGTGAGGCAACATGTCTGGCTGCAGTCATACCCTGCTGATAACTTCATTGTTATCGGTTGCTTTTCCTACATGTTATGAAATGTCAACACTTACATAATGTTAGAATCATATTTTTACTTTGTGGACCTATTTTTCATAAAATTAAATGCTTACAAGCATCAGTTTAATTTTCCTTCATTACAGACATTTTCCTTAGTATAACAAAGAGCTAAAGGAACATAAAAAGTAAATTATTTCTAAAATCCTGGTGATTTTATGCCCATTAACATTGGCTTTTCTAATTCAGAGTAGAAGTTAAGATTTATTGAGTGACATCTGGTTAATTAAACCTCTATTTCCTATGGTGTGCTACAGGAATCATAATGCAGAAAGTCAACATTGAGAGAGTAATTAAAGTGCACTTAAAGAGCAGAACTAACCTTGTAGTTCACTGTAATTAGAAACAAAATGGGAACAATATGTTTAGAGAATTACCTCCTTTATTAGGTTGCCATCAACAGAAACCTGTTTATATATTTGAATTCTCATTTTGTTATCTTCCATTTTACTTGTACCCATCAGCATAACTTAATACCTCAGCATGGATGACTACATCAGAAGTAAGGAGAGCTCAGTCCTCTCTTCAAGACATGCTGTCTCAGGAGCACTGAAGCTACTCTGGTGTGCATCATCTCTTTTATGTTTTCATTCCATTTTTCTTTCTTTTCATCAGCTGCAGAAGATTTAGAAAGTTACCAATGATATTGCCATCATTGGTAAATACCTGTAAGAAAGTGTAAAGCTACCATATCACCAAAATACACAGTGACCTCTCCCTGGGTTTCTATCAGGTTGTGCTTTCAAAGCCTCAGCTGCTTTTTGTGAACAGCAGATTTTAGAGAGAATCTGGCTGTGAGAGGGAAGGGAACCTGGGGTAGTAGGGAAGAAATGTCAAACTGGTCGAGAAATCTTCTGTGTTGTGATAAAGTAAAAGTACTTCCAATCTGAATAGACACAGGTGATCCGAGTGGCACGTTGTGCCTTGCCACTTTTCAGGTGGCAGATGTGGAGGTGGCCATCCAGCCCTTCCCCATCAGGTCTCACCCACCTGAGCCCTTCTCTCAGAGCAGTGTCCCCACCCACCTCCTCCCTCAGCTGACACCTTCCTGCCAGCACAGGGCACCAAACCATCTGCCAGGCAGGGAAATCTGGACCTTCATTTTCATTATAACTGACATGAATTAATACATTAAAATCTTCAACTGAAGTCCACCAAGGTATAAGAAGTGACCTCCTTATGTTAGTCCAAGGCTTCTGAGTCATAGAGGGCTTGTAGTATGTAGGAAATGGCCAGAGAACAAATCCTGTTTCAAATATTTTGTGTTTAGAATACTACTTTAAGTAAAGTTCAAAGTAAAAAGAAAAATTAAGATATAAAAACAATTCAGCTAAACCTAAAATCCATGAAGTAGTCTCAAGGATTTTATATTTCCATCAATGAAGATAAATTTATTTAAGCCTTCTGCCTAGGCTACCTAATGTCATAAATCTCTTCAGCTTGTCAGGGTGATTACAAAATGAACAATTACAATGTCTAATATTATGGCTTAAAGGAATGCAGAGCAGGATTTAGTAAACATTTATATAAACAAACTGCATTTTTATTCCAATGAATGAGAAAAATTCTCTTTTATTTATAAAGAACATGAATGTAGGAGGCAAGGCAATACAAGGCAGAGCCTTATGTGTGAACATGGAGTACAGCAACCTGGAAAAGTATGCTTGATTAGGGTTCTGGCATGGGATTGCTGGCAAGAGCTCCTATTTGGTGTATCTGTCACAGGCACAAGGATGGCTGCAGAGCTGAAATACCATCAATTTATGAGCTGTGAGCCAAGTCTGGAAGATCAGAAATTGGGCAACAGCCCAACTCACCTACCTTTGGTACCTGCCTGAACAAAGAAAAAACCTTCAAGGTGAAGACTGACAGTGAAGGCATTTTACCTACCCCAGCTGCTGCCACCATGGCATATGTTTGTTTACAAGACCTCTAAGGATTCAGACACCATTTTTTTACTTCAGCAGAGCATCTAGGCCTTTTATCTAAAAATCTTGGTGACAATTCCTCCACTGCCTTCCCACTGGGTCTCCTGGGTCTGCTTAAATTAATCTAAAAAAAAAGATTAATTTTATATTATTAGCCTCAACTCAGTTTTACATGTTGATTCTCTCTTTGATATGTACCAGCTCCAGGTTTTCCATAGCCTGTCTTTCTTGATGGAAGTTTTCATGGAAGTTTTTGACAAACCACACAATATTTTGGAATGCCATGAGTTTGCTTACACTTGACATCAGACTTTGATCAGGCTCATGTTCTCTCCCTTTATTCCCCATTTTAACCTTGCAAAGCTCCTCTTTGGAGGCAATTGTCCTGGTTGTTCATCCTAAATCAAGCCCCACATCAGCCAACAGCACAAGCTTCAAAGAGCTCTTTTAAATAAATTAGTGTCACAATAACTTTCTTTGCAACTCGTTAGCATTCCCATTTCAGGTAGAAGATAATATATGCAACACATTAATACTCTTTACAGAACCTTTATGTTTCTTTTTAACTGAATAGGCATGAGAATACATCTAGTTTCTCCCCAACTCTGCAATCTAATCATTTACTTAGCACAGTATTACCAAATTGTACATTGCTTTTATATTACCTATTCTTGCAATTTTGTTTTCAGAATTGCCATTCTGCCCTTTTCTCATTTCTCAGAAATGCACTCTGCTAGGAGTTTATTCAAATGAACATCAAGACTGATTGAAGCACCTGAATTTTTTTTTTTACTTTAGCAAGTATAGGAAAAAGTGAATGAAACCAAGATTTACTCCCAGTGTTCCAAATGTTTCAAGTGATGGCAGATTTTGTCACCACCTCACAGTGTCCATCACAAAACAAATAGTTTATAAGTTTCTTTGTGCTGATCTCCACCCTGTCTTAATGGCCCACTAGTACTCCTTGTTACATCCCAAATTTTACATCTTCCACTGAGTTGTTTTGATAATTTACACAGGATATAGTAATTCTCATGGGGTTTATAGCAGCTCTTTGATATCTAATCTCTCTCAAAATATCATCAGCAGCACTATGTCTCTGTTCTTCTCCATATCAGACCACTGTGACAAAACCATGAAGGGAGCAATTTATCTATACACAGGTCTAAGAATGAGCTGCTGCCCTGAATATCATCTGTCCAATCATATATAGTGAGTATTTGGGAAATAACTCAAGCCAGAGCAGTAAAATTAAGTTCTTATTAACAGCAATTTTACTCACTGTTAGCCAAAACATCAGTTCCAGTGCTCAAGTCTGCCATTTTGTGATCAGCTGACACAGTGAATTCAATCTGGAGCTCTTGGCTGACGTCTACCACACACAGAGTACTTTTCTCCATAGAATGTAGTCTGAGTTTAAAGACTGAAGTGGGACAAAATCCATTGTATAATCAAAGGCACTTCACCATTTAACTGAATTCCTTCATCTCATTTCTAGTCCCTGAAGTTCTCTATGTGTTGTTTCTACCTATTCAATGGCTTTGTTTGGAATCTTAAGATGTTTTTTTTTCCCATGAGAAGTCTTTGAGGGAATGAGGGAATGAGGAGCCAAGTTGCACTGTGCTAGGTGACTTCCAGCTTGCAAACACTGGAGAAAAGGAGACTCAAGGGTGACCTTATCCCTCTCTACAACTTCCTGAAAGGTGGCTGTAGTCAGGTGGGGGTTGGTCTTTTTCACCAGGCAGCAACTGACAGAATGAGAGGACACAGTCTCAAGTTGCACCAAGGGAAATATGGGCTGGATTTTAGGAAGGAGTTTTTTATAGAAAGAGTGATAAAGTACTGGAATGGTCTGCCTGGGTAGGTGATGGAGTCACCATCCCTGGATGTGTTTAAAAAACGACTGGATGAGACACTCAGTGCTGTAGTTTAGTTGAGGTGTTAGGGCATGAGTTGGACTTGATGATCTTTAAGGTCTCTTCCAACCCCATGATTCTGTGATTCTGTGAATTCTGCAAAGGGCAGGAAGGATCTTGCCATAATCATGTCTGCAAGTAACATGTGAATGCTAAGCAAACTCCCTAACCAGGGGTAATTTAGGCGCCTTAACTGCTGCAGGGCAGCAGCAGCACGCAGCGGTGTGCTGGGTGTGAGAGACAGGAGGGTGCGACACCGCCCCGGGACCCCGAACCTCCGAAGCCGTCACCGAGAGATCAACGTAGAAAAACGAGATGGGCCTTGCTTGCTTATCCAAGGATCGTTTATTATGCCAAAAGGGTGAAACAGAAAGCACCCATAACTCCAATACACAGCAGAGGCAAGGACCAGGACACGAGCAGGGCAGTGGGTTTTTAGGGACAGGACTAGGATGGAGCTTGGGACCAGGAACAAATAGCAGAGTGGCAGGGGATGAATAAAAACCAGTAGGGGGTTCCAGGAGAGGGGAACAGTGTAACTAAACCAATGGGGCAGCAAGGGATACATAAATGACAGGGAATTTTCTGGAATAAGGGGTAGGTATGAGGCAGGACTGACAGCAATGACTAAACCAATGCCTCAGGGAAGGGGGAAGGTACAAAACCAACTATTGAAAACAATAATAAAAAAAGAAAACACACCACAACACTTCATTTTGATATTCATCAAGTGTTTTCATTAATAGTATTTAAAACTAAACAAATATTTCCAAATTGTTTAACTCTACAGTTTTATTTTCATTCAATATTAGATGCTGAAAATCCAAGGTGAAGCTGAGGGTGATGTGTTTTCTCTTTAATAATTCCCTTTTCTCTCTCTATCACCAAATGCTGTCATTTTCTCATCACCAAATGCCTGTCAATTTCATTCTTTTTTTCCCCAGTTTCTCTGATCTTCTGAAAACTTTCTCAGGCTTGAGTATCAGTTTCAAGGGTGTTAAAATAGCAATTAATCACATTTTTGATTTTTCTCCTTCTTCCTGAGAGAATTTTTGAAATTGGAAGAAATCTTGAAAAGGTAAGAAGTTAAAAATACAGTAAGAAAAAAAAGTCCCTCTGAATCTAATTAATTTTATTGCACTCAGTAAAAAATTGTGCATGCAGATGGAAGTTGTGTAGGCTGAGATGGAGCGAAGTTAAAATAATATTGCTTTTAAAAGATCTGGTGAAAAGTGTCACCTGGAAACAACTTAAACAATAAAAACTAATCTAATATTATTTTAAAAGTTGCTTTCCTCTTTCAGTAATCTTCTATTGCTCCAGAGGAACAAGAACTACTATATTCCAGTAGAAGGCATGAGCAGAAAAAAATATAAATATTCTGAAGTCATCTTTGAATTTTTCATTTTAATTAGGGGTTTTGTAAAAAGAAGTTCCAAAGGGAACAAAAGAGTCACAAAAGCATTCATTCATGAAAAATAAAAAAAAGTGTCTGTGTACAGTCACCAAACATCTATATTGGAGCTCTTGTATTTCATATAGCTCAAGATTTGCTTGACTTCACACTCCACTTAAATTGTTAGAGTTTAAACGAGAGTTTACTTCTAAATGAACAATCTTGTATTCCAACTACCTGCTAAAGTAAATATCAAAGCAGTTGCCAGTTTACCAAAATACTCCAAATGAAAACTGTAGGTGTCTACAAATATTGAAGTGAGACTACTGCTATATTTGCATGTAGCAGAACAGGAAAAAAGCCCAAGTACAAATCTAGGGCAAGAGTAGCTGAAGCAGACAGGCATTTGTACTAGAAGGGAGGTACATCTTGCACAGGGTGCAAGTCCAGTAACCCCTGTGCCAAGACAGGAAATAACATTATATAAACAACATTATAGACCCTACTGCAATACTAGAATATTAGTTTAGTACAACTGACAGAGGCACAAGAAAGAAATTAATTGAATTGTGTTGATTTAAATCAATTTAGAGGAAAGAAACCATTACAATCTCATAAGTAAAGGTTATTCCAATTACAAATCCCAGCATTTCATCTTTTTAGGAAGGGATTACATGAATCAAGAAGTATTACAGGAAAAAAATACAATGGGGGGAGCATAACGAGTTAAACTGAAATCTCATTAATGAGGAAGATAAGCAGACTGCATGATAAGTTGTTACTTCAATACAAGTGAAAATGAGGACGAAGCAAAGCAAATGAAACCAGGATAAGCTTGATGTGTATTGTGTTTTAAATACTTACAAGTTAAGAACATACCTGGTATGCTTTAAAAGTATTTTGTAACCTGTGAAACACACTCATCCACATAATTTATCTGAAGGAGATCTATTCATGTATTCATTGCTCTTTGCCAAAGTCACAGAACTAGATGAAAGCCTTTCTTTTTGGCACTCTTTATATATCTATGGCATATGGTGGCAGCATCTTGCATTACTTATTTGTAATTGGGTACACAGAATTACACAGTCTAAACTCATGCCAGCCAAATTTCTACTGAATACTGTTGTGCTCATGAAAGCCTTCTATGACTGCTCACCAGGACAGGAGTTCCCTCCAGGCTCAGTTAACTCTTTCAGTTAACTTCAGTGGATGACAAAGTCCAACAAAAATTATGTCATATTCACACCACTATCGAGGGCAAAAGGAACCAGCATAGCCCCAGCTTATAAATTAGTGACTCTCACTTGACCATAAACCTGTCTGTCTCCTTCCCTTCCATTCTTTTAATGTAGAAATATCTCCATAATTTCTTTAAATCACATTAAGTAAACCAGTAAATTAATTGATTTATGTATTTTAAGAGCAGAAGGAAACTCCAGGATTATTTATTCTGATCTTCATAATGAGGATGTGGAATGTAATCCAGTTACTGCTGGGTCGCCATTATCAATGTCATGAAATGAGGCCAGCACAAGTGTTCTAGAGGGACACACAGGCTTGATCAGAGACTTCAGGCCATGGCAATCCAGAGCAGCTATGGATACCATGCACCTCTGTTTGCCTACAACATGTTAAAAAGAAGCATCTCATTTCCATTTGGGGTTTGCGCTGATTCGGCTCAAGGCACTTGTGAAATCTTCCACTGGCAAACTGAAAGGGATGCCAAACCCCTTTCTGCCACTGTACATCACTTCAGACTATGATGAGGTAACCTAAATGAAAAGAAGCAAAGAGCTGTGTATTTCCTGAATTAAAAAAATTAATATCCATCAGTCCTAAATTAGAGAGACTAATTAGTACAACCATTGTAATAGCTTTCATGAAGCCAAATTAACATTGGCTGCTATGTTTTAAGGGGAAAAAATAATTTCTTCTTCTATTTTGTACACACCACTATTTGTTGAATATTAATATATTTAGATGTTAAATTCCTATTCCCCCCACAAGGCATTATATAGTAATATATATGCAAAATATTAAAACAGAAATAGATTTGCCTACACATCAACATTTCAAATGCTCATTAACACCAGGACAAACAAAACACTGTGTTCCAATCCTCTCTGCATCATCTATTATTTGGAAACACTAGGTATAATGAGGCAGAACCTTAATATTTGTCGGTAAAAAAAAAATTGTTCTTCATCTTTCATTTCCAACAAACATGATACAATGCCCTTACACAGATTAGATACCAGAAAGCCCCAGGCCTGGATAATGGAGATACAGATCCACAACACAGATGCCCCCATATATTTTTCCCATATACTCACCAGCAGTTTATGGTGCTTCTGCCACTGCTCTTGGTCCATCTCCGTACTGTTTGTTCTTTGCTTCAAACTAAGGGACAAAGGAGTCTGGTTTTCATTAAGGACTAACCTAAACATATTTGTGTGGATGCTCCAGTGCCAGAAAAAAAAATGTAATTTATTGCACATGTCTTTTTCAATGCTGCACAGTGAAATTATTAATCCACTGCGACCAGTGCTGAGACCAATTGAGATCACCAGTCAGTGGCCATATTTAGTCAGAGTGCAGCTTTGTGACATATGATGTTATTAGTGTTAATAGATGCACCTGGGGAGCATGCAACAGAGGAGACAAGATGTGTTTCAAGGAGAAGAATGCTCCTCAACAGCACAGACATTTTGTTTTCACACCTGTTCAGACAGCTTCTACTGTGATTGTGTAATGACAGGTGAGAAAAATCTAAAAAGTCATAACACAATGTATGCTGACATTATTTCAGTTTACTGTTTGTGAGGAAGTTTCTGATGGGACAAGATGGAATTGGATGATAAAATATTCTGGAAACCCTGATTCTAACCTAAAATACATCTTTTGTGAGACCAGGCGTGTTGCCAACTCATCAATTTACTACTGTCCCCGTCTTTTCCAAAGTAATGCTCAGACGAGTTCTGTTATGACAAAGTATTCTGTTAGAAAGGTGTGACATCTTCCATTTGTTTTGTGTTAGAATAAACTACATAAGAGGGAAAGAAAGAGTATAAAGGATCACCAAAAGAATGAGGCTTTGTTTTTCTTAACAAAAAAAATGAACAAGGCTGGAACAGAACTTTGCAACTGCAACAGCAACCCACTAAAGATGTATTTGCATGATAATACAAATCATGGCAAATCAGTTTTAAAATCTTTAATTAAATCACCTTTTCTTGCTTTTCAGAGATATTTAGATTATTTTATGTGAGGGGCTTTTTTTAAGAATTGCTTTCTTTTGTTGTAAGAGTGACATTTTAGTGCTACCCCTTGATATAAAAAAAAATCAGAACAGAATAATTAGACTTATAAAAATTTAAGGTCAGTAATAAATGCATAGAACAGTTTTCTATTCTTTCTTGTCTTTCTCCACCAAGGTCTTGAGCAGCTTTCAAATCTTTTTGTAGTTTTCCTGGTTTTTCCCCTTCTTATCTATTTGAGGGATGGAATCTGCTCTGAAATCTGAGTGGCCCTAGAAAGCTTTAGCAACATATTACCTGTTTTCTAAATATATGTGTGCCAGTGAGGCATTTCAGCACACAAGATGCCAGACAGATGTGTATAAAACTGAAATTTGAGAGTATATAGCTATTGCTGTGATTTGTAACCTCTTTTCTATTCTTCAATCCTGTAAATCAGCTAAACAAGATAGGTATACCTGTTAAAGAAGGTATAAGTCACCAGAAAAAAAATCACCTCCTTTTTCTCAGATATTTGGCATTCTACAAGAGCCATCAGCAGATGCCATTTAACTCAAAAGAGAATCATTATTTTTAGCTTGCAGGAATGACAATATAATAATATAGGCATAAAAACAACCTCATAAGCATCGTACAACCTGACAGTCCTTTACTGACTAGTGTGCAACTCCAGCAGTGGCCACAGATGATTCTCCTATGGGTCAGAAAAGTGCCACAAGTGTAAGGGACAGCTGTCAAGATTGACTCTAAAAAACAAATCCCCTGGACTCCCCATGACCCATCTCCTCTGTGGTGAGACTCTAGGAAAGCTCCAGCCCCCAAAGGTGCTTTGCAGCTCAAACTCAGTTTAGCAGCACTCACTGAAACAACTTTTCTTGCTGCTTTTCCTCCAAAGTGAACCAGAATTCCATACTACCATCATCAGCCTCCACAGGATTTTATTCCTCATGTATTAGTGGCATCATTCTTCCTTTTAATCCTGTGAAAAATCAAGGTGAGCATCAAAGCCAGGTGGGCTCCACTTGGCCAAGGCAGACAGCAAGTGTCACCACCAGGACCAGACTTTTGGGGATGTCAGCATGGGAAGTTGGTATCACTTGAAGTCACCAGCAAATAAAGAATAGGGAATCACAACTTTTAGGCAATGTGCCATCAAAAAGCAAATTAAACACCAGTCCCTTCATATTCTAAAAATTTTCAAATATTTGTTGAAATAAGAAGTCTACTTTTCTCAAGCATCATCTTTCCTCTGGTATAATTTCTTTTCTGTCACATAAGGAGCAGTGGGTTTGGTGTGTGGCTGACACTTCTATTGCCTGCCTTGACCATGGCAGCAGAGATTCATCATCACATTTCCTGGTGTCCAGAAAATGCTTAAACCTGATTGATGTTTTAAAAAATGTGGAAACATATCTATTACTTGTAACTATTTCCTCAGGAAACCACCCAGCAAGGACAGTTCCACACTCCAGTTGATTTCCACAATGGTTTCCCCAGGTTAGGAATGACTAAGGGAGTCCTTGTCCTCATTTCCTATTGCTAGGGAATAAATGAGGAGGGAGCAAGGTGGCTCATTGATATTGCCAAAAACAAGCATAAGCCAAGAAAGTGAGGGTACAAGAGGTCTTTGCAGTCACCTGCACAGCTGACTCAGCTCACTCACCAAAGAATATTTATTGGCTAAATAGATCCCAAATCATTTTCTGTGCCGGATAGGAGCTGGAAGCACAAGGCAGGGCAGTGCTGGCTGGCTGTGCATGTGTAGGTTCTGGAGATGTTCCCAGATGTGGAACATCTGGCAGTGCTTCCTGGGCAGCTTTCATTAGAAAGGACTCGTTTAAGGATCCTAATCACAAGAGTCACAAGAACCACAAGCAGACTGCAGGTAGTTTAGGAAATTAAATGCCAGCATCTGATCAGCAGAACAAAGCCACTGAAATTTTCACAGTGAATTAGTAAAAATTCTAGATGGCAATAAGGTTACACTGTCAGATAGTAAGGAAAAGCATCCCAGTTACCTTTTTTTCCTTAACTCCAAAAGAGGCATTATGATATGTGATTTTAACTTGTGCTTGTGCAAAAATTGGGTCTATCATGATACACCTTATTCCTCTGGGAACTTCTAATATAATTTCCTGCTCTTTTTATCTGTTTTCTCCTCCACAGACTGATGGGGCCTAATGTGAGCAAGAATCAGACCCTCAGTTGCCCTTTTTCGGTTCAGCACCCTCAATATCCCTCTTCAGAATTGAGTAAAACATAGCACTTATCAAAGTCCTGGGGCACAGCAATTAGTCTTTCAGTGATTCTGATAATGACACTGTTTTAGGTCAGAGACCTGATCTTTAAATCTGAAAGCTGAAAACCTCTTTTAATAGAGTAAGGCCTCTTATTCCATCCATCTAAGGCTACATCCACAAAGACTTACATCCTATAATTAGAATTTGTTCTCTAGGAACTGCAAACATAACAGATGGTCAAACAAAGGGCAAATCTGTGGTCTGCTTGGGATAATGCTGAACATGAGCTTGTTTTTGTCAGGTTGCAGAATTAATGGAATACAATATGACAAAACAACTATGCTTTTCTCACTTGGCAAGAACCAGACAAGGAAGTTACTGCAGAGTTTGCAATGGTGGAGCAGTATAGTTCATTTTAACAAATTACATTACTCTAGACTTTTGACTTGTATAGAGCAAGTCAGGATTCCTTCAAGAGAGCTAATTAATATCCTTTTAATGCCCAAGAACAGGCAGTAGTAGCACTACATATTCACACACATATATGCATGCACGCCCATGTATACATTTATGCTTCATGAATGCAGCAGTCAGCAATAACTGGGAAGCCACCTTTGTGCATAGAAGCTGTCCTTCCACTCCTCCTCCTTGCTTAACATTCCAACTTTCTTTCAAATCTACTTCTATCCCACTTATTTAGGTATGTAAGCTGTGCTTTGTATAAAAAATATATTTAAATGCCTCAATACTTAGTATTCTATCTTTCTGACAACTGCTGTTTCCACTGCTAAATACACAGAAATTTATTATGTTCAAGGTATTTTTCTCTCAGTATCATTAATATCAAATATTCACAGCTTCTGGCTCATACTAGTACTTCTACATACGTGACAAATGCGTGTAATCAGACTGATACCATGCACTTTATGTACCCTGCACATGCATTAAATCAGTCATTTGTTGACAGAGAGAGTGTCACTCATCACACAAACTATTGAGTTTGAAAGAAGTCATGAAATGGACGTAACAGGGACTGCCTCTGCCACAGGACAGCAATGATGCAACTAAATAGTTTAGCTAAGGTGGTAGAAATCCAGATCTCCCTACCCACCTGTGTGAAACAATGAGAAATCCTCCAGCAAGACAGCCACATAGAGAGAAAGGTGCTAGCTCTAAAACAAAGATGTTTTCTTTGGTGTGAGTAGGAGAAAGAATGGGAAATGGAGACAGGGAAACTACAATTTTCTGATAACTCACATAAACCTTGTCTGAAAAATCATCTGGTTTCAATACCTTTTCTCCTGGTATCTCATTTATCTATTAGGAGCAGAGAAAAATCTTGACAGTAACACTGAATTTACTTGCTTTGATTTCTGAGAGAAGAATTTGTGACACTGAATTTTAGAGGCAATTCCAAAGAAGAAGAGGAGATACGATAATACAATGCATTTTAAAAGCCTCATGTCATGTTTCATTTACGCTTGAAACATGACAGATGAATTTCTGACAGCAGAAGATGATGTGTACACATTCATGTGTTTCCTAAGGAAAATAAGTGCAAAAAAAAAAAAATCCCTCAAAGGGAGAAAAGCCTTGTAAAAAGCTGCAGCATCAAGAGAGAAGAAGGTATTTTGGGAGATAATTTTGTGACAGTGGACCAAAAAATGCCATTGATAAGATTAAGTGATTTCTCTCAATCATGAAAAATAAAATCTGGTTTAATAAAAACCAGGGCACAGAGGAATCATCTTAGAGATTTGTCTGTTTGTTAGGCAATCACTTTTAAATTAGCTTTGAAATTTCTGATCCTCTAATACCTCTTGAGATTGCCTGCTTTCTTTGCTTATTGTTACATATATGTGATAACAGCAAAGGCTGAGGGATCTGGTGCTTCGCACACTAAGCTGAGACTGGAGATGCAAGATTCCTGCCCATACAGTCTGATCTCTGCAGGACCCACTGCCTTGGCCCAGCAGCTGTGCACAGACACGTGCTGATAACAAGCCACCAAATGAGGACATGTGAAGGTCTCAGTCGAGGAGCATCACAGTCAGACCACAGAAAAGCCCAGCAGAGCAGACAGCTGCTTGCATGGGAGGCAAGAGGAGGGAGTCATGCAGCAGGACACCAGGCATCAGAGATTTGAGAGGTCACAAGAGCCTGCATCCACCAAAAGGGCTTGGTAGGGCATCACGGGTGCTGGTGGCTGGTGTGGATCCTTACACCTTGTTAGAGAGCCCTGTCATCCCCCAGAGCCCCAGCTGGATGGCACAGCAGGAGCAGAACTAATTACTGTTCAGGGAGGAACATGATGGAAATGTCTACACAACATATAGTGCTTAACTTTCTTTTCTTAACAGAGGAGCTATTGAAAAAGATGCTTTTTACCTCATTCAGAGTTCCAACTCAACATCTGAATTTCAGCTCCGTTTTCCATTCAATTAGGGCTCTTAAAGTCATCTTGACATTTGAGAAGTTAAAATGATTTACAGAATACATAAGCTGGAGCTCAGTAGATAAAAGAAGCTGTTTTTTCATTGTGAGCCTTATGGATTTGATACTAAAAAAAGGCAGCATGTCCTACACAAATACTCCCCGTTACAATGCCAGATGGGAATCTGGCACTAGAAGCTGGAGCTGGCAATAAGCAGGGGTCCTGATTTGTGATGTGAAAGGCTAAATAATGCTCAGAAATAACTGTCAATCATTGATAGAGATGGAACCATTTTGGTAAAATGAAGTCTAAGTAGCCCATCTGAATAATTTATTGTCACAGCATAAATCTGCAGATTTCAGCTGTGATTACAATATGAGACTCTATTAAAGACTAAAAAGTACAGAGAATAAAGCTCAGAATAAATCAGAATTGTAAAACCACTGTCAGCAAGAGGAGAGAAAATGTTCTCGGCTCTGTGTGCTGAAGGCATCATTTTGGGAGTTTCTGAGAATTTGGTGCATGAGTTCAGATGACAAGTTAGAAATCCATGCAGCATTCTTGTTTTGTTTCCAGAAAGATGTTGAAGTTCTTGAAGTTAATGCAAATTGTGGGCATGAACATTTCTGGTAATTCAAGAACTTATGAATAGAGCTTTCAGTTTGAATCCCATAAAATTCAATGCTTGGACACTGCCACAAGAAAACTGAGTATTCTGAGGAAAGTTCTATCTCTGCAGATTATTAGGTTTTGACAGAGAAACTAACACAGTAAGCTCTACTCTTCACTTCTGCCTCTAAGCTCTAACAATTATTAGCATTAAATTGATAGATAGGTGAATAAATAAAATACTGAAAACACTTTATAAATGGACCTTAAGTCAGATAGTTGGACTTAACCCCTTTTTCTAGAACAAGGGACTGCTGCATTTTCACCTCAATAACCACTCTATGGGACAAGCCCTAACTTACCTTGAAATGCTTTTTATGATTTGGACAGCTGTATATGACACATTGGTTTTAGTCTTGGGGTTTTGAAGGCACAAATGCTTTCAAGTCCACCCCCAAAAGAGCTTTGGAGATGGCAGCTGTCTCCTTCCTCTCACACAGTGGGGTCAGTCAATGACAGCGGCTTCTGGGCCGTTTATAACGAGCATAAATAAAGAAACCAGAGCTTGCTGCACAGGCTCTGAGAAGGAACAAAGGAAAAATGAAAAATGCAGTGGTCCAGATTAAAACCTGATGGATAGAAAGGCAGCAGTAATGTTTGCACAGATGTCTCCCAGTGGAACCTGTCTTCAGTCTCTCCCTGTTAGGCCTGTGATGAATGACATAGAAGGTACAAAGACTGTGATTTCAATTCAGTAAGAAGAGGATGTAAACTTACTTTAAAATTAAAGCAAAACTTAAAAATGTGCTTTTCTCAGCAAAAAGTGTTAACTAGACTAAACCTCCCGCTGAGAACAGGTCTAAGCAGAGGGAAGGGAGCAGTAAACAAAAGATTTCTTGCAATTATATTTGTGTCTTCTGGCCATTGTTGGATCCCCAAAGACTTCTGAGAAAGGGAAGAGAAAGAAACAGATCCTGATACAGATGAAGGCAGCTGAAAGATATTCCAGGCAAATTTGGACACCTAAGTTCTAACTGCATCACTGGGTTTCTTTGCCAGCCATATTCCATAAACATCTGAAGATATAGGCAAAATGAAAACAGCAACAACAAAAATTTAAGAAAATAACTCTGTGCTGTAGAAACATACATGCAACAATAGTGCATACAGGTAAACAGCTGAATGTCAGAGTAACCCCCTATATTTTTAGAAGGGATCTTCTCTACCTTGTGCACTTTCAAACTTTTTAAAAAGTTCAGCCCTAATGCTGGGCTGGGTGTCCCATTCCGTCCACCCTCCACTCCAGGGGAACATACCAAAGCTTTCTATGCTGGCATCTATGGCAGAAGCAACCGTTTTGGGCTTTCACATTTTTAAGGACAATAATGTGTTGCTGGGTTAGACAACAGAGAGTCATACCCAATACTGATCTCAGTGGTGACAGTGAAAGTGGTTATTTATGGGAGCACAGGAGTCTCAAAACTTTCTCATACTTTACTTTTACTAGATTAACTGCATATTCCCACCAGTTTCTGTTTATGTACTTGTTGGACATAGACGTGTTTAATCCCTTCTTCAACCTGCTGACATGTCCTCATTCATGTCCAGTGGTGTCAAGCTCCAGAAGCTCACCACCTGTTTTCACAGCAGCCTTTCCTGCATCTGTTTTAAACCATTCTGCTCATTTCAGGCATTGCCCCTTTTCAGGATATTTGATGACTACTGATACCACAGGCAGCGCACCTGGGACCTCCACAGTTCTGAAAAACCCCACTGAAATTCCTTCATACTTCTTCCCTACCAAGGAGGTGACTTCTCAGGAGGTATGGTTGATTTAGAAATATTGTTTTCATTAATCAGATGTAATTTGTCAAAACGGGCAATGATTGTATAGTAACGAGAGTCCTTGGAAAGTGCAGCAGTCTGCAGTGTGAAATGGCATTTACCAACAGTAATTACTGTATTTCTATCTCTCTGCTTAGGTAAAGAAAATAGCTGTGACAACACTTGGCAAACCAAGTCCTCATGATAAATTCCATTCCACCAGCAAACCTGTGCTTATTTTGGTTAGTTCCCTTGCCCTTCACTGCACAACACAAGTAAAACCTGCTCTAGTGTGTGGCAGTCTGTAATTTATCCATCAAAGATATTTATAGAGCACTGGTCACTGGAGAATTCATGCTGTAGACCCACTGATGTGTTAAAAGAAAGGGAATTGAGCTTTTTACAGGGACTTCTTAAGCATTTTTCTTGGCAAAAGGCTTGATGAAGCAGTTTGTATAGACCTTCCTTTGAAAAGCTAAAGGTTTTCTTATGCATTTTTTTCTTGGCAAAAAGCTTAATGAAGTTTGTATAGACCTTCCTTTGAAAAGCTAAAGGTTTTAGAAAAATATTATTAAAGAAAATGTTACTGTCTTAATGCAAAAAAAGGTGAAGAAAAGGAGATAGCCTAAGGTGTACAAAAACATCTGTTTAAGAATAAACATAAATAAAGTTCAGAAATCTTTTTTTTTTCATATAGTGAGAAAATTATTTCAATTAATTTATTTCAGGTAGTTCCATTCCTGCCCAAAGCACCAAGATTCTGAGCACCCAACTGAAATAAAAGGTCATCCTGGTCAATCAATCAGAATCATGTTTTCATCAGCAAAATTGATTGTATGGTGAGATCTCCTTCCCAGGGAGACAACCATGGCACAGGAAAAGATTATGGGGAGTGAGATCTAGTGAGGGACATGAACTTTTAGGATTTTCCCCTTTGATAGTGCTTTATGCCCATCACCCCAGTATTCATCTCCTCTGAAAGAGCTGGAAAATAAACAAAATTGTGGAACCACACTGGCTGGAAAAACTCTGGTTTTAGACTTCTTATTTCCAGCCACAAGACAAATGAAGAAATTTGTGTCTCAGTGTCTTAGGGTGTGATTTATGCCCTGCTCAACATCCTGAGGCCAAACTGACACTGGCAAAAGTAGCTCGATGGGAGCCAAAGTCTAACCCAGACATGAGGTTTATGCTGTACATCAGCTCCACAAACACTTAGAAATATTGTGTGCAAGAAAGATGAATGAAGGCTGTTAGCTGGACCATGGGGGCTGCTCTACACATGGCAGGTTTGCACTGCCTCAGCACAGGGTGAAGAGCTGCAGCCTGCCAGCCCCACATTACTCCTCCTAGCACATCGAGCCCACCCAAATACCACAGATGTTGCCAACAGCCTCCTTCCCTCTCCCCTCTGTCTCCAGAGGGCACTGTCAAGAAGCCTTCCTGGCAGCATTTTAAAAGCAGATGAGATCAAGCATGTATTTAAGAATAAATATATTTCAAACAACACAGCCCTTAAAAGCCATCTATTGCTGCAGAACATAAATTCAAATACTACTCATACTGATTTTAACCCAGTGCTCATGAGAAAGAGAAAAAAAAAGATGAATCTATTTGCTGATTTCCCTGACAATATTCATATGGCATGCCTCTTCTTGGGACTAAAAAGCTAGTTGTTTTTCATGGCTATGCAGCACAAAGTGGTTCATTTTAAGGCAGGTTCTCCTACAGCCACTGGGCAGGAAAAAGTGAAGGGTTTGAAGACTGAAGGTTGAGGGATATTAGGGGGTGAAGAAGACACAAAAAGTTGGAGTGGGATGGGAAAAAGCAAACTTCCCACAGAGGGAAACTGGAGCTCCTTTAGTGAAAATAACATCCTTTAAGCTAGGAGATCCTTTTCCAATGTCCAGGAGTGGGACAGTGGATTCATGTTATCCTTACTCAGCCTTGCTGGAAGAGGCAAGCAGAGCTTTACCTCCCACAGGTGAGAAGTGGGCAGTGGGCATGGCCAGCACAGGCACTACATAAGAAGAGGAAAAGGGACATCAACTGGCCCATGGAGCTGGCTGGGAGGCACACAGCTTGCAATTTGGCAATCCAAATTACTTCGTTTCAGCAAAGGCTTTTTATCCGTCATCACCACAGGAGCCCGTGGTTTTTTCCTTTGTAAGGCAGCAGCTGGCCTCTGGGTAACCTCACCGTGGGTGAGAGAGGGTCTAGGAAGCTTCTCGCAGCAAATCAGGCTGGCTTCTCTCTCCTGCACAGCCAGACAAGGGGGGGGGGCGGGGGGGGGGGGGGGGAAGGGAGGTCCCAGGTCAGATGGGCAGAAATCAAAGCTACTGGCTTTGCTTTTGCCCACCCCACACTTGGCTTCCCCCCTCCTGGTGATGCTGGAGGCAGCAGTGGCACTCTGGTGCTGAACGACTGTCTGCTCTCAATTTGATGTGATGCCAAGGCTTTCCAGCAGATCATCAGTGAAAGAAAAAAACAGCAATTTAACAGCCTATATCTCAGCTAAGTATAAATGAATTTTCATGGGCAGGAGTGGAGAGGAAATAGCATTATCTACCCCAAGCACTTGTCTTCAGCTGAAAATCTCAAAAGCCTCACACAAGCAATGCTGTTAGACTTTCTTATAAAAGGGCTCCAAGGAGTCTTATAATAGCACATAATACCCTAAAAACAGAGTTGCTACTTACTTTCCTAAAAAGAGACAGCTATAACACAAGTGGTACTTGATAAAAAAAAAGTTTAAACTACATGTTCTAAAGAAATTTCCTCACCCAAGACATCTTTGTTTAGTTAATAGAAAGAAAAATATGAATGGACAGTATGCTGGGCATTACTTTTCATCAAACCAATGGCTTTCTTTTCTTTCTTACATGTGTTTTATAAGAGGAAAAAAAGTCAAAATGGACAGCAGCAATCCTAAGACTAAAAAATATAAGTTATGAAAAGATGTTAGAAAAGTATGTTCAGAAGTAGAGTTTTAATAGAAGTGACCAAAATAATAAGATGAGATAACAGAAGCTTCTTCTTTAGCTTTACTGCAGAAGACTGAATAAGAAGAACACAATTGGAAGTTAAAAAACATAAATTCAAAGTAAACTTTAAAAAAATCACTTTACACCTCACATAGCTGTAAGCAGGTTAAATGGCCTGCTGCTCAAAGCTGTGAGGTGATGACCTTGGGATTGCTCAGGAAGGGGACTGGACTAGAAAGTGTTGCAAAATAAGGAAACTGCGCCAAGTGAAATAGCTGCTACTTCCTGGTTCCCATGTGTTCTGCTTTTATAAATGTTTCTGCTTTAAATATCATCTACCCATGCTGGTAAATCTAACATTCTGCAATGTGATTTTCCAAGCTTGTAAAAATATTAAGTATTTATTAGACGAAGAAAGCAATAAGTTTCTCTAAGAACTTGAGATTTAAGGAACTTGATATTTAGGATGGAGCATATAATCATCATTATGATGTTTTAGATACATGAGAAAACAAACACTGCTTATCTCTGTACACATAACAAGTGTAATCATGCTAATAACAGAAATCATAACCCAACATAAATGTGAGAAATAGTCCCAATATAATAGATGTATATTCTATTACATTTGTGCTACAAGGGAAGTTTTCTTCAAGATGAAAACACTGAAATGAGCTCTTGGCTACCATCACCATTACATGACAGCCTGGAAAGATCCTTGTGAATCAGCATCTCTCTGGTGCCCTGGTAACCACCCACAACCTGCATGAAGCAGGACTGCCTTGCATAGGTTTCCTGGAGAGTGGTTCTGCGTGGCAGCTATGAGGCACCAAAGGCAAGGCTGTTTTTATTTAGCACTTCCACTTTCTTGCCTGCCATAATAACTTAAGCATGGGCTCAGAAAGCTACTCTGGCTTATCAATTCAACAAGGCATGCAGGAAGGCACGTTTGAAATCCTTCTGAAACGAGGTCTGAGTCACTGCTCCAAAGCCAATAAAATCAATGTCTTATTTGGATTTTGGATCAAAGCAAAAGCTGGTGTGGTTGGGTTTTCTTTCTCCCCACCTGCTGCATCCAGGCATCTTGATGCTCCCCATGCAGATTAGGCAAGTCACTCTCCCTTTTGAGCCATGTCTTGATGGCACAGAAACTAAAGCAAGCATCCTTTAGCTGTGAGGGCTCACATGCACTAATGGATTAAAGCATGGCAGGGGTTTGATTGCAGGCACCAGCATGAACCACTCCTCCAAACAGAAAGTGAACAAATGGTGGTAATTGAAATTTGGCTGTTATAATGCAATTCTTCAAATAGAATAATTTTAAATGTGGGCAGTTAATAAGATTTGCTAGATGGTATATTTTTTTCTTTTTTGCTAGGGTCATATTTTTGTTTTTGTGGCTTTTTTTTTTGTGGGGTTTTTTTGGGGGGGTTGGGCTCTTTGTTTGTTTGTTTGTTAGTTTGTTTGTTTTTGTTCTAATTTTTGGGTTTTTTGGGGGGATTTGTATATGTTCTATAATAGAGATGGTTCAATTGAACCTAGTTTCCTCTATCACATATATTGCAATAGTAGATACATATAAATAGGAGTTTAGATCATAAGTACAGAGTTGACGGTGACAAACAGAACAACTCATGTGTGGACATTAGCAAACACAACCTGAGCTTTAATTTTCCATTGGTTTCTTTCCCAACAACCTTTAAAAGTTTGAAATGCATTTAGTCAAAGTCATCACACTGGCTGAGGAAAAAGCAAGATTTAATTAGCTGTCTCCCAAACATGAGACAGAATTTTACTTAGGTTTGGGGTAATTTTACATTCCTTTCTAACTTCACATCCCAAAAAGACAGTTTTTTTTCAACAAACCTCTGTTCAAGCCTTGATTTAATTATGCAGATAATAAATGGTTGTGAAGTAGTTGTTCTGTTCTTCCTTTGATCCTCTATTAGAAGTGTCATTATTTACATGACTTTGATCACACATGTAAGAGTAAATTTAGGACAAACAGCATTTGAAACAAAAAGGTAAGTCCAAAGATAGCCCCCTATATTTTTTTTAAGAACAAGATATCATCTATTAGATTTTTCTGGTCTGTGAAAAGTTCTCCAGACCCATTTACTGAAGGTAATTCAGATTGTTTCTGCAGTTAGGATCAAGGAGAGAGTAAGGTTTCCAGATCAAGGTGCTGACTCAGCACTTGTTCAGTCTCTTTGACTGACTCCTCAGAGATGCCTTCATCCCTCCCCATGTCGAAATGCTGATGAATTTGGACTGGTGGTGACTGCTCTTATGCTCTGGCAGCAAAGTGTAAAGGAGAAAAAGTGCTGGCCAATGGGACTGGCCTGGCACACAGGAAGGATGGCAGGGCAGTGTCAGCCCCTCCATATTGCACTCTTCACAAACTTATTCCACTAATTCTGTGTTTAAAGGCAATTTGGCTGATAGAGGTATGCAAGTCTTGCACTGCTCTTCTATGTGGCTCACTTGCTATGTGTCTCCACCTCCAGGTTTATGAAAATCCTTCTCTTCAAGAGCTCTCACTCTCCTATTTTATATAGGAAAATATTAGTTTAAAGAGTGACATATGAGCAGTCCATGAAATTTCGTATTGTTTCAAGTGTTTTTCTATAATTTCTTAAGAAAGGATTACTGGTCCATAATTGCCAAGGCCATTATTATAGGGATTTTTTGTTTGGGCTTTCTTTTTCTATGAATAAATGTTTGGCATTTGCAGTATTAAAGTCTGTACCAAACTGATAGAAAAACACTTAGAGCACAGATTAGCACAGTTTAGAAAATGGACAGAAAGCATATGTCATGTTCAACAGTTTGACAAGTATCTTCTCTTGATATCTTTAACCTCCAACAGTGAGTCAGTTCTCCTTTCCATAAGGAAAATACTAGGCAAGACTCCTTTTGGCATCTTCTGGTGAAAATGGAGGTGAAGAAATGGCCTGGCTCCTGTGCTGTCTTCACATTACCTCTGACTATCCTACTTGTTCTCAGACTCCCCAGCTAATCTCATATTCGATTCTGCTTCCAATTTTCAGAAAAACCCTGCCCACTGAGGGAAAGAGGAGTGACTGTAGCAAACTCAACACAGCTCTTAAGAGCTGCATTTTGCAGAACTGGAATGAGTCCCTTTGGACGTGCTTTTTGTCCCCCTCCTGAAGAGCACAAATTTGTTTCACAAACAAGCCTTAGGAAAGGGGAGGAAAACAGTTCTCTTTCATTATCTGACTTTATTTAAAGTTTTTCCCAAAAAAGAGAGAGAGAAGAGCTGTGTGTCTTCAGAGTCATCCGTGCCCTCAATACATTCAACATTTGCACTAAAATGGTGAAAAGAGTGAAAAGGGTAATACTGTACCATTCATATTTTATTCATGCTTTAAAGTACAAGTTTAAAAGAGAAAACATCAAATATAAATCTTGACAGATGCTTACTAATGTTTTCTTTATTCATCTGTATGAAAATGTAGCAAACATTTCAGTCTGAAAGCTTATTTCTTTTTTTTCCTAAAAAATTAACAGAACTCTTCCTGTTTGTTCACAGCAATAAAGAAATTACGTACATATACATAATTAGCTGCAATTTAAATATAGAAACATATGGATACATGGAGGAAAATATTCCCAAATGTGCCTATTTCTGTATTTCAGTGGGTGTTTAGGTTATTCTGATAGAAATTATATTAAAATGAGAGCATATATATAGAATTTTGTTAATTCTAATGCAGTTACTTGACTTGTATAATGGTGCATAATTATGTAATTTGGGTAAATATACTTAGTACTTGCAATATGGAACTATCTGGGAAAATGCTATTGAGAAACACCAGCACATTGTGGTGGCATGTGCAGGCTGGTTGAAATAAGGCAATCACAAAAGTTCCTCCCTGTCCCATTTGTCACAGGAATTCCCACTTGCTCACTGCACTGCCGTCACCCTTGCCTTGCTGCCTTGCTTACATACATGTTTACATTTCTTTCATATCCACTGGCATCTTCATATGTGTTTCACTACTAATTATTTTCCTCTACCAAGAAGGAAAACATTGCTGGCACTTCTGATCTTACCTAACTGGGCACCACTTCCTGTCTAACCATGCACAGTGAGCCTTTCATTTTTCAAGGGTTTCCATTCATTTTCTGGGTGACCATCCAGCATGAGAAAAGACACCAAAACCAGCAGTGACTTCTGACCTTTGTCTCAATCCAATAAAGCACTAAAATTGCCCTATCACTGCAAAGGCACCACATTGGGTGCACATATCAAGACACTGGGAGGCTGCAAGACATAAGAGATGGCCATGGGCTACCCTGTGCCAGGCACAGACATTTTCAGGCAAAAGAAGGAGCAGCAGAGAGGAGCAAACCCCCATTCCCTGCTCCCTTGCACTTCCTGGTGGGGGGATGAAAGATCAGTAGAGAAGCAATGAAGCTGAGCAAGAAAAATGGGGACGGAAAGGTGCTGGTTTAATGTTTTTAATTTTGTTTATCCCTACTCTTATCTATTTAATTGGCAACAAATTAAAATTAATTTTCCCCTAGTCAAGTCCTATTTTCTGTCCCCATCCCACTGCAGGGAGTGAAGTGAGCAGCTGGTTGGGAGTTTGGCTGTTAGCCGTGGCTAAGCCTCAGCAAAAAGACTTTGTCTGGATGTTTGTGTTCTAAATCACTCAGACCTAAGAGAATTTCCATCAAGCCCAGAATTTCAGAAACAAGACTCAAGTCCTACCTGAGCTCTGCTCTCCTCTTATTCCTGTTCCAACATTTCAACAATCAATTTAGATGCAACAGCTGAGCAAAGCATTTGAGTGGAATTTAGGCATTAATGATTAGAAACCTTCTTTATTTTCACAGCTGAAATACTGGTTCAGTTCTCTTTCTGCTGGTTCCTGAGAGGCCTCCAGAAGTGTGCCACATTATTCTTACTTAGCTTGCTTTCTCAGAATACTAAACCGGCCTGTATTTCCAGCTAAGGCATAGTTTAACAGACCTTCTCTGGGTATCTCCCAAGAGAGGAGGAAGGTAGGCACTCACACACACACAGAAACAGAAGAAATCTGCAGAGAGACATAATTAACCATTGAGACATAATTAACCATGGAACAGCTGCTAACAGGACCATTTGTTGAAAGATCTAAGACTACTTTTCTTGAGTAAGAAATGTTACTGCTGCACTGTCAGGGACTGTTTCTGTTCTTGTGGGGAGGGGGTCTGGGTTCCAGATCTCCAGTATGAGGCCTTTAGCTCTAAAAAAATGTAAGTTTTAGTTTGATACTCTGCTCTGCAATTAATTACAAATTTCACTAAAGGCAAAAAGGCTTTGCTATATCATATCATTTTGAAGGGAATGAGCATTGTGATAATGACCACTTAAAGTGAACACAATCACCCTTGCCCTGAAACTCTTTAACATTGCAGGCATACAGAGAGAGCTAAAATCTGTATTTTCTTATTGCTTTTGCTGGGGACAGTTCTGCACTCACAGATATTCACAATGTATTATATGAATTTGCTCAGTATTCTCCCAACTTGGAAGTCCCAGTCTTCTAAGGTCTGCAGATATTCTTGCAAAGGATGTCCTTTACCCAGTCTGACAAGTTCATGCACCAAGCATGCACTGAGTACACTTTAATACAAACATTGTTAATTAAACTTTGTCAAATACCATTCATTATTAGAAAGAAACTGCCATTTCAAATCAGCTTCATATTTTAGTTATAGGTTTCTAATACATCTTTAATTACAGTGATTACAAGCCTTTATAAATTATCAGCTGAGTCTTTGCCTTCATCTCTCTCTGCCTTAATTTATTGTTCCTAAAAAGAGGATAATTATCATTTGCAACCAGCTGCTCCTTAAACACACTCGAGGAACTTGGGATTTGTTTCTGAAGCTCTTTCTCAGTCGTTCCTCCCTTTATATTTTTTTGCACAAACCCATTTCATGTGTTTTCTCTTTTTGGCCAACAGACAGACCAGTCTTACAGACTCCCTCAGTGGCCACCACAAGGTTCTGAGTTTAGAAGGACTTTCAGAGGATGCCAGGAGCATGCCCATGAGGACCCAGGTGGCCACCCATTCCCTGGCCTCTCTCTGTACAACTGAGTCAAGGTCTGCCAAGGAGGGCAGGTGCAGTGTGTCCCTGCCCCAGAATGTGTGAGAGCCTTGCACTCATCCAGTCAAGCAGAAGGGTCCCTGCAACTGCATAAGGGAAATGTGAGCAAGAATTAAATGAAATGGCAAAAAGTCAGAGAGAGTAGTAAGAAGGAGATGTTTACTTGTCTTTGTTTCTGGGTTTTTTTTGGTCAGTCTTCTGGTCTGTTCCATTGAAATACAGCAGCCAGTAATAACATACACATATGTGTGTGTGTGTGTGTGTGTGTGTGTGTGTGTGTGTGTGTGTTTTTCATCAGTTCTGTACTTAATCAAAAAGGATAGACTTATGCCCAGAGTCCCAAAAGATGCAAAGCTTAACTGCAGGAAACTCTTCTCCAGTATTTTAGGGGACATGGGAGTATTGTGCTCTCAGACAGGCCAAGAGCTGACACAAACAGGCTGAGTGTGGTGATCTACAGATGACAGACACTGGCATGAGCCTCAAGTGGGCTGTGGACTAGCACCTGATGGAACAGCACATCTGGAACAATCACAGAGGGACAGCAGAATATCAGCATGGCCAGAGGGACTGGTGGCCCATGCTGGCCCAGGGCTGGTGACCAGGGCAGTGCTGGATGTCACATGGATGTCTGACACCATGTAGCATCTGAGCTGGCCCCATCATGGGCTGGAGGCAAGCCAGTGCCCAAAGCTCAGTGCTGGGACCAGCTGGAAGGAGCATCACAAAGTCATGGAACAGATGAGAGAGGCAGGGCTCAGGTAATGGGTGTGCCTGAGTACATGAAAAGCTGTTTCTCTCAGAGCCTCTCTCTTGCTTGCTCTGCTAAATTAGGCTCAGCTTTGCAGAATTACATGTTCTGGTGTTCCTTTTCCTCCCATTAGCATTAGGTAAATCACATCGTAATGAATTGCAAACTTGGAATATTCATTAGAAAAAGACCCAGGAATACTTTATCTTTGTCCCAGTAACAATCTTAACAGAAAAACCTACTGGAAAATTCTTATTACAATTTTGAAATTATATCAGCACAAAGGAACCAAGAGAAAGCTGAAATAGCTGTAGATAAAATCTCATTTAGAAAAGCAGGGCCATGGTACAAGGAACAGAGCCATCAGTCTCCTTCAGGGTAACAGGCAATGCTTCTCATGAAGTTTTGTTGACACAAATAGGACTGCTGTGAGTGAGCTAAGGAGAGTAGTAATGAATCAAGCCTAATGTAGCATTCTAAATTTCAGTGCTCTGTAAGAAATAGAGATAGGTAATAAACAGCAGGACTGCAGCACGTGTCTGTTAGAGACAACTTTGGCAGAGGACAGATAAAATAACACTGTAAAGTGCTGCACTTTCAACAACGGATTAAAATCCATGGTTGCTTTTGGGCAGAACACTGTTGCTGCCTTTGACGTTGTTGCTGCAGTTGACGTCGGTCAGCAAACCCACAAATAATTGATTGAATCTATCCCTTTTCAATTCATAGGAAATTGAGCAGACAACCTAGATGGCCTTTATTAACAGAGTCTTAATGATTCATCCATGTATCAAGGAGACAAGAGGAAGGTACAAGGCATCGTTTTCTCACAAACATGCAAGACAACCACACAGAACAAAGCTGCATTGACTCTTTCCCTTTGTTTTTTAATGCTCCCCCACCCTTTTTCCAGTGGGTATCTGAAACTACAGGAGTCAAGCTAGTGCTAAGGGAAATATTTAACTATTTCAAGATGTTTAATTTCAGGCTCATACCTCTGAGATCAGTAGTGCTTATCCATATGCTATCAGGTTACTCAGCAGTACAAAGAAGATCAGAGCAGACATAGGCAGATGGTCATATTTGTGTTGAATAACCTCCACAAACAGTAAGGGATTTATTCTAATTTTATGGAATCAGGAGCAGTAGCTGCAGAGGACAGCTGAAACCTGATCTTGTGTAAAACTTCTCAGTATGAAGTTAGCCCATCCAACTTTTCTGGAATAAATATGAATCCATAGGGTGAGTTTATATCGTGTCATCCCACTGTATAATTTTGAGTCCAGTATTAGGAGCTCAGAGCCAGACATGCCATGCCATGAGCCGAAGTCCAAGGAAGTCTCTTCACAGTACCAGAAAGGTTAATTCGTTCCTGAATTCACCTGAACTCTTTAGAGAGATTGTTTTCTGTTTACTCCAGAAGAGTTATATTAACACCAACCAAGGCTTAGTCAAAAGTAAAAGAAGTTCCTACTATTTTAGCACTGAAAAAAAACAAGATTTCTGATGTGCACTCTGCAGTAGGAGTACTGCTGCAGCAGCAAGAGGAAGGACTTCATAGCCTGACAGAAATGTCTTCTGCATCCTCACACTGTGACCACAGGCTGGAAGCACTGAACTACACAGCTCAGGCTGACATCTTGCAAGTCTACACTGTGGTCTCCTTGCATGTTTGCTTGTTCATGCTGTTACATGTTACATATTACATGCTGTGCTCATTTTGCAGGACTGGTGGCAAAAAAGTAACATCCTGGAGTCACTCAAGCCTAGAACATGACTTTTAATATTTCATTACAATGTTGTAGGTGAACACCATTCTTGCTTTCAGTGGCCTTTCATATACGTCTGTTTTTAGATTGGTAGTGTAGTCAAACCTTTTCATCACTGGATGATGCAAGTTTGCTCGAGGGATATATTCCCTTAAACTTGTACATATTTGGGGAGAAATGCAGTTAGCACAGTGCCTCAGAATCTCCTGTTTCTCTATAATCCAAATTTGTTCATTTTAAAAGGAAAAATAAAGACATAACTGTTGCATAGCACCCATGCCAGTGTGATTTTCATCACCCCTGCAGATGATCCAAGCTGCACAGCAAGCATTTTGCAGCTCACTTTAACAGCAAACATAAGTCAATTCTTTAGGTTTTGCCTTACTTTTCTCATTACCTTCTTGCAGGAGGCTTTTTCCTGGCTCCAGGGAGAGCAGAGATCAATAACACAAATCTAATATTAGAAACATCTGCAGAAGAGCAAGATCCATGGGAGTGTTCCTCACATGCCATGTTCCCCCCAGCACCAGTGCCAGGACATGACCCTGGACCACACCAGCCACACACCAGTGGATATGACCACCCCAGCACCCACTCCCTGCATGCAATAACTGTATCCCCTGAAAGTAATTAGAAGAAGGAAAGGTGTATAATAATGTTTACATTATTACTTTCAGCCACTGGTATCTGAAGGGTAGATTAAAATTATTCTCAGAGTTGAGAATAATATTGTTACAAGGCCTAAGGAGCTACAGGAGTTTGAAAATAAGCTGGATATTGCTTTTTCTTTAATGCTGGTCTCAACTGGAAGACAGTTTGGAAGTCTGAAAATAGGAGAATGCAGTTTGCTACACAGCCCTGGAATTGTGTGGTTCTCACAGAGCAGCATCATTGCCAGCACCCTCATCCTGCACACATGGCCAGGTATGCTTAGACTTCCATGGGTTTAATATCCATCCACACAGATCTTCGAGAGGAGACTTATACTCCTGCCTACAGGCATCTCACTTCTGCCAAGATCTAGACAACTGCATTTTCAAGTAAGACCATTTGTTAATAAAATGCAAAAAATAGCTAAGAATTTGCTTCTTTTAGCTCTTGTTTCCCAGCGGGAAAGACAGCATAAAATTCTGTAATAGCTGTCTAATGCCACAGAAAAACCCCAGTATCCAGATGTAGCAGGGTTATTTTTTAGTCTATCTAGTTTTCTACAAGACATTATCTTACATCAGCACTCTCCTTAACTTTTTAGCAACATAATATTCCCTTTGCAGCTTGTTCAGCTCTCTTTCCAATGCTTAAATATGATTTTAAAAATAGCTCTTTCAGAAACCACACAATAACATTTCAAGTCAGGTAATCAGAGTTTGACTTAAGGCAAATGGGTAATGAAATTATATCCAGTATTGTACAGTAACCAAAAATAAATTGAGAAGAGAGTCCTCTTGTAGGCTGTGGCTCAGCACCAGATATTGCGGCTCCCAGAGGAGGTTGTTTGGGATGGAAAGCAAAATCTTTCCCTTCTCATACACCAATTTAATCCCACAATGCCAAGGTTTTTCCATAGAGACCACATCAATACCTCCTACAGTAGGCTTCTGGGGAAGTGGTGAGGGAGAGGATTTGACCTCAAGTGCCAACTTCAAGTTAAAATGGACATATAACTTACAGAAATAATTAGACCTGAGTTGCTTCTAGGAATAATGCCTCCAATTAGTGAAAACTTACTGGCTGCAAAGAGAATGTCTGAAAAACCAGAAGCAAGGAGTGTCAGGGAGTCTGAAAGGAAGCTGTGTAATGACAGTAGCCAGTTCAGTGGAGAAAGAGAGGCCAGCTCCTCCCTCCCCATGCTCTTTTTAATTTGAAGTCAGGAATGACAGACAAGTTCAAAGGACTAAGGTGCAATTGAAACAATCTCAAGGAAGACTCTATAGCAAATAAACCTACTATTCCATTATCAGCACCCAGCATGAGACTGGAGGAGTAAAGATGAAAGAAACCAAATAATATGCTTCAGCCTTACATAAGGCAAGAGTAAAAACCTCTATGAGTCTGAAACTTGCACCTCCCTTATATCCCTCCACTTGCACAAGGAAATATATTAATCTCAATTTACAGTATTTTTCCATCAGATACAGAGAGGGTAGGGCAAATATTGCCTTCTTTTCATAAATCGAATATCACCCAGTAGCACAGGAAGAGCCTTGAAATATAGTGAAGTGCATTTGATTTCCAAATCTCTATTACAGTGGCAATAAAATTACAGAAAGTGGAGGCAGAAGTGCCTGTATGCAAATTGATGCCTTGTAAAATTGGAAGTTTTTAAAATGTATTTCTAAAATGCAGAGCAATAAACCCATGCTTGCATTATCATCACCGCTCAGGCATTTAAAGATTTGCTAGACACATTCACCATGCCCGCATCCCGCTCCTTTTTTCCTCAGTACAATCTCATTAAAAGAACAGCAGGATAACCCTTCTGAAATGTTCACATAACAACACAGGCAAATAGGTTACTTTGGATTCTCAGGCTGTTTTTTTTAGTGTAAGTATTGTCCATCTTTGCTTTCTCATCTGTATTTTTAAGAGCAGGGATAAGAAGACAACGTATACAATGGATCCCTTTCAGTTTGCAAAACTAAAATTATAATCTAAGAAAGTCACAATATAAAACATATGTCAGTATTGGAGCACAGTACAGATGGAGGCTGAGGGATTCTTCCAGTTCAGGCAACACCTTTGGAACAGGCTGCAGAGTAAACCAGGCCTTGCCTGTTAGATTGTCAGACTTGCCAAGAAAGAGAAAAAGCTGAGGAGCAAATGCTGAGGAGCAATCTGGAAGAGGATGACAGCATTGTTAATAGCCCTCACCTGTATTCCAACTTTACAAAGGCTGTGGCCCCACCAGGCTGATGGAACTGGTGGATGCTGGCCCAGTCTTGAGGTGGGTTCTTGGATCTGGATAACCCACAATATGCTCCACAACTTACTGACCCTGTATACCTCAGAAGATGATTGTTAACTGATTATTTGTTACTGTCTTGTTGGGTTTCTGAGGGAATTGGGTGGGGGATGAAAGGCAGAGTAAGCTTTGTGCCTTGGAATGGCTGGCAGGTAGTTCTAGGGAGAGAGCATCCCCTAATCCTGCCAGCTCACTAGGCTGCTCGTTTCTGGCCAGTGCACATGGGGACAGACACCTCTGCCAGACAGACAGACTTGTATGCACACAAACATGACATGAGCTGCAGAAGGGAGGCCGCTGTAATTTCCTTTGTGCTGTTGTTACACCCTAGGAAAGGGATTCTCCCTCCGTCAACTTCTGAGTTGGGAGCCATGCCTGGAGCACTCAGAGGCTCTGTGAGCACCACGTTCCTGACATACAGGACATTCTAATGGACACAGAAAACTTCACAGGAAGGGATCAGGCAGTGATTTTGTTTTACAAATAGGATGCAGAGGCATGGGCAAATAGCAGTCACATAGAAGTCTCCAATTCTCCTGATTTCTAATTTGTAGCTTTATCCAACTCACTATCTTCAGGAAGATGTTGCTTCTAGTCCGCACTGTGCCAGAGTCACCAAGCCTTAAGGTCTTGAATCTCCAGCAAAAAAATAATCTGAAGCCCAGAGATTCCCAGAGCTTTAAGCCATACCAGCTGAGCTCCTGATTCACCTGCTGGGCAATGTGCCAGTAACTGGTCTGCAGCACTTATTCTTGCTATCCCTGTCAGCTTGGGATATTACTGAATTCTTAACAATATTAAAGAATTTATGTGACCAGCACTATAGTTTTTTAAATTTTTCTTTCACTTTCAGAAAAAATCACTTCTGCTACAGAGAACTTCATCATAACTGCCACAGGAAGGGAAATGAAAATGAGGATTAGCCAGCAGATAGCATCTGTAGGTCATATCTGAGGACGAGGAAGGGAGCAGGGTCATTTTAATTCTAGAAGCAATTTGGTTGCTGAAGCTTGTCTCCATTTCCATTTAAGTGGTTATTACATCCTGCTTATGTACTTACATCCATTGTGTAAGTTCATAGACAACTTTTTGCTTTTTTAATCAAATACATCTAGAACATTTTCCCTCTCTTCTCTGTCCTGAAACTTAAGCTTCAGCATTGCGCACCAGTTTAGGAGACCTATTTTCTGCTGACTAGATTTTTTTTCAGGTCTTTCTGCAACTCCTTTTTTCAGCTTTTCAAGAAAATGGTAACCTTTCTTTTTAAAGGATTCTGAAATCTTTCATGGGCATCCAAAAAAAAATTAGTTTTTCTCTTTTAATTTTCTATGGGCATCCAAAAAGGAAAGTTTCTATCTTCTTTACAGCACAAAAGCATTACATGGTTTTTTCAGTCTTCTACAGGGTAAAGGTCTCAAAACAAATATAAAGTTATTTTCCTTAACAGTCTTACAAGCTTAACATCAATGCCTTCCGTGTAACTGCTCTCACCGGAACAAATTCATATAATCCCTGTACCTCAAAAAGATATTTTGCAATTACGCCAAAATCTTTTTGTGAGAAACTCAGGAAGTTTTAGTGCATTGCTTAGAAGTTAACATCTGTGATTTCCTACTGAGTTCTGAGATTTAAATCAATTAGCAGTAATTGGAACTGTTTACAGAGGCCTTCCAAGTGGAACAAGCATATGTTGGAATTTGAAACTAAATATTTAAGTCCCTGCACCAAGTAACTATCCTGCAAATTTTAAAAATATTTTGACTGAATGTGTTGGTTTTTTTTAGTAACTTTTTGTTCTTAGCAGAAACTGTTTCTAGTCTTTTAAACAAAAACTAAAATCATAAGGTTTGGAGGAAAAAAGTTATTTTCATTTTATTTTTCTGTTCTCCACTTCTCAACACATAAATGTTCGTGCTGCACCAAAATCTCATGAACCTGAAAAAACATCGATTAATTAAGTAATTGTAACAAAACAGCTAAACTTGCATGGAGTGGTCTTGAAAATTTTCTCCTGTGTATTAGTGTAATAAACCTACCACATCTAATGACATTCAGAAGTTCTGTGTGCAGTTTTCTTAAGGTATAAAAGGGATCACTGACAGCAGTAGTTAGTTGTGCAGGATTGTACAGCACAGTTTTGAACAAACCTGCTGATCTTTCAGTATGGAGAAGGTACTAACTCAAGAAGTTAACTGGGACTTTGCTGTACCACTTCCCCAGAAGTGAATTCCCCACTTACTCCCAAGGTACTGCACCACGACGAGAGAAGGAACAATACACTCCCAAGATTTTCATGGTTTGGGAGTTTTTCCAATCCTTCAAATGAGAAAGGAAAGTGGATGGATTATAGTCTGCAGTTTGCCAGGGTGTTTAAGTGGATGTACTAGTGCTTGCACTTCTGGAAGCTGTCTTTATGGAGGAGACCTAAAGCAGGTGCCAACCTATTGCAGACACCTCAGCACCTTTCCCCTCACGGGACAAGGAGCTCTGAGAGGCTGTGAGACACAGAAGCTGAGATGCACTAGAGATGCTGAGGAGCAGCTTCACCTCTACACTGAAGGGAATGCAAGACTGTGACTGTAGATGTAAAAATGACTATTGCATATTCGAAGTGAAGCAGAAAGGATTAGTACAAATGCTTATTTCCATACTGTTATGTTGTCAGGGAAATCCATAACAAACACGAGCATTATCAGAGAAAGCCAATTCAATGGAGAAATGCTTTTAAAAAGTTGAAAGTCGATGGGAGACACAATTATATTTTATTCAGGTCAATAGGCACTTTCACTGAAGAGGACAATTATTGAATAGCAAACAAGAAGATGCAAAGCCATAATTACTCGGTAATGAACCAAGCCTGGAGCTGGCTGAGCAAGTATAACCTGGGAACAACCTCATCAGCCATCTGCCAGTAACTTTTTAAAGCTAAATATATGTTTACATGAAGAGAAGTGGGAGCAGTGGCGGGCAGGGGAGGAGGAGGGGGATGGGTGGAAGTGCACACCCCACAACTTCTTTGTAGATACACACCTGAATTTTCAAAGAGTGCTCTATGTCCCCACTGCTCCCTTTGCAAGTCTCCTTCCCAGGGGCCAGGGGCTGAGAAGGTCACTGATCCCCATAATGCCTTTGCAAAAGATGCAGGGGTGACCACTGACAGGCTATAGCAGGGCCACCATCCAGGCCTTTCTTTTGCTGTTGCCACCCAAGACATTTTCACAGCTTCTTCTCACAGTCACGTTTGGCTCCTCCAAAGGCAGGAGCCTACTAGATGCCATTTCCCCAAATCTTCAGTCGGGGTGCCTTTCCTCAGCTGGATGTTACATATCCTGTTTCTCCCCTCCTCTTCAGCCCTCTGTGTCCTTTGGCCATCCCATCGGCACCCTTGTCTCTCCACCCAGGACTTTGCACTCCCTGTGTTGAACCTCATGATGTTCCTGTCAGCCCATTTCTGCAGCCTGTCCAGGTCCTTCCAAATGTGAATTTTGGTGCCACCAACATCTGGCATACCACCCACTGCACCCAATTTTGTATCATCTTCATCCCTCTGACCCATCTCACCTGAAGGGAAGCCAAAGCTGGGGTCCAGCCTGGAGTCCCACTCCCAGCTCTGCCATGGGGAGCAGCCCCATGTCTCTGCTGCTCAAGTCCTCTCCAAGCAGCACCCCCAGTGCAGAGGTGGATGGAGGAGACTGAAAACTGAACACCCTGTTCCTGCCTCATCAGGGACCTATTTATTTTGCCTTGTGAAACCTGGGTCATTTTAATCCTGCCTGCCCCACATGGCATATGGATGAAGGCCGTTTGTGCAATTATCTTTCCATAGTGTAATTCTGCAGAACTTGGTTCTAATCTACATCTGTGTCTCCTTTCCACTGCTCTGACATTGCAAAAAGGAACAGGGACTTAAATCTTCAAGATTTAAATGTTCACTTCAAGAACATTTGATCCAGAAAATGTAGTAAAGCAAGTGAAAATTACTCTTACAGCCTTCCAGAAGTCTGTATTTCCTTTAATTGTAGCTGTTCCTTGTTGTTTCTTCTCAAACATTATTTTGTGACTTATTTTCATCCTAGCCGATCTCATATCACCCTCCACGAGCTTTCTGTATATAAGGCAGGTGATGCAAATTTAGAAATGCTTCCTTCCAAAATTTGTCACGGTCTAATTCTTTCCCTATGTTTTCCATTTTAAGCCCAAAATATCTCTAATTTGAGGAGCTGAGTCTGTGATGATTATGGTGATGACAGACTAGAACAACTGATGTATTTTTTTGTCCTGACATCTCACTCCATTCTGATTTAAGGAAGGCATTCACATTGCCTTGAAATATATACTTTGATACTGTCTTTACATTAATATACTAATACTGAAACATTTTACAGTAATTCCTAAGTCTTTATTTTCTGTTGAATGACATGGGCCTCATATTAAACAGTTTCAAGTGTATTTGAGAGACAAAAGGTGACAGAACTGGTAATTACCTCATTTCTCATTAAAGATGACTTAGTACCCTAGGGACATATATTAGAATAAATATTCTATCTCCTGTTTATTAACCTTTGTTCTTGAAAATGGTGAATGAGTGCTGATAAAACTGTTGTTATTGTGACTGCCTCAGGAGCTGCCACCCAGTCTCTAATATAATTTGGAGTCACCTTACCAAGAACAAATTGAACTTGACTATATTATGCTCCAGACTATCTTTATTTCTGACAAGTCCTTTGAACCTAAGTATACAGATAATATCACCTGATGTTTCACTATCTGAGGGGAATCTACTCTTGCATAGTTTTATATATGGTAATATATAATATATAACATATGGCATATATACTTTATATAGCACACATATATATACACATATATATATAGCATATATAAGACTTAGAGCATATAAAATATGCTGTAGGAAATCAAGTGCAGAAATACATTAAATCCCTGAGTTACCCTGGATAATGTTTATTTTGGAAGGTAAACTCCCTTTTGTTAAGGAACACAAGCTTTCCTGTGCTGCATGAGCAGTGTCATCTGTCTTGTTTCCAACAGAAGTCCGAACATATTGCTTCAAAATTCCTAAAATCCTTACTTTGGCTGCTAGACTGCAACTTATTTGCTCATATACAAACATGTGTCCTGAAGCAGAGTTTATACTGCTTCACTAACTGATTGTTTAAAATCTGGCAATTTCCCTTTAATGCCTGCACTAATGAAGTATTATTATTTCAGCTGCATAACCTTTAAAGAAACAGAACAAACAATGAGGAAAAAAATAAGCATTGGTTGAAGAAATGAGGACTGTGCCTTGATGAAGAACAGTCAGTTGTGGAATATCTGAGTGTAACCATGTAATTTTGGGCAAATTTGGTAGAACTAAGTTGAGTAAGTTTAAGAAACAAGGTAGCTGAAATCAAGAGGACTAAGCCTTTAATGTTCTCAACTACCATTTTCAAAGTAAAGTAACCCAATAAGATTTATTACCTTTGTGCATATTAATATTTTCAGGCTCAGCAACTAGACAAATTAGTCCTTCATAGTTCTACCATATATTACTTTACATAAAACTTCAAAACTTTTACAAAAAAAAGTAGCAAATTGGGTGCCCTTTAAGGATTCTAAAACCATCAAAAATACTAAGGGCTGAAGTCAAACATCCTGCTATGGATGCCTGTGATGGACACTAAAATTATTTTAGTCATTGCCTGTCTAATATGCCACAGCCATGGACACCACATAGTGGATGTTCTGAATCACTCAAGTTTCTAAACAGTGCAAGGAGGGGAGGATAGAATATGGTTAGAAGATGGTTCTCTAATGCTCAGCCTCTACCAAAACAATAATAATAATGGATCTGGACAACAGGAAGTTTTCACTGGCACTAAAAAATGTCTGGAGAATCAAAATCTGGCATTTATATAGCCTCTTTATTCTTTGCTATAAAGATCCCCAAGAATGATGATAACCATTTTTGATACAACCTGAAAGATATACTTAAAAGTCAGCTACACTGATTGCTTTTTTACCTTTTAACTTCCCTGCCTGATGGTCACACTGACAAGTTTGACACTTTATTTAATGGGGATTGGTATTAATATCATCTTGGCTAGACATTTGACACCTACTTCACCTTATTATTTTCCTATGCATCTCTTCCAAGGGTGGATACATTTCCAGTAACATTTGTGGCTAGTAGAAGCCCCTGGAGCACAAAATGACAGATGAAAATATGAAGACTTCTAGCTACCTGTTATCAAGCCCAGTACTCATGAGTGATGTAGGAAGCCACGCCAAAGGCAGGCAACCAGGGCATTTGCTAAAGTCCCTCAAAATTATAGCTGTTATTGAGTTTGGAAGGGAGTGCTCAGCTGCTCTACTAACTGAAGATTACACAGTGTCAATCAAAACACAATCAATCCTACATTTCTCTGCTTGAGAGCCCTGGAAAGTTATTTAAGACTACAGAATCTCAGTTTTAGTGTATATGACAGGTATGCAACTGAAATGTGCTCAGTATGATTTTAAGTAAAAAAAAAAAAACAAAAAAAACAACACAGTGGGAAATACATGGCAAGAGAAGTCCTTGTCTCACCTCTTATAGATGAGCATTTCAACTATGGGCTAGAGAATCTTTATCAAGTTCAGGATACATTTTACTCTTCCACGAGATGTTGAGTGAGCAGCTTTGACAGGTGAGATCATAAATGTTGCAACTGGATTGGTCCAATTGATACTCAAGGAACAAAGTCCTGCTTTTCAGCACCTTTGTCCTCCTTTTTTCTCCCCTTCCAGGAGAAACTAAAGCAACTAAGCCAAGGTGAGTCTCCTGCTTTGTGAATTGTAGCAGTGTGCAGTGTGGTCAGAAAGCCATCACAGCTGGCGTGGAGAAGAGGGCAGGACTACACAGCTGGCACTGAATCTTTAGATGACACCACTGGGAAGTCTTGTCTTAGATATCCCATCCTGGTGATGAGTCTATTCTTGACACCCTGATAGTCAGATCTCCTCAGGCAAAACTAGGATCTGAATCCATGCTTCCTGCAGCCCAAGTAAGTGCCCTGTCCACTTGGTCGGCTTTTAAAACTGGTGACTTTCATTTCTTCACTCCTGTTAAGAAGTAAGCCTAATGTTCATTACCACTTTCTATTAAAAAAAAAAAAAGGCACAGCATTCAACTCTGGGAAAGGATTCCAAGTTGCTAAGACACGGGAGCCTGTCTCTAAAGCACCTCCTGCTCACCAGATTAGGTGGCTGCTTGCATTTTTCCCATCCTTGGGACCCCCAGGGATGCAGCCCAGTGGAGCTATGCACAATGTAGGCTTAATAATTCCACAGGGCTGCTCAACTCCAGTCCCACATGCTGCAGCATTTCACTTTCATTTGTCAAGCTTGCTTTCAGTGTGCCCTCAGCCTTAAAATGGTTGCTAGGGAGTGCTGCTTTTTGCTTGGGAAAACAAAAAGAGGAATGTGAAAAAAAAAAGGGTAAATACTTAGGTGCATGCGTTATTACATCTATGCTTTTGTGTCTTGCTTTGGAGATGGCAGCAATAATTCCCTTTACTGCTTTACAATTTATAAGTCAGAGTCAGATACTAGAAAATGTTCTGACATAATTGCTGGTAAACTGCCTGTACCCCCAGCAAACCAGGAGCTGCTCATGAACAAAGAAATGGAGAAAGATAAGCTCACTTTTATCATGGGTGTTCACTCTTTCAAAGAGGACTAAAAACACAGCATGACTCAAGTGCATGGGTGACAAATTCCCACAAGATCACCGAGATTCAGGTATGCTCACCGGTGTCCTGCTAAGAGCCCTCATTGTGGGAAGAGGGGACTTCACCTCCTCACCTCTAGGTGACCACTTCCCCAGTTGCCTGTTAGGGTTGTGACAGCCTTCAGCAAGGAACATCTTATTTAACCAAGTACTTTATCTCCATCTGAGTTAAAGCAAAATCCAAGTGGGAATATTTATTTACAGCATCCAAAATAGACACTGCAGCAGCAAGGGTTTTAAGGCATAATAAAGAAGGCTATAATCAGCTTACTTACAAGAGAAAATATAAAAGGTCCTTTTTACTCCATCTCCTTATTTGCTGCAAGTAGTCTTCAGACATGTCAGGGACACTGTTTCTCTGCATGCCATGTGTCACAGGCTGCACTTGTTAGAGAAAAACCTTTCCTCCACACCACCATTTGTAACTAATCTTCTTTCCAGGGGCACTGAGCAGATTTATTTTTTCTTTTAGAAACTTTCTGTCTTTCCATCTGAAACTTACTTACTTTTAACTTACTCAGCAGATGATCTTGACACTTCTCCAGTTAAATTAAGAAGTCTCACTTCTCTGGAGATGCAAATGTCACTTTGTCAGAGCAGCTGTCATCCCCTGTACTTTACTAGCCAACAAGAACCTACTTGACTGAATGCCACTTTACCTGCTGAACCTTTCCTTCCCTGCTATGGTGACTCAATTGCTTTTCATACGAAAGTGTCTCCAGGCACTGAAGTTTGAATTTAAAATGAGCTAGAACATTCATAAATATCCTTGGCACAAACATCCAGTGCAACAAGTGAACACAGTCATTATCATCGCTTGAATGAGATGGTAATGTTGGGCTCAAGGCAAGTGAAGGAGACAGAGAGGAAAGCCTTTCTTCTAAACATGCATGAAAATATCTCAAAGCATTGACAGCAGAACAGCCTTTGGCACCTGCAACAGATATTTTCCTGGCAAATGTCGTATTTTCAATCCACATTAACTCTCTGTGGAATGAGAGGCAAATACAAATTGCAATCTAAGGGGAAAGTCCAAGGATTTTTGTATGTACACTTCAATAAGGGTCAATTTTATTTCAAAAGTCAGTCTCGAGATGACCTTCTTTTAAGGCACTCTATATGTTTCTGAATGGGATGACAAGGAATGACAGTGGAGCTGACAGCTCTATTAGCTGCAGAAACAGGACAGGTGAAAGCTGTAGTATCACCTCTGAATAATGAGCTGGATTTCAGAATGCAGCCCAAATTCTTGCAGGACAAACCATGATGTGACAGGTTAGTGGTAGATGAAGCAATACAGCCTGAGGACTTCTTTTATATCCAGGGCCTTTCCTAACATACCTACTATAGATAGTACAAAAAAGGCAGGACAAGTCCTGCCTAAGAGCTGCAGGGTCAGGGGAAAGCAGATTTCAGTGACCTGAAAAAGGCTTCCTGGGCAAACCTTTGAGCAAGATGCTGTGGGTGTAGTCATCCCAGTGTTTTCCCTGGCAGAACTCCTGTCTAATCAGGTTGATTATTTCTCACCCTACCCTCTTGCAGCACAGCTATCGGGTCTGGAGTTAGTGGCTCTAAAGGTACAGGGAGAGATTTTGTCCCAGGTTCTATTCCAGAAACCTTCCTTTGTCTCTTTACCATCAAGCAAGACAAGACAGGAGTCCTAGGGAGGAGCCAGGCTGTGATCCTACACCCTGGCATGGATGGGGGCAAGTCCACTCATAAAGGCATTAAAGTGTGATGATCAAACGCAGTTACACCAGGGTCCAAGTCAAGGCTGGTGTTTGCCCACAGCCAGGAAGCCCTCTGTGAATTACTGACATTCAGTGCATTCAAACCAATGTGGTTTTACTCCTATAAAAACATGCATTTGAATTATAACAAGCAGTCCAGACACGGATTGATGCTAGGCTTGGCTAAAACACTGACAGTTGCTCTTTTTTGTTTCTTCTTGCTTCTACAACAGTTAGCTATTGTAGAAATGTGCTTCTTCCAATTTTTTCCAGAGAAATGCTTAACTGAAGAAATTCTTTACCTCAACTTCCCCTTTTTAGCCAGTGAAAATAGAATTGTTAATAAAGACTGAAGAGGAAGGGGAATTTTTTTTTTTTTAAGTAACAAAACACCAAATTATTTTTGTTTTCATCCTGAGGTGGTATGATGGCCATGATTTACTGGGAGGAGGAAAATAAGGGAGAAAAAGAAAAATCACCAAGAAAAATAAGACATTCCAATAGATACTTAGGCTACTAGTTTTGTGGAAAAACAGGGAGGTTTTGGGGGGAAGGTTTTAAACCTCTTTTTATTATGTATTTAATATAGGGCAAAAGTCAAGAAAAGATCAGAAAAAGGCCCCCTATTATGTGCAAGCATAGAGACAGACACACAATAGACATGGGGACAATATTGTCTGCCATATTCCTAAGTCAAATCCTTGTCAGTGCTGCAAGAGAGTGAAAATCCTTGTAGGATTCTTTACATTCTTTCATGTAACATCTCTCAGCAGCTGCTCTCTCCCTGCATTAACACAATTCCCAACACATTAAATAATAATAAAAGAGTTATTTCCATTGTTTAGCTTATAACTTAAGTCTGAAAGATGCAGAAGGGTCTTCATTTGTGAAATGGTGAAAATAAATTTAATGGGGAAACAGGAGGTGCTACCGGTTACCTTTCAACTATTCTCTTATTGAATGCACTAAATATACTTCTCAAACTTATTTTCAGATGGAGAGTACTGCAATTGCTGTATCTCTGCAGAGAAAGAAGAGCAAAAATATTGCATGTCAGCCTGAGAAGAGCAGATATGGAAAGTGTTCCATGGGACTAGAGAGTGACAAGAGATTCAGAAGCTGCAAGGCATTAATGAGGTGCATTGATTTAATTAGCCAGCATAACATCATTTATCATGGCAACCATGAGAGATGTGCCCACAACAGTCACTGCCTGAAGGTCACACTCACATGGAACATTTCTCCTATGCCACACAAATGTCCAACTGTAAAAACCTGTTCTATCCAGGCTTGGAAAGAAGTCACTGAAAGACAATTTTGAAAAGCTTTCACACAAATAACAGAGTGATATATGTTGTCATCAGGCCGATTTGATACCTTAATATTGTGAAGTTTCTGGATTCCCAATGTGGGAAGTAAACAGTAAGGACTGATTTTAAGAGTGTTATCTGTAACAGAGTCAGAATCATCAAGTTTTAGGACATTTCATGTTTTTATAACAGCACATCTATGCCTGTCAGTTTTTTCTGCCTTTTCATTATTCAGGAAAAAACTTAATGATGAGGCTCTGAAAGAATTCTCAGTAGCAAAAAGCTTCATAATGGCTCATTTATGGTCTCAGCTACAGAGGGGTAAGACTCCAGTACACTGATGAAGTGAAAAGAGTTCCTGGGGTATAAATGGGTGTTGCATATAAGCAAAACCTTATAAAATAAGGGCCTTGTTACCCTTGTAAAATCGAGGCTTAGGTCTGATACTTTGGCTAATTAGAAGAGGACTATGGGAAAGTGACTCGGCTGAATTAGAGGTAGAAAAGCAAGTTATATAACCATTATGTGTTCACATTGTGGTGCATGGTGGTTGGTTGAATTATCTATGTTATGATTTAAAACTATGTAACTGATAAAGGTCTAACTGCTTAAAAAGGCCTGGTTTTTGCAGTAAAGCTGTTCTCCTTTGCACCTGCCTGGGGACCCTGTGTCACTTTGCTTTGTACAAATGGCAGCTTAATTTGGAGCTAAATTAGAAACCATTTGTCAGCTGAGATATCCAACAGCATTCAGTGCTGCCTCTCTGACACTCAATAGGTTTCCAATTGGAATTTCCTTACACTAGTAAGGAAATGGTTAGTATTTTTAATTAATTAAGTTAATTAATTAATTAATTAATTTTAATTAAGTTTTAATGTAATTTTCTTTTTCATTTTCTGACTTACAAAGGATTTTACAAACATTTATAAAGTGTTTTGCAAGTATTTACATTTGTTTCAGTTTTAAGCAGCATATGGGTCTATTAACCTTTCCTAAGCATGTGTTTCTTCTAAGCTCAGCTTCACCCCTGACCACAGCTGAACCCTCAACCAGGGGAATTTCAGATAGAGCACAACAACTCAAAACTTTGCAAAGCAAAAGCCCTCCTGCATTTCATGGGATGGGAAAGTGTTCAGCACTTAGACCCACACAAGTGACAATCTGTGGGGTGGGATTTGGCTGCAGGGACTTTTGCTGGTGCATCTTTGGGATGCCTGAGTTGAACAAGAATGTTGGAGATTAGAACCCACTCACAATTTTGTTAGTGAATCTATTTCTGCTGTATTTAAACTGCCTTTGCATTAGTTGCACAGGAGAGACAGACTGAGGGATTTTTTTTCTCTTCCAGAGAGAAAACAGTGTTAGGTTGTTCTGGCTCTGTTATGTGCAGAACATCTCCTGACACCTAGTTCTAATTCTTCTCCCTTCATCTCCTTCACCCCTTGCTTGTTACCTTTTAAAATTTCCTTCGGGGTAATTTAAAACATTATTTTTAAATTTAGCACAGTACCAAAGGACCATTTCTAGCACAAAATGGCCAAAGTAATTGCCCAGAGAAGCTGGTGTCGCTTTCAGAGGTTAGAGGGCTCTGTTCCTGCTGACAAAAGAGATACAGGTTGCACAGACATCGGAGTATTTGCATGGTGCAGGAACAGCGTGAAAGGAAAAAGCCTGGAGAGTAGGGGTTTAGTGAGAATGCAGGCAGACATCAGGGCTTGCTGGAAGAGTTCAGCTTTCAGCTTTCCACCCTGTTTCATGCAGTATTTGCTGTTGGACTCTGCCTTATTCTTCAGGTGCTATTTCTCTTGTGCAGTACCAAGTAAGAAGGCAACATCAGCAAATAAGTGAAATTTTGTCCGATACCATCTATTATGAGGGACAGGACATTTCTTTGCCTGCACCTCTGTTAAACCTTCCTATATTGCATACCCTTCCTAATGACCTGTAGGATGTTCAGCCCAGCTAATATGATGAAACTCAGATTATACAAAAATAGCACATACTTGAGAAGTCACCTCTTTATGCTTCTGTCAGTGGCAACACGGGTAGGCAGCATCCCTCCTAGGTCTTAGCAGCTGCCTGTAAAAGAAGGGACACCCCTGACAATTTACCTGATTAACTGAAGTGCAGATTTTCCACTTTGGAAAAGGGGTCTCCTATAATACCTTGCAAAGACAGGGCTTTCCCTGCTTTTGCATGGCAAATGTTATATCTGGAGTTACACCTAATCCATGCTCCTTTATATGAAGCAGGAAATTCCAAATCTGTGACCAAAGCAACACACATACTGTGTAACCCTTTTAATTTTTGTTTTTCAAATACATGGATTAGGAGACAAAACAAGCAACATATGCTTTAAGAAGATTGGATATTACATTAATAAAAACTCTGTGAAAGTGTAACTGTGCTGCTGCACTTTAACAAAAAGCAGAATTCCCTAGACTTGCATTGGCTCATTGGCTAATATAAACCTGCAGTCTGTTTGCTGGAGAAGCCCAGATACTCTGCTGATCTCAATGAAAGAACAACTGCAACTAGAATAAACACCCTGGGATCTTGAAAAACTTGGGAAGATACCAGCTGCTGTTAAACAGCACAGAAATAAAAGAGTCATGAAACTAATAAATACATACAAACAGGTTTAAGCTGTCCTCTTTAGAAACACTCTCCCATGAGTTAAAGATCTGAAAATTTAGCTTTTAACAGCTCTGGCATACAAGGAACCAATACAAGTATTTACCTGTGTAAATTTATCCCCTGTGTAAGTGCTTCACTTCTTGTTCTTGGCTACATAAATCAAAGGCAGGGTAAATGCATTACAAGTTAAGAGAAGGAAATAATATGATCTCCTAGCAGACACTGGGAGCAACAGCTTTCCACTTATGTGCCAAAATGCCACACAACTCTTAGTCTGGAACAAGATACGCCTTGTTTTAGAAACAGTCTGTAGCAAATCCATATTTCATCCACTAAATCCTTGACTGCTTAGCCTAAAACTCACAGTCTTTTAACATGTTTCTCCTCATAATATCTCTTCCAAGACTAGAATGTGCTTTTCTCTCATTTTGTAGGCATAGATTAAGGACAGAGCTATAGACAGGTGCAGATGCACAAAGAGGAACAAAGTGTCCAAATCCCAGAGTGCTTGCCACAAAGCCCCAGCATCCAGTTACACTGGTCAAAAGCCGTAGTGGGAAGAGATGGAAAAATCTCTATTCTGATATAATTTGATAGTGAAGAAGGATGGATAGAGTCCATATAGATGCTCCTGATACATAAAAAATACCTCAGAATTGTGGATATACCTGAAAGTGGGAGACAAATGGATAATACAACATTGACCATGTTGTTCACATTTTGTGCTCACAAATCAGTTTTCTTTTGACAAGACTCATTTTTCTCAGCAGTATCTTTGTCTCCAAGCCCTTGCCAAACAGTTATAACTTCATCAGTGCATTTGGGGATACATTTAACAAAATTGCCTTTTGCAGAAGGGAGATGGTACCAAAGCAATGCAATTCTGAAAAACAAAAACACAGAGGGAAGGAGAAAAGCTATCCTGAAAATCTAAAGAATATGACCCTTAATTTCCTAATAAAATGCTCCAGTGCGTTGTTGCTTACCTATTATTCTCTTTATGAATTACAGGAAAATAAAATTACCATAATTTTGCAATGTGTGCAACATAATTTCATTTTAAGGAAAAGAAGCCAAAATTGTGCTTTATTATCAAGGAATTATGTCAGTATTAAGACGGCTCTAATGTGACCTTTGATCTTGAGTTCTTTATGAAATCAGATGCACAAGGTACATAGTTAGTAACACAGCGAGCCTGGTGTCTGAAGTTGTTTCAGAGGCTGTGTCTAAACACATGACAATCTCAGAATTCCTTAATGCTTTCCTCTAAATCAAAAACATTTTCATATACATCAACAAACACACCCATGCAGAAATTATGTGACTAAAACTTCAAGGCAGAAAATATCAAATGTTAATGTGCATGTGTCCCTTTGTCCATTACTGTATCATCTTTGATTAGAGGATAATTTTAAAATTAATAAATAATAATAGCTTGGCTTACCTTCTGCAGCTGTACATATGACATTTGTTGTGCATTAGGGCAATAAAGAACATGATATAATACACAAACCATATTACTAATCTTCAGGAACTCTGCTCATTCATCTGTCCTTCCCCTCATAAAGCCAGGCCACCAGCCCTAGCAGGCTGTTGTTTGAACCAGGTTAACATGACATGGGTTGCTTCTTGAAATGGGCTTAAGCTAGACAAAACATTTCTAGCTGGGGATGGAGGCAGAGGGATGCAGAACATCCTGAGGACAGGGCAACCAGCCCTTGGCTGATCAGTGAAGCCTGCATTTGAGAAACACTACTAAGTGACAAGGCAAAAATTGTGTGGTGTATACCAAATGTTTTTAAACACAGCTTGTAGATTAACAAGTTCCTTCCAGCTACACTTTGTCAGTGACCTAATACCTGCTGTTTGTGCTGCTGTCTCATGGAGCTTTGAATCAAGTCCCTGATCTCAAAGTCCTCTCTTCAAGACACCTGAAAACCTGGGCTCAGGACAGCTATTGCACTTCCCAAGAGAAAAAATTTTCACAGTGGTCTCTTCACTTACGGAGGGACCTCACACAGGAAGTCTGGACCATGGCAAATCCAAACACCTTCCGCTCCTAGGCATGCTTCTGTCACTCACCTCTTCTAACAGAGTCACCAAGAAGGTCGTACATTTGAAAATAGCAAGAGACTGCTCCATGCTCATCCCCACCAGAGCAGGAAATCAGGCACTTTGCACCTCCTTCTGCAGAGAGAAAGGGTGGGTCCCACTTGCGAGGTGCTACCGGTGTTCCAGAAGGCACAAAGCTGCTCTGACACGGCAGCGCTGACAAACTCCCACCACGCAGAGCTTATGCAGGATATAGTGCATTATTATTGGCCCGCGATGTAAATAACATTACATATGGAAAAAGCAAAGCACAGATCTGTCTAAGGTCTGTCAAACACCTCTTTGAAAGTTTATACACTCAGGCAGGAAAAGTCTGAATTGCCCAGGCCCTGCCTGTAGCCATGCTATGGACACAACTATCAAAGTTGTAACATCAAGCATCCAAGCTCAGGCCAGCAACACTTTCCATTAACAATACCAGAATATGACCCTTGTTTTGCTCCCACTCCCATATAATTTGGTCTCAGTTTATCATCAGGTATTCACAGCAGAAGGATGGAATGTAACACTGCATTTTTTTTAAGGAGCATTTGCTCATTAGAATCCCAATCTTTTTGTACCAAAATCTAAAATTAACAAACCCATCTGGAACAAAATAAAATAAAATAAAACAACCGCAAACTGACCAACCCATTGCTTATTTAGCAACCCATTGCTAAATAAGACTGAGATAATCTGAAATTTTTACCTAATGGCTCAAGTGTATAATACTCCAACACTGCTCTACCACAGCAGGGGGCTCCATTCACTAGACCATTTGTCTTTCATGCATGATCAGGAACAAGTACTGCCCAGTGAGTGTCAATAAGAGCTGAAAGGCTGATTCTGCTTAGTAGATCAGTCCTGGAACAGGGCTCAGGAGGACATCATCAAGATCCTGACTCCTGCTGAGGTCTGAAATGAACTTCCAAGGTTCAAATCCTCAGCAGAAACCCAAAAGAGAGATAAATGGCTTGAGGGAATAGTAGTCCTGCCTATAAACTGATCTTATTAAACATTTTCACTAGTGACCATAGCAGAGTGACATGGTTCACTAGAAATGTTATAGGAACACTTGTTGATGTGACAGTCAGAAGCATCATAAATAAAGATGAGGATCAGAAAAACTAAGGAAAGGATCAACACACACAGTATGAGATCATGTACTTATGAAATAACCAGATTCTTCTGCCAGAGAATAATGGCATTCTTTAGGTCTTCACAGTTGGAAATGGAAGGGAAGAAGAGCTGGGGTGAGCCAGCCTCTATCAGATTTGAGAAGAACTCACAAATACATGAAGTGAGGTATTCCCAAAAGAAGTAAGAAAGTATTAATGTCTCTTTGCTAAGATGCATATCTCATGCATAATTTGCTCACTCACACACAATGGAGATTAATTCAAGCAGGCACAGACACAGAATTTGGTAGAATGCCAAGTTTATCTTTGGGAATGAAACCATTAATAAAATTAACATTGAGGAGATAGAATTGTTCCCTAAGTACAAACTAGAGTTTAAGACCCCAGGAAGGAAACTGCCTACATTAAAGAATGCTGTTGGCACAACAACAAACAGGTGCAGTACAGCTGGGGATACACTCATCTCAGAAATCAGAAGATTTCTATCACAAGAATGAAACTCTGGGTCAGGTTTTCAGTAAGGACAGCAGGAGAGAAAAAACCAAAATCAAACAAACTGATCAGTTTTAGGGTGGATTAGGATATGAAAGTAACCATATGAGAGAGAACCATGTGGACGAGTGCCATCTATAAGAGGAGATTTGGTTTAAGGGTTGGAAAAGTCACACAGGTTCTGAATTCCAGGTCTTTCAAAAATACTTTACAATTATGTTCTATGGCGAAAATAAAAATCATTAATTCTAATAATGTAACATCTGCCTAGGAGACAAAAAATCCCCCTTAAAATGTTAAATGATACACTAAAAAACAAATAGTCCATGTGAGGTCTTCTTTACTTACTAGTCTTCTGGTAACTGTAACAACAAATTGCAATTAATTTCTATCTAATATACTTTGTGTAAATGGTGACTCCTCCTAAGCAAGTGTCAAAATCTAGAAGCAGAAGAAGGTAGAGATTGTAATGGATTCACTAATAAATCCATAGCTAACTAGAAATATTTGCAAAATAAATCAGCGTTACTGTACGACAAGATGTTCTTTTGTATTCATGTGATCAATGAAAAAAATAGCCTAGGAAATACGTTTTTATTTGCAAATTACAATGCCAATTCCAAAATCCCCAGCTTACTCAGATGTTTATTCATATGCCTGTTGCAATCTAAAGAGCACTTTTAAGGACAGAATAAATGTCTCTTTCAGGCAGGTTGCTAATATATTTTCCTTCTCAGCATCTCAGAACCCTCTGTTGCATGATGTCCTTTTGTGGGGCTCGTTCACACCTTGTTTACCTGCACAGAGAACTGCCTGAGTGCCAGAGCTGTGTTTGCTGGATCGGAACAGACACTGCTCTTTGTGCTCCTGAGATAAGAGGGTGCAACAGTCAAGCTGGTTTTGTGCATCTCAGCCACAAAATATGATCTTAATAATTACTGTGAATCAACTAAAATAACAACTCATATCTTCTTCCCAATAGCTATAAATTTAAAAGGCGCTCTTAATTTAGTGCTTTTTCATCTTGCTTCACATGTTTGAGAATATTTATTCCAACAAATTCACAAAACCTTTCAGCAACAAAGCACAAGCTGTAAATTGTCCCATACCTCAGTTTTCTTTCAAAGCTCAGACAAAGGACTGTTCCTGCCGTTTTCGTATTATGTCCACATAAATCAAAGCCCAGTAAAGGACAAGTCAAGTAATCTGAGTAAACAGGCTACACTATATATACAACTGAATTGTTGCATGTCATGCTTCCCATTAGTCACAGATAGAAACTAGAAACTTCTGACAAGGCTGACAAAGAAACTGAAAGTAGAGCCATTGCATCCTGGATATACTCAACAAGCCTGTTAACCTAGACTCCATCATGAAAGAGCTGATAGAGCACTGATTGAATTTCTTTCTCCCCTCTTCTTGTTTTACAGCCAATGGCCTTTCTTGCAGGAACAACACTTGTGAGCTGTGCAGCGCCCTCTCATTTTGATGGTTCAGTGATGGAACTGACTCCATGTCTGCCTAGATGTGTTTTCATGCTTTTCTCAGATATAGTCAGCCCTGTTCCTATCTATGTGCCAACTCAATTTTATATTCTGAAATAGGACTGACAAAGGAAGAGAAGAGACTTCATCTCCCTCTTGTTACACTGAACATCGCTGGCTGATATAAATTGGCAACAACTCCATTAAAGTTGGGACAGCTACATCAGCTTTATCATGTTTGATGGTCTGCCATCTGATGATCTGTGCAACTTAGCTGATGGCCACACAGGAACCTTTTTCCCAGCTGCACTGCTGAGAAAATGGCCTTGTTGCTGATGGGAAAGTGCTGAGTGTTATTTTACAGTCAGATATTTAGAAGTGAGGACACACACGTAGTAAAAGACAAGATGCCCAGCCCAGTGGGGATGTAACAACCCAGTGTCAGTAATGAAGGTGTAAAGTCTGTTTCACAAGCCCCTCACTGGTGGTGCTGCTACAGGTGCATGGTGAAGCCCATCTGCAGCTGTGCCATCCTGCCTGTGCTACAGAAACCTAGTTATCACAAAAATACGTAAATAGTAAATGCTTTGCAGTCCTGAGGAAATTATTAAAAGCATGTAAGATAGACTTATAGATGTTTTATATTTTGAAATAGTTTTCTATTTGCACTGACAAATAGATATATAATTATATTATCACTGAATATAAGAAGGTAGAAGAATCATCTATCACTAAGAACACAGATCTGACCTGTACAATCCATGTGTAAGACACCTAGCTGGGAATAAAGCCTGAGACAATAGCAGTACTGCCATGTTAAGAGAACATCAGCCAAACACACTGAACCCCAGAACTGTGGGACCTGCACCCAGCAATTGCTATCCACAGCAAGAAAAATTACATGCTATTCAACACTTACAGCCACACTCAGGTATTAGAAGACACAGATGTTGCTACTGAGCCATTTTCATGCGGACCTGCAAAATTCCTGATATTCTGTGAACGTTGCCAAATGCTCCCTGGCATCTGCTATAAGGCAACTCAGCCTGTTCTGAATGAATAAACTAAAGCTGTTTCAAAAGGCAAGAGTTGCTCAATGTCTCTATAATTTGTTCATCTGCAGATTTTGCAGTGCTTCTATGACAGTGATTCAATGGTAGCAAAAAACTCCATGGAGGTATACCAAAAGGAATGAGGTTGATGAGCTAAAGCAGTACCTCAAACAAGTTGCCTGTCATTTATAATGGAGCACAGTCAGCTAGGAGAGGAATGATAGGACACAAAGTCTAAAATTGAAACCACAAAGTGATCTTTGGGAGGAATGAAGATGAAGGCAGCAAAGCAAAAAGAAAATGACTGGAAAGCATTTGCATTTAAACCTGGTATGTTTGAGAGCAGAATAATCTATTGTAAATTTTAATTAAAGCTGTTCCTTATATACAAAAGTTTCTGTACACAGAAAATTAAGACAGAGGCTTACTTGCCCTCCAACCCACAGGGTAAGGCCAGTAGACCTCTCTGATTAACCCATTTGTTATTATTATTCACTTTATCCTAACCTACTCTAGCAGGAATTTAAACAAAGCTAGAAAGACACCCTAATTTTGGAATTAAAAGAGCCCCACTGGGACTCAATCAGATATGCCAATTTACTATTCCAGTTAAATGGTCACCCCTTTAAGAAAAAATAGCAAGGCCTACACAAACATAATTACCTTGTGACCCATTAATGACAGCAATAATATTGTTGTTGTTGCTAATGGCAAGTACAGTACTGCTCTGACACACAGGCATGTTTTCTGCACCACAGCAATAGCCAGCTTTATAATCTAATAACATGTAAGAATTACAGCTAACATTTTTAATATCTTCTTGGTGCCATACAGTATTTGGTAACTGCCTTAGGAAAGGATGCACATCTCAGATAATGCAGGTTGGAATAATTTATTAATTATTATTACTTCAGGACTTACATTGTGCTTGGCACTACAGAAAGCAAAAATTAAGACAGCTTCTGCAGTGATAAGTGCAGCCTGAAAGAGATAAAAATGCTGGGGAGAGAGGGCAAGCAATAAGAAGGACTAAATGTTTTGTAAGGGCACAGCTTCTAGGCTAGCCCCTATCTTGGTGCTTGCTTTTCCATTTTCATGGAGCTACTCTCTGCACACTTCAAAACTAAACAAACTTTCTGTTATGGTTGTATCCCAACAGGGTATTTAAGCTAGACTAAGATGTACCACTAACTCTGGATGCAAAGCAAATAACAGAGTAACTAATTGTACTTTGCAATTACACTACTTCTCAAAATGTTGATGTTAATAAGCAAACAAAAATAAAAAATACCCTGCCATTTAACAGAGGGAGAAATGGAGGCAAGAGCAGTGGTAGGCAAGGGTCAAGGAAGAAGTTGTGAGGGGAACTCAGCAGTCTTTCTGAACCTAAGTCCATTTTTTATAAGAGCCCATGGTTCACTGCAAAGATAACAAAGGCCAAGTTTTGCTTTTATGAAGCAGAGAGATTTCAAGAAAGTATCATATGAACCTATCAAACCTCAAATCCAGTACTGGCTCAGTAGGAAATGTGACATAAAAAATAGGAGGGAAAAAAAAAAAGACCTAATAAAGTTGTCTTCAGAAAGAGGAGTTCTGAATAATGTATTGCCTGGTACCTGGGAAAGCACACAATCATTTATTTTCTGAACATGGCCAAATTAATCTATTTCAAATGGAAAGACATCTGAGACAATCATATATTACCATATGTGGTCTGATATTTCCCAGTAATTCCAGTAGCTAAATGTCAGTAGAAGTCTCAGAGCTAGAATCAAAGAAAGGGAAAAATTACACTAAATATGTCAAATTGTCCTGCTGCTGGTATGGACACAGACAGACAACTATGACCATTGAGAAGGAAAATGTCCTCAAATGGGAGAGCAGCTTGAACAGAGAGACTGATTCTTTTTGTTTTGAGGAATTCACAACTTTTCCTGCAATTGTGGTGGGCCAGCCCTGGCCAGCAGGTAAGTAAGCACCCATTTGGCTACTCACTCATGCCTTTGTTCCTTTACCAGCATGATGAGGCTGTGAACAAGAAGAAAGAAGCAAGAAAATATGTGAGTTTAAAGTTTAATAAATGAAGAGGAAAAAAAAATCAAACAAAAATGGAACCAAGTGATGCAAAGGCAGTAATTCATCACTTCTCACAAGCAGACCGATGCTCAGGTATTCTCTGAGCAACCACAAACTTGGAAGACACCTCTCTTCCCTTTCTTCCTCTACCACCACTTTCACTGCTGTGTTTGATGCTGTATGGTACAGGATATCCCCCTGGCTAATTCAGATCAGCTGTCCCTGCTGTGTCCCCCTGCTAACTTCTTGCCCCTCTTTACTGGGGAAAGTGGGTGCAGAGTGAGAAATAAGAGAAAGCTCACCTATAGTCAAAATACTGATGTTGGAGCCACAAACCACAGCACCATAGGGGCTGTTATGAAGAAGGTTGCTTCATACATGCAAAATAAATAAGGGGTAATTTAAAGAAGCTGAAAAATATTTTAAAGATGGAATATTTTGGTGTAGTATGAATTATTTCCTTCCATAAATTGCTCAGTCATACTTAGATATTTATCTGTTGTTGGATAGTTATTCTTTTTAGATGTTATTGTTAATTGTTTACTATTGTTACTTATTGGCTACTAAGTACCTACTATTAGAAGATATTTAAAATAGATATTCAACAAGGTAAAGGCCTTGTCAAGCCTCTAAAGGGGAGAAATGATGCCTAAGTTTTAGCATTCATATTTTTAGATTTTGTGCTGCCTAGGTGTGTAGTTCTGAGCTGCATATTAAGTGTTAGTAAGCTCTCTTCACAGAGTAGGTAGACAAAACAGTTCCTTTTCTAGCTTGAGACCAAGATCAACCATAACAAGTTTCAGACCCAAGAGCATAAGCAACGGTGGACTGAAGAGACAAAACAAGGAGGATGGGACCTCATAATCTGAACCTGTAATTGGACAATTGACCCAAATATGCAAATGGACCAAAACTTATAAAAGTGTGAGATCTCGTGATCAGTCATTCATTTTTTTCTGACTATTTTGGGTTCATCTTGGGTGTTGCCCTGGTTGGGCTCTTGTGCTGTCCAAGGTGTATCCATTAAAGCCTTTTAATAAATCCCTACTTTATTCTTTAACTCTATCTAGCCTCTGTTCTAGGTCAGCCTTCTCAAGGCATCATGGGAACCTGAAGCTGTCACAGAAATTAGGCAGAACAAATGGTAAACTAATTTAGAAAAAATATTTTATTCATAAAATTACTCAACATTGGTGCATAGACAAAATATCTTGGAGCAAGATAATTTTATCCCTGAATATGAAAGTCAGAATAATTGTGTTCTTCCTTCAATACTGAAAACTAAAATAATAACAGAAAAATTATATCCAGAGTGGGTGCTGCGAGGCCTCAGCTCCTTGTCTTTGGATGTGTAAAACTGAGGTATCCAACACTTTGTAAGATCCCTTCCTACGTTAGGATCATTTAATGAGTAAAGGGCATGCCCTTGAAATAATAATAATTATTCCAAATAACCATAAAACTTTGATTATCCAAAACATCATATGATGTAGGAATGCAGAAACTGTCTTCCTTCACTCTCAAGCAAAGAGGCAAATCTTAATTCAGAAACAATATACATGATAAACATAAGTTTTACAAAAAACAGACTTTATGTTTTAAAGTTGGACCTCTAACTTCACCAGAACAAAGAAGGCAAAGAACTCACATTAGTATCCATGACATTTTAAAATATTTGCTACCAGTTGTGAACTTTCCTAAGCATATATACATTGCTATCAAACACTGGTAAATGTAGTACAAGATACACAGGGAATTTCCTTTTGGCAGTGAAGACATCATAATAGTCATCCCAGCTGGGTGTCATAGGAGTGACAGGTAAGCCACTCTTAGAATGACATCTAAGAATGCACTGGATACAAAAGTCAGCTCTGTCTTTGGTTTTGAAACACATTCAGATATGAAAAATACACACACCCACCCCACCCCATTTTCTTCTGTATTGCCTGGGGATTTTCTTATTGAAGTCCCATCATTAGAAGTTATCTGCACACATTTCTGCTGAAAATAAATCTAACAATAGTTTTCAACACAGGTATCTTCATTCTTCACATCTTCAAAAAGGCAACCTATAAAAGGATGCAAAAACAATACTGTGATTAATTTCAACATTGCAGGTAAAACAAAGATGCTTCTTTGTATTAACAGAAATTATATATTATAATAATATTTTTACTTAACATCACACTAATGCAATGAGAAAACAGAGGCTGTATTTGTTATTTTTACACCTCTACCTAACATGTCTCCTAAAAATTCTCAAACTTTCTTTTTTTGTTCAACCACTGCCTGCATTGCAGAACTAAAACTTTTTTCCCCCAGGAGAACAAAGAATGTTTATCTCATCTAAATTCAAAGGCTATTTGATAGTAGTTTGAAACTAGCTTAGATTAAATCTTTGATACATTCCCAGTTTTGTCTGAATATTAGTTTGTTGGAACAGTGCTGTCACTCTAAGTCAAATCCTGATTCCAAAGTCACGATGAAAAGTCCAAAGTCATACAGAAAACTGTCTTACATTTTGAAATAACCAGGAACCAAAATCTTACCTGAAGGGAGAAGACAAATACTTGTATATGATCAGAAGATAGCAAATGATGTACCTCTTCTCTTTACTGCACTAAGTGAACTGTCTAACAATTATTTAGAGGGAAGGTGATCTATCAAATACAAGAGATCTATAGGATTTCTGCTGTTCCAAATTTATTTGCTCTTGGTCACATGCATGCAGCAGTTTCTCCTGTATGGCTTTGGTTTTGTTTAGCCTTCTTCAGGATCTGCAGCATACTAATGCAGAAAGTTAAGTTAGCTGACTGGAAATGAAACACATCCAGATTCTTATCTGCCAAGGAGATTGCTTCACATATTTTTTGCTGACCACAAAGACAGAAAAACAGATGTACAGATGCCTTCACAAAAACACAAAAAAAAAAAAGAAAAAAAGACTATCAGGTTACACAACTGTCTTCTGAAAAGATACAACTTATTTCTCCTGACCAATGAAAAACATACAAGAAAAAGACTTCTGAGACAAACACTTTTTCAACTTTCTGCTGAAAGCTCTCTGCAAGAGCTTTCAATAGTCACTTAAGTGAAGATTAAAATTACCATCAATTAAAACTTTGAATTTTCAGAGATGATCCCAAACACCACTCTACTCAATGCTGTGATGAAACTCATGAAGCATGATGAACCAGAAGGAATTGAATGTAAGCACAAAAAATCACTGAGTATTCAGAATAGAGGATAAAATAAGAGTTAAAACACTCCTTTTGGGTCCTGTGCCCAAAGTATGTTTAAGAGAGTTATATGTCTGCTATAAAGGATGCCCCCAAAAAAAAGCAATTTTTAACATATATAAGATGGTTCTCAGAGAATCAGTCACACAAAGGATTCATGTCTAAATAATACATCTAGAAGGCATAAATGGGACATGACAAGAATTCTGGGTTAGGAACAGAAAAAAAATTATGCAAACTCACTTCCTGAACACTCTTTTGCTGCTCCAAGACTAACAGCAAAAACCCAGTAGAAAATTGCAGTTACCGCATGGAAGGGTTTATAAAGACAACAAAACTGAGATCCCTGAAATTTCCAAATCATTATTTTCTTCTTCCAAACTGGAACTAAAATTCAAAAACAATTTTTTTTTTTGTCTTATATTAAATATAAGGAAGAGACTGGTTATTGTAAGGATGGTGAGGCATTGGAACAGGATGCCCAGAGAAGCTGTGGGTACCCATTCCCTGGAAGTACTCAAGGCCAGGCTGGATGGGGCTTTGAGCAACCCGGTCTAGTGGGAGGTAGCCCTGCCTGTGGTGGAAGGCTGGAAGGAGATGATGATCTCTAAGGTCCTTTCCAACCCAATCCAAACCATTCTATGATTCTGTGATTTAAAGAACATACATTTTCAGGAATGGTCTATAGGCAAATCTTGCCAGCAATCAGCTGTCTGACCAGGTTGGAAGTTGGCCTGCTTTTCCCATGAAAATCTCATCACACTGACACATGTCCATAAAGTGTTTTTTTCAGCTCCATCAGCATTCCCCAGCAGTAAGGTGCTACATCAAAATAATTTCTGTCAGCTCAACCAAGGGGTGTTGTAAAAACCAGAGACTGCTGATCATGTAGGGAAATTTACCCACTATGCCAAAGATTCCCATCCACAAAGAAAAAAATTGAAAGCAAATAAATATGCTTGTCACCTTTCTCATGATTTAGTTGCTCAGAAAAGTAGAGACATATATACATAATTATGAGCAAATGTAAAATCTTAGCTGTGTGGAAGAGTCATAAGTTATACAGGCTAGGAATGAAACCCTGGCACCAGGCAAATCAAAGACAAAACTCACATTGACACTAACAATGTGGGAGATTTCTCCTTGCGTTGCAAGGAAAAAATAGAAGAATTAGGAAAAGCAATAACCATCTCAATACACAAGACTCAAAATTTTAAGCAGATTTTTCTACCTGAGATTGCAGACTCCTTTGCTACACAGCTTTGAAGTGCCATTAGAGTGGATACATTTGTTTAATTTGACTGCTTGCTATATTTTATAATGCATGAAATACACTTTTCTTCTCCTTTGAGTTATTTGCAACATAAAGCTTCCCTAGACTGCTAGGCTCTCCTACTGCCCAATAAACTGAAAAGCAACAAAAGTAATAAATTATTACTGTCTGTGTTTATTTTTAGTATCAATGTGAATGAAAAGAGCACATTATTAGATCATTTCTACAGCTGACATATCAGTAAAAAAAATGCAAATCAAGCTGTTTAAAAAACACCTGCAACCCATGAAAGTACTTCAGAACAAAATCAACTGAAATGAAATCATTTATGAAGTTCCACCTTATCCATCCAAAGTTCAATATGAAGCATATAAAAGATTCCTTTATTATACTGTTACTGCAGATGCAGCTGGATATCTAAACAGCAGTAAATTATATGTTCTACATAATAAATGAATTACTATAGGTTGGGAAAATGGGACTACGTGGTTCTCCCCCAGATTCACATCTGGGGGATACATTGTCTACAGGACAGACAACTATTAGCTTCTTCCAGCTTTAGAAACAATACTTTCAGCAGTCTGCACATCAGTAGTTCACTGCTATGAGAGCATTTTGAAATAAAAATAATGTGCCAAACAGTTATTTCATCTACAAAGGTTTATTACTAAATTCAGACTAAAAGTCAGTTCTCTAATCAGTTTTTATTGACCTTAGCTCAGCACATTGTCCCCTTCTTAAAGTGTTCAGGGTAGCCAGTATTAATCCACCCTTAAGAACAATTTATGTACTCTACCATCCATACTTCTATGACAGGAGACATTGGTTGTTTTTTTTTTTTAGCTTTCCTCTCAATTATTTCTGAAGATTTAATCTTACTATGTCACAGAGTATCAAGTGTATATCAGCACTCTATCCCATTAGTTTCCACAGAGCCAGAAGCTGCCAAGACCTCTGGATAATGAACAAACATAAACTCCACATTTTCAAACATTTTAAGAGATATCAATACAGAGGGAGCACCAGAGCACCACAGACATATGAACAATAGATATATCTTACAAAATCACTCTTTTGGTAAACAACAAAGCAGCATCAGCTTTGTTAAAATCTCCCAGAGTCAGGACAAGTTAAGAAATCCAGGTAAAAATGCTCAGTTTTAGATGTGCTCTCTTTGGCTTTCTCAGGAAAATCACAGAATGGTTTGGGGTGGAAGAAACCCATAAAGATTATCTTTAGTTCAAATTCCACTTGATGTGAGCAACCTGGTCAAATGAAATATGTCCAAACACTGAGGAGTAAAAGGTAAACAGTTGCAACTTCTTAAAATATTTTTTAAACTATGGAGACCTAAGGAATTTAAAGATAAAAGAAGATGGTTCCAGATGGCTGAAGCTGGTGAAAAAAAATATTTTCTACCAAGTGCTAACAGTAGGTGAACTGGCAGAGTGGATGACTGCTGTAACAGAAGCAGGAGCAAGACAGAAGCAGCAAAACAACATATTTTAAAGAAATGCAATCTGTAAATCAGCTAAGCAAGGAAAAAGAAGTTTAATCTTTATATCAGCTGCAAGAACCATAACAAGAGCAGATCCTTACTTGCACAAAACAGGATATAATATGTCAAAAGTTGCATTCCCATGTTGCAACACAATGTTTGAAACTGTTCTTGTATTGTTCTCTTCTAAGAAGTCCAAGTGAATGGTGCAAAAAAATCCCTATGTATGTCTCTCAAAGCTGACAATGAAGGATTTTTAATACCTATGTCTCTCTCCTAAGAGCTAAATGAAAGTATGTAGAAGATAGAGAATTTCTCTTCAGTTTTAGAGAGGGAATTGTACTTCAGTTTACTCCTGCATAATTACAAAGGAAAATAAGGGGTTGAAAGTAGTTATGTATGCTTCAGTTTCAGCAGAAGAAATTAAATCTCTAAATGCTTCCTAAAATATGACTACTGTGTTTTTTTTCCACTGCACAACAAATAATAAAAAACCACCCAGCTCAAACCTGAAATTTAAATGTATAAAAGATATTTTACTCTTGTCTTCTTTCAACATTAGATCAATTTTTAAACACTAGCACACCCAGTTCATAATGCTACATGGTGTTTTAGAATAACACATCTTACATGGCTCTCTTAAATCATATCTACAGCGACAGTCTGTACATAGACAGATACCCATGCTTCAATCCTGCACATGTGCTAGTGTGAAATCAGGCGTGATGAAATGACTGCAGAGGAAACGGTGATTACACACCAGCAAGGCTACAGCCTACAATCAACATCAAATGCTGTATTTATTTCCACTCAAGGCTGACAGGTAATCAAGCAATGCCATGCCATCCATGTGCACAGGAAGAGAATAACCTTCCCAAAAAGACAAGGACAGCTGTGGGCAGACCTCTGCTCCTAGATCCAGCTGTGCTGGATGATACTAATCTCACAGGCTCATGGTGTCTCTCTGCTGCAAGTTACCATTCCTCTCTCCCCACAAACGACTACTTCAGAGTTTCTCCTACTGTCTGTGAAAACAGACTGATACACCAAACTCTGCCTTCTGGTCTGCACTAAATGGATGGGTTTATCCTAGAAACAAGAAAGGGAGGAATTGCACAAACAATTTTCCTGGCAGATCACAGGGGAGAGACAAATCTCTCTCTGGTGGAAATGAGAGTGAAAAGATGAGGATAGTGGTTTTTTCCACATGTACAGCTGGATTTGAAAGATAACATATACTCAAAGACTCAGACCAGTCTAATATATCCAGATTTGTATTGCTACAAATGTTATGGCTAGTGCTAAGTGTTATGGCTTAAGCCTTAATAACTACAGCTAGTACAACTGCTTGTGTGGTTGCAATTATACTGCAGTCAAGATGCCCTGTACATAGAATACACTTCTGCCTTGGAAAAAGAATCAGAGAAAGTGATATAAACATGTTTTGTGTGAATATAACTGAACCTACATATCCCTTATCCCCATATTTAATAATGTACTAATACCACTACAGGGACAATGTGCATAAACAGAGAAGGCCATAACCCTGCCTGACACACTTCTCACTCCTGTAAAATAATGACAGATCAACGAGTGGGAGGATTAAAGCATCTGCACCATGTCTAGATCCCAGCTCTATAAATGTTTTATTTCTGATAAACTCTGCAAGAAGTTTGGTGTTGCCATAGGTGCTGAAAAGAGACAGAGCAGGCAAAGGAATAAGGTCTTTCCCAGAGGGGAAACAGTGCTCCTTCCATTCCCTCACCACCACCAGAAGCAGTGACAATTTATAACTGTTACCATTACCCTTTGGATTAGCAACTACTGGCAATAGCTGGTTATAAATAGCTACATTAAATCTTAAGAGTTCACCTGCCTACCCACACCACACAGTTTATATATTTGTTCTCACCTAAAAATCTAGGATCAAGTCTGCTGATGCACAAATACCCTGTTCCAGAAATACATTTGGCAACAGTGTGAATGAATGGACACAAAGCAGATGGCATTAGATGAGCAGAGACGTGAGAGAACATTAACTGCTATATTTACACTTGCTCCCACTGAATCCAGAGACCCATAAAAAAAACAGCTGTCTTTTCCAGACTTGAATGTTACCAAGCTGTTGCATATTACCCCTAGATGTCTGGGGTGGCTTCTGGGGAGAGAAAAGGCATTTTTAGAGGAAACTGGAGAGTAAAGCAACATGTTCACTACTACAAGAGTAAGAGGAGCCAGAGACAGAATCATTATAGTTGGAAAAGACCTCCAAGATGATTGAACCCATCAATCATTGAGATGAGCCTATCTTGAGAGTATGCTATGTACTTGCCCCATAGGGCCTCCAGGTAGCCTGCAAACTCACTGCCTACACTCCAGCAGTAAAGGTATCCTCTGTAACTCTGATGGTCAGTCCTTTTTCTTCTGTACTCCAGGCTCTTGTGATAATAGCTGAACCTTGGGTCACTTGTTGCCTGTTTCTTCTATGGCATGGAGGTCATGTAAGCAGCCTTAACTGCTCAAACATCCCCTCCACAGCCCATCATGGCAGCCACTTAACACTGCCTGCCAACAATAATTGTTTCATGTTCTCTCACACAGGGAAAGTTCCCCAACATGCTTTAAATGCCATGCAATGAGAAGTCTGGTTTTGAGTATGCACCAGAACATGAAAAAGTGTTTTATCTAATTATCCTTCCTTTGCATTTTTGGTCTAAGAAAACCAAGAGAACATCAGCCTGTGCTCATAGCACCATAACTTCATACCACTAGATTGGTATGTCTTATTTTAAAATAGAAACAAAATTTTTTGAGCAAAAATGTCTCTAGAGGAACACAAGTTCCTTGAAAAGGTCCCTAAAACAATACTACAGATTGACAGGACAGATGCAGTTGTACAAGCCAAGTTTAAAATATTTAATGAAATAACAAAATGAATGTGTAGGGGCAGTCTAAAAGTGTTCAAGACTATCACTATCATACTCAAGTTCCAAAGAAACTAAAATACATCTGGCATACTCTCTCAGACTAACACAGCAGCACTGTGATGCAGGACTATGTCATGAAGGCAATAATGAAGCCAACAGAAGCACAGATTGTGGAGCCATGTTATGCCAGCAAACTAAAACCCTGCAAACTGGGTTGAAGAACAAAGGGATTTGGAATGGTGGCTTTGCAGTCTGACCCACTAACCCCTACAGACCTCAGATTTGGGTATGGAGGAGGGGACATTCTGTGAAGGACTCTTTACATCACTTACTCCACAGGATGTTGAGGTCACTCTTTAGCAGATATATCTGCAGGGAATTTCACATCTCAAGTATTGTGTTTGAGTACTGTGCTTCAAACAGCTTTAAGTCTTACAAGAAACATAATTTTGGTCAGTGCTATGCTACCACAGAAGCAGAGGAACAGAGGTGGCAATGAAAGCTGGGAAGAGCCTGGCTTCAGCAGACCTATCATCTGAAGAATGAAATTCCCCAGAACTCCTAGGAGAAGGCTGGGGAAAGGTAAGTCTTCCATGGTACAATGTGAAAGGCACTGTACATTTTTGGGCTTTCCAGTCTTCAATGCAGGAAGAAACTCATTAGATAAATCACCACTCAGATAAATCACTTCTGTCCAAGCTGGAGAAAATGTGAAATACAACCAAAACAACCAAGCAGAAAGAGAATTTGACTCCTTTCATTCAATTTCTAGTGGAATTGATTTCAACAAAAGCAAAGGTTTCCTTCCTTAAATATGATTTCTCAATCTGATAATGCACGTCAAGGATTTAAGAAATAAGCCCATCTATAAATCAGTATGCATTCTTTCAACCGAATCCTTCATAAAGTATTAATTTCTTATAATAATGGAGCTAGATTTGAAATGTGACAGAGATAAATGAGAAAAAGCAAGAGATTCCTCCAAAGTACCAGGCTGTGCATGTGTACTGCAAGCTATCACTCTGCTAGTGTTAACAGTTGCATGATGAAACTTGCCAAAGCATTAGAAAGAAAGCCACTGGCAGTTGCAAAAACAGTAGAAAATAAATCCCTGCATGTTTTTAGCTGATATGAAGACAATCAATTCTTTAACATAATAGATCAAGTAGTTCTTTGTGTGAAAAAAAGGAAGTTTTTTTGGGTTTGTTTTCTTTCAGAATGAGATGGCTATTAATCTTTTTGTTTCTTTACCTCTAGAAGCTCCAAAACTTCATGGCTTTATTTTGTTTTCTGCCAACCTTTCCTCATTAGCCTGTACTATTTTTATTTCCACAGCAGATGTTACTTCTTGAGGTACCCGTCATTGAGACAGGCACAGAAATAGCAGTATTATTTACTTTTGCTAGTCTTACAAACACTTTCTTGAATGTAAACCATAGCAGTGGGTGTATCTGGGTATTAATGTTACATTGCAATTACTGATATAAAGCAAACTGAGCTAAAAACTGCCTAGAATTTGGGATTTTCTTAGTCAACACCGGATGAAGTTTGGTTTTTACTGTAGTAGTCACCACACTCCGAACTTAAAACTAATCATGCAGTCAGAGCAGCATATATGTTTCTGCATCAAGTGGTTTTAAACTGCAGCAGAAAAACTTCTGTTTAAGCACATATATTCATGGGCAGTTGTGAAACACAGGTTAACCTAAAACAAACAAGGCACTGCAAGCTGCTGTGTTAATGAGCTGCATGCTAGCTGTATCCTAAAGCTAGACACATAAAGAAATTAATGCTTGACAGCCCCAATTGAAGCATATGATGCAGCTTCTAAAACCTTCTTAGCCTTGCTGAAAAGTGTATCATGAGGTTGAATTGGAAGAGAGTGGGTCTGCCAACCCTTTCCTCTGCATTCCAGTGGGCTATTCCACACTCACAGTCTGCAGTCACGGCAGGACTTGCACGGTTCCCTGAAAGCCATGTCACTTGAAACCTTTGCTCTGATTTTGTAGCTCTCATGCCACTAGATTTCTCTGCACTCTTGGGAATCAGTTTCAACTGATCAGAATCAATAATATACTGCTGTATCTTCCCCAGAAAGGGAAGGAACTGACACACTGGTGCTGCTGTGGCATTCAGCAGCTGTATTTTTTATAGTATTTCAGTATTGAAGATGAGGATGAAAAAAGCCCTGAACAAGGCACTATGAACAGTCTGCTTATAAAACAAAGGTCTAAACAGAGAAATATATTAATTTATTTTGTTGACCATGAAGCAAGTGAATTGTACCTAATTCCAGAGAGAATAAAAAGGGTGAGCTAAGTGGCCACATAACCTCACTTACACACATAACCTCACTTACACAGTGAATCTTCTCTCTCAAAATTAAGCTGTTAAAGTATGATGCATGTCAGGTGTGTTTCACAGCACACAATGCACTTATGTCTTTGATTAGATGCTGGCTTACCCAGATGTGTGATGTTCTGGTCATTTGCATGGCTGTTGCTTTCAATTAGAGGCTCTTAGGTGGTATTCTCTACAACAAAATTTATCCTATCTCACCAAAATAGCTTCTTACTCTATTTTAATCCTATTATGTCTTAAAGAGAGGGAAGTGCTAACATATGTGAAAGAGAAGAACTGATTTTATGTCTTTACTACACAGTAACAGAGCTGGATTCTAAGGGGGCAAATGTGTCCTTTCCTCTCCTTTCAGACATGAAGTACTGCAGCACACTCTAAAATAGAAAGGTGACTTAGAAGTGCTGCATCAACCAAACCAGGAAAATTAATAATATATTCTTCTATTATCAGCTTCATTTTCCAGCTCAAATGATCCCTTCACCATAAACTAACATTTTCTCTATTATTCCCTGTTATTGAATCATTCCTCACAATAACTCATATTGTCTTTCTCTGATTTTTAACTACTACTACTAACCCTTCCTTCTCCTTCAAACCCACACAACACACCTTTCCTCAGGATTTACCTCCAACCTGCACTATGTCAGCTATACTGCAGTAGGAGATAAAGTCTTGCTCACAGTTTCTCCAGGAAAAGCAAGATGACTACAAAAATAGTTATTTGTTTCCCAGCTGCAGCAGCAGGTAAAATCCAGGAGTCAGACTCCCCTTCAGGGCCTGGCTGGAGATGCCTTTCCTTGCTTATCTTTCTTGTCTTTTTTCTCTTGTCAACTTCCTTGACCTTTATAGGAGTAAAACAGCAGGCTAAGATTATTTCAGGTCTAGAAGAAGCATGGTGGAAAGATAAAGAGGAACTGAACAGGAAACTTAAGAAGGAGAAGAAAGCAGTATATCTTGTTACAAACTAAAGTGTAGGCAAGCATGTGCACTAAATAAAAGAGATGTAATTGGGGTGCATTAACAAAGCTATCATGCAGGCATCAACCAAAGAAATTATTTGGGTTTCCCTCACACTCTCCTTAACACCCAGTGTAAAAGCAATACATTTATGTCCAGGATTCACAACTGGCAAGATGCCAGAGACATTAGATATTAATGTTATTGGTCAATGCAACTTTGAATTTTAATTTAATGAAAATCAGTCTTTCTCTTTTTGTCCAAATTTAGGCTCCTGTTCATAGTCTGTTTTAGGCCAATCATAAGACAACCTTCTCATCTCTTACATTTTCTGGAATGCCTCAGAAAACGAAACAGACAGGTAAAACTGACACGGGAAATTAGAGAGCGCACCATAGGTCACATGCTCTGCCATCAAACAGTCTGATTTATTAAAAACTACTGTGGTAGTGTAGTAGTACAAACAAAGTGGCCACAAGGAAACAAGCCAACCACTTTGGTTAATTCTCCACTTGCTGGTGGCCTGGAGGGTATAACTGCAGTTTAATTTTGCTTTTGTCTCTAAACTGTTACATTTTTTATCTAAAAAGAAAATCTGCCAAATCCTGAAAGCCAAGAAATAGTCTACCCTCTTCATATCCTGCAATGTTTATAGTTAGTCATGTCATAGAAACCAGTACAGAGATGTAAACTGGGTTCCTAAGAGTCTCCCTTAGCAAATGCTACAGGAGCAGAGCAGGCTGTTATGTCATGCTGAAACTTCTGAGATATCTTGTCACATACTCAATGTTGCCACAGTGTCGGACAAGGCCATCTCTTGGGTGAGATGTCACCCATTTCTCAACATACCAAGCTACCAAATGCTACCTGACATATGATTTGAAATACCAGTAAGATGTGAGGAGGGGAGAGAGAGAGCATGACATAAAATGAATGTATTAGAGAACAGAAATAAATTATATCTTTTATTGAGAGACTGGTTATATACTCACATTTACACACAATCTTTATTTTTACATGCAATACGAACAATCAAATCTACCATAACTCAAAAAAAAAAAAAAACAAAAAACCAAAAAAAACCCAACAAACTAGTAAAGGAGATTAAAGGACAATGTGGCACTGTTATGTAACACTTTGAAACTAGATAGGTTGAACACATATCTTCATTAGGTTATCTTTTGAAAACTTCATGGAAAAAAAAGTAAGTTTGGAAAATTAGCTGCTTAAATTCTCTCGTTGCTTCCTGGCAATTAAAGTTGGAATGAGAATAAATACCTCCCTGCATGAGGTATGAGGATTAATTTGTTTGTGTATATAAATGGGTATTTAAGTATCAACTACTATTTTATTTTTAACACCTTATTGGGGCTACAGCATTCTTACCAGAGTTCAGCTTTTGGCAAGAGATTAAGACTGAGTTAAAACAGGAACAGGTGTTTGGAAGATGATATGGCTGCAATAAAAGCACAAACCAAGAAGATGAAGGGGAAAAATTATATAAGGCATTCATTTGTATCCTGTGAAATAGAGAGACATACAGAAGAAAACAAAACCCACAATAACTAAGAGATATTTAGGGAAATGTCTTTTCCTACTATGATTAATTCCCAAGGGGACAGAGTCTGAGCAGGGCTGTCCTTTGGTCCCAGGTCATCCTGTTCCTGTACAATCTCATGATGCCTATTAAATGGCCAAGCATTCAGTAAACACTGCTTAATACCGGTTGGGTAATAAAACATTTTCAAAACCTCTAAAGGATGTGGGATTTTAAGGCCACTTTTAGTGAGATCTGAGCTCCTAAATTATATCAGGTATTTTTACAGTGTGGATTTCTGGTCTCTTAAATCCCTATAGCCATTACTAGGTGAAACTGATTTTTATTTCTAGGGATTGAGCACATTCTTTTGCCAGCTGCAATCAGAACAAAAGCTGAAACCATCCATATTAAGGCTCAAACTCATGAAAACAGATGTTTTCTTGGTAAAAAGAACCACTACTGACCTTGAAGCTTCATAAGAAAATACAGTATTTATCATTTTTAGAATCTTTTTCCCATATCAATAAGATAATTGAAGATAAAAGCTTTCAAGTAGTTTGTTTTTTTGAAAGCAGACTGTGATCAAACATCAATTCTGCAAGTTAAACCTCTTTCCATCAAGATTTACTATTAATTTCATAATAAAGTAAAAGTAAATAAAACCAAGATTTTTAAATGCAAACATCTGTGGGGACGTAGGTGTTGAAAGACATATAAGGTTTGTTACTACTGTGTTTATTGCCACATTCTAGTGAGAGTAGGACATGATGTACAAAATAAATAAAATTTAACTATGGAGATACCGGGAAGATGGTCCATGGGCAGCATGAGCCCTCAGCTCTGGGAACTCTCAGTGTGACTGAACCTCAAAAGTCAAAAGTTTGACTGAGAACATCACAAGAAATTAAAATGGTTGTCTAGACTATATTGAAGTCCCTTATGTCTTTCATTATGAAAAACCATGCCTGTAGAACAACTGAGAGAAGGAATGCAGTAATGTAATTTCTGCATGGTAGATGTTTATTTTCCTGGTATTATATGATTCTTGCATTTTAAGAAGGTTTAATACAATTAACTTTGACTTCAGTGCATTAACATTGCATCCTTTCTAAGTATTTCTTGTCAGTAGTCACCCATGAGATAGAAGTCTATTAAATTAGCAAGAGAGTAAGAAAGATTTTTAAAACAAGTGATGACAGAGAATTCTCTTTGAAAACAATACTGAAAAAACAATTTTGACCAGAGACAAATTTTCCTGTCCTTTTGATTCTAATGATTTCCTCAATAATAATATGGTTATTCATAAGTTGAACTTTGCCCTGGATCTTTGATTATGTACACACATTGGAACATCAGGCAATTATTCATGTGGTGAAGTGCTTATGGGAGTCAAATCTAGACTCATAAATAGCTTATGGATTCCTGCCTCTGACAAGCACCAGACAATTTTAAACACTTACTCTCTATCAGGACAGATTTGGAAAATTTTGATGAATGCATCAATTAATGGCAATTGAAAGTTAATTTGCCTTCCAAAAGGAAGGGCTGTACAAGGAATCAGGGGATCTTAAGACAGAGGTTGACCCACTGATTATCCATAATGTTACCTACCATAACAGGACTGAATTAAGTGAAATACAAGAATTCCATGAGGTCTCAGCTATAAACCAGACCAATTAGTTAGTCTGTGAAGTTAAAACTGCTCACAGAAGCTAGGATAAACATCTTATAGCATAGAATCCAGAGCAAAGCCCTTTCTGAACCAGTCTCTTCATCAGAATCCTATCCCAGTATGTCAGAAGAGCAGCAACAGTGGGAAATGCAAGTTAACACTCTCAAGCAGAGGTCAGACTGCCCCTACTCACTGGCATCAGGACAGCAACTTCCACTGCAGGGACAGAACTGACCTTTTGCAACAACTGCCTTTTGCATACTGTAGCATGACTGGAAGATTCTGAATCTCAGAACCCTGATACAGTTCTTCTCAATTAACCATGACTATTCAAAACCAGGAATAAGCCCCACACATAGGCATTTAATCAAAGCCAAACACTCATCCTAAGCACAGCCTTTTTTCCTCACCAAATGAAATCTCAAAGACTATACAAGGACCCCAGCAGACTTCACTATTGTATTTCACCAGAGAAGTATGCATTTCTTTGGTGGGAGGTTAAGCAATAACCAAACACTCTTGCAAAGTTCCTCCCCACTGTGTTGGCACACCTGCATAGTCACTGGAAAATGCCAAAGAGGTAGAAGGAAGAGACAAGGTTATATGAATAAGAGGCTGGGGGAGATGGAAAGGCTACCTTAGATTAGATGTGTTGCTGCTGAATAGGAAACTACCACCCTCAATACCACAACAATGGGAGCTGATGTACAGATCATTAAAATAGTCAAAATAAAGGTACAGGCAGTGTCATGTGAATGAACACTGAAAGGACATGGTATTAAAACATCTGCAAATGCACTCTGGAAGCAGTGTGTTCCACAGGCAGCTTTTTTCACCTTTATATAGAGAAATCAAATAAAGAAGCAGAATACAGAAGGTAGCTTTCCATATAATATCATATGATATCATATGATATCATATCATATCAAATCAATCATCATATCATATTCTGTTACTTTCTGAAGTGATTTTCATGTCTGATTTATCATGGAAGATATAGGTAAATGATTCCATATGTCTTCTCTGAACTCCAGGTGACCCTGCCTAGAAGCCCCAGACCTCTGCTCTCCCCAAAGATCTCTGTTACTTCTTCTAAATTGCGAGGAAGAGTTCACATCCTTAAAGATGTGAAATGTAACAAAAATTAAGCAAACAGGAAAATCTCAGGCATTTACACACATTTAAACACAACCACCAAACCAATCTCCCAAGAAAACCTTCAGATTTAAATCCAGAGAACTGGATTTAAAAAGTGGAGTGCAGGTGCATCTATTGAACAGTGCACCCTCTCCTCTTCCATCACTCTTATTTACACATTTCATTTCTAATAAGAACATATCAGCTCTGAAACTGAGGGATGTGTATGCTCTACTACCACAGCATATGCTTGCACTGTGACAGAACCAAAGGGTTAAGACAGAAATTCCTGTGAGCATTCCCTATCTCTCTTCATAACCATTTTTATGGAGCTCATAAACAAACTGTTTCCCCCCATACTCACTTTCTGTAGCCTCTCTTTTCTGTCCACCTTTGCCATGCTTTGATTTAAATTTGAAATCATCTCCTTGGATCATGCAGTATGTTTTTAATCTTTCAGCCAAGTGCTATGCACAGCTTTTATCTGTAATAGTAACAGATTGCCCAAGGACACACACAATGAGTCATGGAAAAAGTAAGGATTTCCTGGCTCTTAATCCAATGCTCAGACAAGGCCTCTCATGTTTCCAATTTTCTAGAGCCGGCAGGTGGGGAGAAGACAAAAGAAAAGAAGATGGGAGAGACACTTTTTTAGGTAAGCAAAACAGTCAACCAGAAAAAAATCTGCACAAGCTCTTCCTCTTCTCAGTTTCAGATAATGTATGTAAGAGTAATCACAGAATCTGCTGAAGATCTTATATCTGGTTTTAAAACAAATGCAATGGATAGAAGAGAGGAAACATATCAATCAGCAGGAAAAAGACAAAAAAATTCTTAAAGCAGAAAGAAAAGAACAAGTTTGCTCAATAAGCCTGGAAATAGAAGAGAAAGGAACTTACTTGCTTTCAGGGCAAAGGGATTTGGAAGGTTGATCCCAAATAGGAGTGTAGGTAGCCGCATTAGCATATGCCCACCATAGAACTGTGAAATAATCTGGGGGTTGTGAACATGGAATTAGGTGACATAAACCACTTCTCACCTGAACACACTCCAGAAACACTGTGTGTTACACTGGTCTATTTAACTTAGGAAGCTGATTTCCCCCAAGACCAACTATAATTAGCAAGAGATGAGGAAGATTCAAGAGACAAATATGGAGTTGATGTATCAGCATCCCCAAAATAACTAATATCCATCCTAATAATGCCACCTACCCCAAAACACTATGCAACTGTTTACAAGACCCATTATGTCACAAAAGCACAGGAAAATAATATTTCATCCCCATAAAAGTAGGCCACCCATCACATTCTGAAAAGGGATCCAAGCAAAAAAATAAACAGATTACGATACAAGTTGTACTCATTTATCACTGCAAAGCACAGCTCACACATGGGCTTTGACAGCAACCTGGATAACTGGCTGAAATGAGACCCATTTCAAAAATGAAATAGATGTTAAAACACTGGTGTTAGACAAAGACATTAACTGCACACATGTATGGGATGCGTAGGAACTGCTTGTCTCGTTGGCTGGGATAATGCAATTATTTAGAAACTACTGTCGAACCAATATTCACTCCTGACCTAACCAGCACTGAAGAGATCTAGTGCAACATCTAACAGGTGCAGTCAACCCTACACCTCAGAAACTGAATGGCTTCTTTGGGTCCCTACTCACCCTAGTTAAACAGCTGACTGCAACAACAGCCATCCCCTCGGACAGCAAACTACTGTCAGCACAGGGTGAGAATGAGCGAGCCAGGAGGCAGCTCCTTGCAGATTCTCAGAGACACACAAGCAGTGAGTAGCACAGCATTAGCCTGCATGGTGCCCAAGGCTCTGATGACAAAAGACATTGAAAGGCTGAGGTACTCAATGCTCTTTTTGCCTCAGTCTTTACTGATAATCAGCCTGCAAGAATCCCAGGCCCCTGAGACCAGTAGGGAAGTCTGTAAGAAGACTTACCCTTCATGAAGGAGGACCACGTAACAGAACATAGTGGACATACATCTGCATCAGGAAAAGTGTTGCTAGGAAGTTGAAGGAGGGCATCCTTCACCCCAAATCAACACTGGTAAGGTCACATCTGGACTGGTGGGTCCAGGTCTGGGCTCCTCAGTACAAGAAAGATATGGACTTAATGAAGTGAGGAAAAGGCTAAAAACAGGCTAAGAAGGGACCATGAGGATGACTAAGATATTGAAGTGTCTTTCATATGAGGAGTGTTCAGCCTGGCCAAGAGAAGGTTCAGGGGGATCATATCAATGTGTAAAAATACCTGATGGGAGGGAGTGAAGATGAGAGAGCCAGACTCTTCCCAGCAGTGCCTGCTGACAGGACAGGAGGCAAGAAGCACAAATTAAAGAGCATGAAATTCCTTCTGAACACTTTTTGAGTGCAAGAGGCTGCCCAGGGAGGTTGTGGAGTCTTCATCCCTGCAGGTATTTAAAACCCAGCTGGGCATGGTCCCAGGTAATCTGCTCTAGTTGACTGTGCTTTAGCAGGGGGTTGAACTAGATGATATCAAGAGGTCATGTCCAACCTCAGTGACTCTGTGACTCTGTAAATGTATTTCTGTTGCATGCATTTTTTAAGTGAACCAGTAATTAACAAATATTAGTAGTAACCAAGGCATCCTAGAACACAAATGGTTCAAATGTTTTGTAAAATTTACAAGCTGGACTTTATCTACTGTGCTCTTTTTGGGGGGTTTAGACAGTGCAAATTTCCCATTCCCTCTTAATTTTGCTGCCTAAATTTCTTTTTCGAAATCAATCTCCTTCATTCACTTGAAAGACACTTTAGACAAATATGGACAGAAAATACTTCTGAATTAAACCAGCTTTGGTTGACTTCTCTTCTTCCCTCCTCCTTTGCAACCTCTTTTATTTACATTACAATATAATATGAATCTGTACTTCAGCTCATGCCTCTATGTAGTCCATATTATTCTCTTCAAGCTTCTCTTCCTTCCCCCCTTTTTCTTTGTCTGTTTCCCAACCACTGAATACTTTCCAGTTTCAGATGAAAATAACAATTAGGTTTTATTATGAGACATTTTCTTGTACTGATAAAAATCTTATTATGCAAAACAGAGCTACAACAAATTTTTTAACAATGAGATTTTCATGTTCATTTTTAACTTCTTTTTAGAAAACATTAATGACCTTCAAGAAGAATCAATTTTCCAGATTCTTTCTTCCAGTTCTTTTTCTTATTTTTTTAATCCAATTTTACCATCAAGGATAAATATATATGAACAAAGTATATACTGGAGTCATATCTCCCTAGAGGCATCATTTTGAATTACTGAAGTATAATTATTACAGCATATTGGTCTGCTCTAATACTTCCAAAATACTCTTTAAAACATCTTCCTTGGGGCAAGGCCACTAAAAAAAATTTGCTGTTGAACCACAATTGCCTGCGTTATTAAAAAAACAAAACAAACAAAAAAAAAATTTAGCATTTCCCAAAGTTCAGTGAATGAAAAATAGCATAAATTAGTAGAAATGTAGAAAGATGATTATCAAGAACATATTAGAGATGTTCCAAAGCTGAGGATTAGAGCATGACCTTAAGGTTTGAAAGAAATAACCTGAAGTTCTTCAAAATTCTACTAGCTTTATAAGATAAACACTAAGAACTCCAAAGATCAAAACCAGGCACTTAACATTTCTGCGTGAAAACCTTTAATAAAACTGTACTGTTAGTGGAAAAAAATAAAAATGAAAAATTGTTTGCCTCAAACTTCTAAAACAATCATTCTCCCAGACTTCTCACACTAAACCCCTTGTTGCTTGACACACAACAAGAATAGATAATTGTTATTCACTCTGAACATCTGCCACATCATTTCACTCACTTTGTATCCTGAATTTAAGTATTTTAGACAAAATTCTATTGTACTGCATACACAACTAAAAACAGCTCTCAAAAGGGTTTTTGATCCCCAAAACCCTAAATTTCCTTACTAAGCTAAATTAAATTATCATAGTTGCTTAGATGTGCAAGGGTTACTTTTATAATGTGACTGATCCTCCCTACCTTGACTTATTTAAAATAATTAACTGTCCCTTAGCTTTTTAAAATAGGGTTTTTAGCTTTTAAATTTGAGGGAACTTTCCAAAAATCTAATTTTTTTCACATTACACATTTTTTATGCACAGTCATAGACACATGTCCACTGCGCATTACATGAAGTCCAACTAAAGGAAAAAAATGCTTTGTACCTTTCCCTATCTTCTGTCTCTGGCTGATCTTCTATTTCCAACTATAAAGCACAAATAAAGCCTGTTTAGAAGACAGAAAGACTGAAAAACAGAAGGAAGGAAAAGCGCAGACCTTGAACACCAGAAGTAAAATTGAATTAGTTAACTGCTAGAAGCATAAAGCATTCATGAAAGAGAAATAGAGAATTTTTCCCTTATGAGAACATTTATTCAGTGTTAATTAAATTCTTTTATTCAAAATCTATACTTACCCAAGTGTAAAAATATTATTTCATATCAATAACTGCAGAGTGTAAGCAAGTACTACATTATAAGAATCTTTTCCTCATCTAGTGGAGTGAGGCCTTTAAATCATTTATACTGATTGAAGTCTTCAAATAAAGGACAAAAAAAAAAAACCCCAAAAAACAACAGAGAACCCTCTGCATGAACCAGCAGCCACAGCTATTAATTCACTTGTCTACCAAATAGCTATTGGAGATTAGCTTCAAGCATTTGCTTGCAAAGTTCACATGCAATAGTGTTAATGAGGAACTTTCAGAGTCTGTAATAATTATTTCTCTACAATATATCCAGCTGGCTGGTTTATTCATTTGCAGGGCAGTTCTGCACCACTGAAGCCAAAGCGAGTTTTGGTATTAACTTCAAAAGGTTCAGGTCCCTGCCTACAATGTTGATCTATCACCACAAATGCTTCAGGTGAATATCTGTAATACCACCCAAAATAATTAAAGCAAAGCTGCCACCACTAAAGGACCACCACTATAATTTTGAAGCTTACAAGATGAGAAAAAGGCTCCTAAGTCTTCAGTTAGACACCCCAAATGATTGCCTAACCTTAAAAACCACTCAGTATTCGTTCATTTGAATGAGAATTCTAGGTAATCCAAAGTAATCCAAATATGAATGAGAATTCTAGGTAATCCAAAGTCCTGGCAATTTTTATTGGAATGGTGAAACTGGACTGACAAGTCACTTCTGCATAAACAGAGTATCATGTAAGATTAAGATAATTTTTTTAAGATAATATAATAATTTACATGAAATTCTTTTTCTGTGACTTGCATCTCCTTCAAGATGATTATCTTCTTGTAAAAAAATATTATGGGGTTGTTTTGAGAATCATATTGGAATAATATTGAATATTTAATATGTCATACTTATACAGGCATTCAGCTGCTTTGTAAATTATCTCAGTGTAGGCTGGAAAAGGAGTATAATACAACAGTGACACTGCACTTTAGTAAGTATTAATACTTTAGCTAGTATCAGTATTGCTGTAAAAGAGTCCCTCTTGACTTCTTCATTGTTTTGTATTAGGAATGCATGCTCTTCCTTTGCAGGAAAGGCGTACATAAAATGATTAGCTATGAAGTGTCACGAGGGTTTTCTCCAGCTTCTGAGCTACTCTTAAAAAATATGTAAACATTGTATCACTTCTGACAGCTCATTTTAACTAAATTACAGGAGCACAATCATTTCCAGGTGGAATCGGAGCTCTGCTTCATCTAAATGAGTGTTGTAGATACAACGTTGTTGAATGCTAGGTCCTCAGAAGATGATCTAATTACCAGGCAAATGGGAGAATGGTCTCTCCCCAAACTCCTCACACAGGAGTGGCCTAAAAAACGTGGACTAAGACTCAGTAGGTCTTTCTAAATCATTCTTAGCATTGAGCCATGCAGCTCAGACACGTAAAAGCTTACAAAACAGCATACAGTAAGTTTTATAGACATTATTTAGACACATGATACATCCTACCTTAAAATAGGAAAAGCAGTCACTTAATGGAATATATCCTCAGGACAATCATGCAGAATAGACACTTCTGATTAATCTGACTAGTCATTAGCTACTGCTCCATAAAAATAGAGCTGAAAATGCATTTCCTTTCTGTGCAAGCAGAGAAGGCAAACTGCAATCTGAAGGTTTCTGTGTGATCAGCAGACCTTTTTTTTTCCTTAAAGTTTAAGAAGTACAGTTGATTCTACTTGGCTACAAAGAAGGATATAAAGCCCTGTTGTTCCCCACCCATACCTGAAAAGAGGAAAATAAAATTAGGTAACTGTAAGCATTAAAAGTTAGGACCTAAACAGGGAAAAGGTGCAAGAATTACAGAGCTGTCTGCTCATAAATGGCACGGAAACAAAGTAAATTTATATCTAATAAAAATGAGAGAGTAACATGGAAACTCATCAGTGTGTAAAACACCAAGTGGTTAACAAATTGGGAAACAAGAAAGTCCTAGAATTTAACTTCTGTAAATCTAGCAAATGATGACTGAAATAGACTTTGTATGAAAACATTAAATAAAAAGTCAGCAGCAAGTTATCTGGTGAGTTAAGAAAGAAATATGTTAGCTAGTCACCCCCATTACACAATAATAGCCTTTTTTTAATTTGGTGGGACATGTGAAAATAGAAAATATGTCAAAGACTGGAGCATCAACAGCAAGAAAACCTTTTATTTAAAGCTGAATTATGCAGGTATATAGTTATTGATAAGAAGCAGAACAAGGGTCAGCAGTACCATCACAGGAAGTGAGAATATCTGAGCAGTAAAATGTTCAGTCATTTTCAGGATAATATTTAGAAATGCCACACACTCTGGAAGAAGTTGGAAGTGGACTGAGTAGCCAAAAATTCAGATTAAAATAATGCCTACACTTGTACAGATTTTCAGACAAGATTCTTTTCCATGCCAAGGTGCTTAATAATTTTTTTCCTTCTATTTTCCATATAAAACTCAAGCTCACTAAAAGCAACAGAAGAAATACAGCTCCCTGAACCGGTTTCATTTATCTACAATGCCATAGCTCACACAAATAATGGAGACTGGGCACTGGTGTTTTGAAATAGTCTCTTTCTCTATATACCATGCTTTTATAGTTTACATTAGCTATATAGGCATAATTTTTTTCTTTCTTTCCATAAAGTAGAATCACTTCCTATTTTCCTTGTCAAGCTTCTGGGAGACAGAAGAAGAAACTTTAACCAAAATGCCTGGCAAAAGTCCAAACAACAATCACATTCTGCCCACCCAACACTCCCTGTGATCTCACTCTGCTACGGCACCTTCAGATTTCTGCAAGTTTTTCTACATATTGCTAAATGGTTGCCACGTTTCACCTCAAGGCATGACAGCTTTCTATTGGATGCTAAACAGTCTCCTTATTTCAGTAGGTTGTGTTAATGCTTATACACCCTTTTGCCCTTCTCTTTCTTCCCACGGGAATATTCCAGATCTTATTTTAGGAGCTCTATAAAATGCATTGGCTGAGATACCGCCATGCACTCCCATGGGTAAACCAGCTTCCTTTATATCAAAAGCAGTGGAGCTATTACAAAGAAAGATTCACAGAACCGATCTTTTCCACAGATCAAAGTAGCAACCAACTTTGAGAAAGAAATAATCTTGTCCTTTTTTTGGCGAGTCACAATTATGTTGGTATATGTCAATGAGAACATCACCAGCCTAGTAAAAGGGTAGTTGGTCTATCTCATCTCTTACACTCCCCTTCAGGTTTTTCCCTACCCCTGGACAGACAGTTCCCCCATGCCATGTGTCTGTCCATTCTAGCTTTCCTAAACAGAGTCTTCTTCTTTAAGAAGCAGAAGCTTTCAAGCAGGACTATTTGTCATCAGCCACTACCCCTGGAACAGACCTATGATTTAAGAACAAAGATTTAGAGCACACTACTCTCTTCCGACATTGCAACAGAATGATGGGCTTATGCTTCTGAGGGAAGGCAAATTGTATGTTTCTCACTGGAGGCATTACTGACTTCTTCACCAAAACACCCATTCCGGACTCATTTTCAACTGACAATAAAAAGTGGAGAACTTAACAGCTCTCTTCCTTTTTGTCCACCATGTACTTTATCATAGTCAAGTCATCGATTCAATTATTATGCTCTGGGTTTAGAGACTTCTGTTTATTTGTCCATTTGTCTCCTTGAAGACATTATTACTGTTTCCAACTCTTCAACGTGTAACACTCCTGAGCTGCTCTAAGTGCCTTGGCAAGCTGACCTGTCTGTTAATAAAATGCTAGAATTTATTGACAACCTCCCTCAGGATTCCTCAAAATCTTGTAATTTGTGACAACATCATATCTACTCCAGCCTATAGCTGAAATCTAAGAGAGTTGTATCCATCTATTTTTAAAGCACTTTTAAACCTACTAAGAATCATCCTTATAAAAACATATTTTATTCTGCAGAGCTTTCTGGACTCCTCAAGTAGCTTCAAAGCTTCCATCCAGACTCTTAATGAAAATGAACAATGTAGCTTTCCATAACAACACACATTCACAAAACACACAGCATAACATGAACTTCTAAGGAAAATCCCCATTATAGAATCATTGTTATCCAATGACTCAGTATTATTTTTAAAGCAAAAGAGCTCTTTGTAGCTGATAATGTAATTTCTGTGCATTTCTAGCTACAATATTGATACTTGCATCTCACATAAATCAAGCTATAATTACAATCTGTGTAGAGCTAAGATTATCTCAGATGCCAAGGTTTTGGAAGGAAGTAGCATTATACAAACCATGTATTGCAGTATTTGGTTGCACATAGGTCTAAATATATCTTTTCAGCAGACTTGTTTCTCAGTCACAAACAGCCTCAATTAATAAATAGGAATGGATGTTCTAGTAGTATATCAGACCTCCCATAAGAATTCTTTATGTATACATTCAGGTACATAAAACACGGGTATTTGTCTTTTCCACACTGTGGTGCCTATTGATAAAGACAAACTCTCAGTTTCTGCTTAATTGTGCATTACCTACAAAACTACTCAATCATTAGAACTTAACAACTGCACTTTTTGATTTCAGAATTACTTGGAAAAATCAGACAGTTCACAATAGATGAAAACAGGAAAAATTAGTTCTGTCTTCACCCCTTTCAAGCAGTTTCTTCACAGGCTATACCAGACTATCGAAACATGATCCCAGCAATTAATTGTACATTCATATCTAAATGGTAAATGACTGCATTAGTTTTGCATAGCAAGGTTTTGGTCGCAGGAGTGAGAAGCTGCCAGAACTTCCCCCATGTCTGACACAGCCAATGCCAGCTGGCTCCAGGATGGACCTACAGCTGGTCAAGGCTGAGCCCATCAGTGGTGGTGGTTGTGCCTGTGGGATAACAGCCTAAAGAAGGGGGAAAAACCCTGTTCAACAATCCGGGAGACAGAAATGAGCATATGTGGGAGGAACAGCTCTGCAGACACCAAGGTCAGTGAAGAAGGAGGAGAGGAGATGTTCCAGGTACTGGAACAGAGGTTCCCCTGCAGCCCATGGAGGAACCTGTGCCAGAGCAGGTGGATGCTTGAAGGATGCAGTGACCCTGTGGGAAGCCTGTGCTAGAGCAGGGTCTTGGATGGACTTGTGGATAGAGAAGCCCACACTGGAGCAGGTTTGCTGGAAGGGCTTGTCACCCCACATTGGAGCAGTTAATGAAGAACTGTAGCCTGTGGGAAGGGCCCATGTTGGAAAAGCTAATGAAGAACTGTCTCCCATGGGAGGAAACCTACACTGGACCAAGAGAAATGTGTGAGAATCCGCCGCCTGAGAAGGAAGGAGCAGAAGAGACAATGTGTGAAGAACTGACCATGGCCCCCACCATCTCTATCTTTGCACTGCTAGGAGGAGCTGTAAAAGAATTGAGAATATAGTTCAACCTGAAAAGGGAGAACTTGGGGGTAAATATTTTCAAGATTTTGTTTTACTTCTCATTAACCTACTGTGATTTGATTGCTAGCAAATTCAATTAATTTCCTCAAGTCAAATCTGTTTTGCCCATGACAGTAGCTGGTGAATAATTTCCTCCCATCCTTTCACTGACCCACAAGCTGCTCGTTGCAGTTCCCCCCACTGTCCAGCTAAGGAGGGGTGTGATAAAGTAGCTTTTGGTAAGCAACCAGGGTCAAACCCCCATGATGACATATCTGAGCATCTTTTCTAAGAAAACTGCTTTGAATTGTATAACCAGATGCTTATGTAACAGGCAGCTTTTGCCATATTCTAGGCAAAGGGAATTGCACAGAAATGAATTGTTCTTCCAGAGGATCTTCTCTCTCAAGCAGCAGGAGACCATACTTCCAGAGGAGGTACTTGCCTGCATGCTATATGTTCACTGATTCTTACTTGGAGCCCATGGCTTTTTTTGTAATTTAATCTACTTCTGTTTATAAGTGCAGGTTCACTCTCTCTTGATTTCCTCTTTACTGGAGAACTGCCTTGGAAAAAAGAACCATTTACCCTTTCTGAGAAACTGATGACAAATTTTGAATCTCGGTTTAGGGTCACTGCTGTCAAGGTTCTGATTTTTCACCACTGAGCACTGAAACAATCACAAGTCTCAGTGAGCTTCCACAAGTAAGCTCAGCTTGTATTCTTCCCATTCATAGCTTCAGTTTAGGCTTGTACATGATTGATTTCATTCTGTTCCAGGAGAGAATATAAATGGGCAGCTCCTTCCCATTAGAGGAAATGTAGCCACACCACATATTAGATGAGGGACATAATACCTTCCCATCAGCATGTCCAAAGCAGCACAGATATCACAGGACCATAGCCTAGAAATGTGAGCCTGTGCTGCAGATATGCATGAGTCATACAGGGACACATAAGGACATAGTGACATTGTTCAATAAGGTCCTGCATATACAGAACTGAACAGTTCTCAGCCAGGAGACATTATGCTTTAATAATGTGTATGTAGAGTCAGTATGAAACGTTTTTGGTACAATATTCACAAGAATGTAAAAATACTAATTATGGTTCAACTAAAAAAATTGCTCCCTCTGAGATTGAAGTTAACAACAAAAGAAAGGGATAGCCTCGACATATATACCTGAATGCTCCAGAGATACTTTTAAAAGATAGCTTACAGTGAACACCTAGTCAGATAACCTGAGTGACAAAATATAAATCAACTTAACATGGAACAATTAAGCCGCAGACAAAATATTAATTTCTTAATTGGATACGGAAATTTCTATAATTCTGCAAAGAAGTATTCAGATTTGTCATTGAAACACTAACTCTCATAATATCATTTGCTCTTGGCAGCATCTATTAATAATTTTATATTTTAATTTTTTCATACAGTTTTATAATTTTTCCTAATTATTCTTCAGTGTTTCAATAGATTTATTATGGCTCCTATTAAATGCAGAAACACATGAAAGAACTCCCAAATATATACATTATAAGTTCTTTTATTTAAAAGCCACTGAAATATTTGTATGTATATTTTACAAAATTATGTCTGCTTTCGTATATAGAACTAGTATATAGTTTACATTATATCTATATCTATATAGTTTACATTATATAGAACTGGTCCGCTAAGGAATGCAAACATGACTACATTTAAACAGATTACAATGTATTTTCAGTGGTTGCTTCATAATATTGTCAATGTTAATGCAGAAGTTTCAAAGACATAGGCAACTGCAAGCTTGAGAGAAATATTTTTTAAAAATTTGTATTGTATCTAGGAACTCATAATTTGTCTGTGAAATATTACAGTATATACATATTCAGACCTCAAATGTATTTTGTGGGAGATTTTCACTAGGCAAGTAATAGCCTGTGATTTAAAAAAATGTTTAAAGGAACAATAAGCCATTTTACTGCATAAATTCACTTATTTACTTTTCCTTTCTGGCATAGTTTAATAAAAGACACAATATTTTGAAAGCCATTTCTTCACTCCTAATATTTTCTTTTATTGTATTTTTGTCCTGTCTTTGCTGATGTTTGACAGCGCTCCAAAGGAGTGGAATCCAGCTTAAAAGAATATGTACATGTCCTCTAGCTCCAAATGCCCAGAACAAATGGAAAAGCTGAACAGATTTTTGTAAATTTTACTCAGCTGTTAGCTTCAAAAAAGATTGTCAAAAGACACAGGTGCATCTGTTATCTTCAGCTAACTTCTTGCAATAAATGATTTTGAAATTGCTTGTCATATACATAGTGACATAAAAGCATCAATATTAAAAACCACTAAATATCAAGGGATACTTTTGTTTGGCTCAAGCATAGACCTCAGAGACAGCAGTAATTTTAGATTTTGTTTTCCATGACCCTTTTGATACTCATATACTAGAGCTACTAAACTATAATGAATACTGTATTTATTAATTCTAATATTTTCTGAGCAACTGATATTCTATATTTCTTAACCAACTTGTCTTTAGCAAGTTTCCTGCACTGTATTAAGAGACTAAATGACAGAGAACTGACAGGCTGTTCTATGAGAAACCATTGGTTTTTCTTCTTTTCTGAAAGCAAAATAACTGCAAATGAGTTTTTCCTTCAGAGACACCACTAGGAATTCTTACTGCAATAGCAGAATAAACAGTTTTTTGTTTTTTCTTAAACAGTGGCTTCACTTCTCTTAACCAAAGCAGACAGTGCTGAAAGCTACCAGGGGCACTGGATGCCGCTCCAAAAACTATCAAGAGCTATTTGAAACAAAATTTTGAAACAGCTCAGCAGTTCTTAATCACAATATTCCCTCAATTTCACGCAACTGTAAAAGTAAAAATAAAACCATGATCTGTTTAACTCTGAAAACTATTGTTTACAGTCTGTGGCCTTATGAATAGTGCCTTGATAGGGCAAATAAAATGTCTGGTTTCCTACAACAACAGCAGTGAGAGAAAATGTGCTCAACAGCCCCATATATCATCATAAGAATTCAATATCCAGGATATTTTCTGTTCACTGTGCTTGATTTCAGAGAAAGACGAGATAAGGTTAGAAAAACACAGCAGAGATTACTTGTCACTTTAAAGCATCTCCCTGTGTTAACTGTTCTGTGCTGTAGGCTCTGAAATACCAACACAGCCTCTGAGACTGTGCTGAGAGGAAGCAGCCGAGCAGTGCTGTGAAAAAGTACATGATAACTCAAATGGGTGCTAGCTACAAGTGTTTGCAAGAATTAAGAATAATACACAAAGTAAAGCCCAACCATACCTAAAGCAAAGGGCTGACAACTCAGGTGGTGGGCAGTCATATAGATTGAGTGTGTAATAAGGTAACACAGCTTTCCATGCAGTGTAATGGAGCTGAAGAGAAAGTGGCAAAACAATGCTCAGAGCAAAAGCAAACTAAAAAAATTAATCTTTTGTAGTGGCATACTCCTCTCTCCTTTCTTACTGCTTTTCTCATTGCTCCAGGGTGAGTATCAAGTGCCTCAGTCAATCCTATTACCTTGATCTGAGACATCTTTAGTGTGGGTGAGGGATTACAAGCCTGGGAAGGTACAAATCAGGGCTGAAAAACCATGGTCTCCAGTAAACCCAGGAGCTGCCATCAACCAGCAAGAAACAGTCTACCTTCTTTGGTCCTTCAGAATTTACAGGCTCAAGTGTCCTAAGACTTAACTCTCTATCATCCACCAAAAAATGCCACTGCAATTGTTCAGGTGAAATAAGAGATGAGCCAAAGACAACTTAGTACCTAGGCTCAACAACCTGGGAAATTTATAAGCTGGCTGTAGTGAGCACCTTAAACTCAGCAGAGCTATGTAGCACAGTCTGCTGCTGCTCTTCTCTTCCAGGCTCCTCTAGCAACATAAATCACACTGAAAGATCTTTACGGGGTCAAAACAGAATTGAGAAGTGATTTCAAATATTATGTTACTAAGCAGTAGCACACCAATGGAAAATAAAATGTAATTTATGTTTCAGCACTGATACAGAGTCTGCTAGTCCCAGAGAGTACTTCCAGAGCACAAGGCAGAACAGAGTTTATTACAGATTATTAGCAACTAAGCAGATTTCCTTTGTGTACTTTTTACAGCCTAAGCATCACCCAATGCAGATGCATACCAAGTAAAATTCTGGCTTGTCAACACTGCAGTACTGTAATATAATTGGGAGAGAGGGTAAATACATTCTCAAAAAACATGGGTGTCAATGAGATCATTTTTGGTTACCTAATTAAAACAAATTGAATTTTAAAAGCCATCCTGACAGGGTATCAGGAGTTAAACTGTAACTTTTAGAACATCACATTAGAGCTGCCTGTTAGAAACATTTCCAAATACTGTATGAAAACATAAAGAAAAGCACCAGTAGAAAGCAGTGGTCCATTTAATTCGTCACCATGTGTCCAACAGTGGAAACACATATAAATGAAAGGAGAAAACTCTGGCACTTTCTGGGGCTGTTTTTTCCTGCTAATTCCTCCAGCATTCAGTTTCAAGAGCCTGGCCCCTGTTGAACAAGAAAGCCACTGTTCCACTGCGTAGACAACAGGGAACTCTGTAATTATTTCCAGTTCAAATACAAGTTTCATTGTAATACAGAATTAAAATGTTTTAATTTTTTCTAGACAAGTGCCAGATTAAGGTCTACCACAAAATAAAGCATAACTAGTTTTGTCATTTTGCCATTACTCCATTAAGATACATGAAATATCAGTTTTCAATTAGCACCCTTTTATTATTCCCTTTTTGGCTCACAATCTTCACTATTTTGGATGCAGTGTGATCTTATGCCCAGGCAACAGCACAATTTAGTATCATTATTCAAGCTCTCTTCATATCTTGCCAACTTTTTCCAAGAAAAATACAGAAAAACGAGGATCTGTAATTCTAGTATTTGCTGAACATGAAGAAGCAAGCCAGAAAAAAACTCTAAAAACTATAAGGCTGGTAGACCATTATAAAGCATCAGGGAAAAGCCTGGGCAAACTTTGTTTCTGCTTCATGGATTCACTAACTGAGATCCAAACAAGGTTTATAAGGATAAAAATAAATAAAACAATATTTTACTGGACAATGTTTGCCCCCTAGGACAAACACTTGGTGATACTGACTGTCTGCCAAGGAGAGTGACAGTTGGAGTCACAGAATTTTATCAAAAAAGCCATTTTCCTTTCCTCCCACTTGGCAAAATAGAACATTATCTTAGCAGAGCAGGTTTGTGAACTTGGACTTTTCAAAAACTGCAAAGTGTGTTGCTGTGAAAGACAGGACATTGTCATCTTGCCAGCTTTGGCACACAGGCAGGAAAACGACAATCTGTGCAGGCCAGTGCTCAGTAAATGAGCTTAGCAAGCTTAGCATCTTTGCTTTCATCTGTTTTACAGAAATCTGGGGTTGAAAGGCCATGGTCAAAGTGTCTCCAGGGGATGCATGGGGATGTCCCACCCCATGGCTGACATAAACTTATGCTTTCAGGACCTCCACCAAGTGCCTCTAGGGCAATGGTTTCTTTACAGAGGTAGGCTCACAAAGCTAAAATCATCCAGGAGCAATTGAGCACAATTGTCCAGAGTCAGCCAAGGAAAAAAGGAGTTCTGAGTATGCACAGAAACAATACAGGACATAGGGCCTCAGCATGCAGGAAGAGACTCCTCTTTAACCTGTCACGAGTAAAGCAGGGAAGACTTTTACCATAGATTACCAGTAATGTAAGAGACAAGGAATACATCCTCTTGCATTACACAACCAAAATGTTCACTTCTTAACAGGAAACATGGACTACTCAACTGCAAGGATTACTACTGCAGGCCAATCCTTGAAATTTATAATTATTGCAATCTATTGGCATCCAGGAGATTTTTTAATTTTATGGTCTCTGAATGTACAACCCAGTAACAATTCTGACCTTGGGTATTAAAATAGCATTGAAGTGATCAGTGGCTGCTGGTGTACCCAAGTGATAACCATGTACAGATTCCCTGTTTCCAAGCACACAAGATGCAAAGTAAGAAACAATGCAGGTACCTATTTCACGCAAAGTGAGAAGCAATGCAGGTACCTAAAACAGGAGTTTTCAGCAGCTGTACATCAGTGTAACTCTCTTAAAGTCAATTACTTGATTTTGTTTTACAACCTTTTCTTTTTGCTTCAAAATCTACAAAAAGACTAAGACTTTTCAGTAAACATAACTCAGGGACCCTAATTAGAGGTGCCTTAAGTACAAACAGGAAATATGGGTGAATAGAGGCTACCTGATTTCACGCTAGACACTGTTAAGGACACTCAGTCCCACTAAGATGATAATTCTTTCCTAACTGCCAGAACAAACACAGACTCAGTATACTTCCTGCTCAACAGTGGGTTATGTTAGATTTGTATTAATACTCAGCCTACTGACTATGTAACTACAGGGGAACACAGAAGCATCATAAAAAGGCTGAGTTGCTATGTCACATCATGATGAATTCAGTTGTCTCTGTTGCATTTGTAAGAGTCATACTCTCCAATCACATTACAAAAGAAATAAAAATCACAATATAACATGCCCGCAACAATGCTTCCTTCGGAAAATTTCTATGACTGCTGAGAACTTCCAAAGTAACATACAGAATAATATTTTCACCACTGGAAATCTTTTTTTTTTTTTTGCTGAAGATTTTATTTTTTTAAGCCCACAAGATTCTAGCAACTGTAGCCTAAGTTTGATGAAATTTCTTTAAATTTCATCACTTTAAAGTGATGACATGAACTGTTTAAAAACCTAATGGCATTTTCCACCTTGGTCTATATTTTAATATACTGGAGGGTCATGCAACTACAGAAGACAAACTCTCTGAAAGGGATTATTGCCCACATACTTTTCCAGAAGTAGCATCTTTATAATGAAACAGAAGCTGTTCCTTACCTGAAAAGAGTTCATGCATCGAAGTGAAGGTGGCAGAGATGTGGTACTCAAACCCAGTATCAACAATAATTCCAAACATGTTTCAGATGGAAACTTTAAAGGATGCACTCCTAAATCATCTTCCCATGCATCAGCAAGCCTACAGAGTTAAAAAAAAAGCTTCTTCATTTTTGTAAAATATAACCAAACCATAAGTTTCAATTAAGTATTAAAATGTGTCATAGCACTGTGATAAAAAATTCCCTTCATGTTTTCCCCGTAAAAGTCAAAGATCAGTGTGTTTTACCAGAAAAATATGGTGTATTTAGATAAAGTGCCTTACCCATACCACCAATACCTTTCAAAAATATACATACTATGAAAGAAAAACTAAGCATATTTTAGAAAAATTTACTCATGTTTCTAATTCAAAGTTTCATTACTTCAGAACAAAATTTCATCTGTCACTTGTAATTTCCCATTATATTTTCCACATAGAGTATTCTTTGCAGTACATAATGCCTCCACTTTTTGTTTTGTTTCTAGAAAGAAAGATTCCATTCAATTCTGAAAGACAGAAGGTCAGGCATGATTTTCAAAACTGATGCTCATTATGCTCACTGGGAACTTACTAATAGTCTATACCAAGCAAAAATCAATTCCAGTTCACTTTATACAGATTTTTTATTTGGATGTATTAAAAGAGTTAAGATTTCTAGAGTTACTCATAAAAGCAACATTCCAGAAGCATATTCCTCTAAACTGTTCCCACTATCACATGCTAAAGAACAAGATTAGTTCAACAAGATTTATTCAAAACACAAAATCATTCTGCTTCCTATAGTTCAGGCTTATGTCTTCCATAATACACAAACTGACAGACTGATCAGTGATCCAGTTACTTTAATAACTTGGTCTGTGTAGATAATATCAGATAGTCCTGGGTAAGATAAATGCCATTTATTCTCAGCTGACCTGAGTGCATCACTTTGGAAGACAATGTCTGCTACCTTTCCCTGTCCAAGACTTCAACATTTCAATAAACAATCTTAGCATCAGCTTGCACTTTTAAATTCCTCCAGCTCTTCTGACTGAACCACTGCCTGTGAACATAACAGCTTATTTTAATGTACTTTCTAGAAATAGCTGCATTTTTTAGACACTTGGGGCCCCAGCATTCAGCATGGTGAAAACTGAGCAAATACTCTCTTCACAGTATCTCTGTCATCCTCGATGGTTCTCACTCTCTAAGGCCTCCCAAACCCACTATTTCACTGTAAAGTCTTGCTTCTTATACATAGGTTTGCATATACACTTTTTATACACAGCACCTTCTTATTTCTTCTAGAAGATGTCCTACTTAGCATAATTTACATATCTTTCTTCAAAGAGTGGGTGTACTTTCACTTTCTGACCTCCATTTGTCTGAAATTGGCCACTTGAATTCCAACTCCAACTTTTGTCTTTTCTAATATTTACATTTTTTTCTCTTTCCTAATTTATCTATGCATATATAAGAATCCAACTCTGCTTTGATACATAGAAGCAAGACTGAATGTCAGAGGGGCTTTCATCTCCCTATAAAGAATTTTCTCTGGTTTTGTTGGTTTTTTTTTTTGTCCCCACAATAAGAGACAAAGAAACAAGTATCACATCTAGATTACCAAATACATTATTTATTTTCTCAAACCTCACCAGAATGAGTCATCTTGACAAAAGAAGATCTATGTCATATATGGTAAGGAGAAGGAGAAAGGCAGCCCTTGGCTCTTCTAATGGCAATGCATCACTTAAGATTTCCAACATGTCTGAGACCATACCAAAGGGCAGAGGCCAAAACCTCCCACACATTAACAGCCTTTATAATATGTACTATCTCACTGGACATTTATACTGTGACACATGATCTGGAAAAGTGGTTAAAGCTACTACAAAAAACCCCAACTGACCACTAGGACAGGAAGGTGAGATGTTTAGAAGAGACTCTGGAGTATTTTCATTATTGGAAGGTACAAACCTCCAGTTAAGTCACAAATACTATGTCTGTATTAAATGGAAACAGAATTATTTTATAAGACTACAGACTACACAAGTGGCCAAGCCCAGAAAAGGCAGCCCTGACTGGTTCAGAGTTCCAGGCTGGATAGGGCTCTGAGCAACCTGGTCTAGTGGAAAGTGTTGCTCCCCACAGCAGGGGGACAGCAACTAGATGATCCTTAAGGTCCCTTCCAACCCAAACCATTCTGTGATTCTTTAAATGTCTCAGGAGGAACACTTACAGCTACATGATGAGCACTAAGTAATCAGTAACCAAGGAGTCTTGTTAACTGTAATCCAGAATGGAGTTTTACATTTCCTTGTCACTTGATAATTTCATTTCCCCACATAATTAGAAACTTACCTTTATATACTCCTTACTCATTCTTTTCTCTACATTTTCTACAATCTGGCGATGCAGGAAAATTTAGGTGAAGCTAGCAAAACAGGGGCTGTCTTTTTCAGAAATCAGCAAGTCTAAACAAAGCACTGTGCAGGCACCTTTAAACACAGCTAGAGAGTTTGGAGAGTGGAGGTGGTATGCTACGGTTCTGGGTCTCAGGAAGGTGTTTCCACAGATCAATACCTTTTCTTCAAAGAAACTTTTTAGAACTCCAGGCAATATTCAAAACATCACAACTTACATCAGTACCTTGATTCAATTATTGTGTTTTGATACAAGGATTTTTTTGGAGATGCCTCCTGATTTAAAGTCCAACTACTACAGCCCTGACACTGAACTGGGGATTTTTCTTTTGTGGCTGTTGGTTTATCTGAGGGAAAGAAGGTATGCATAAAGACATTTAGCCTAATTATATTGGAATTCTTGTTTATTAGCTTAATTATTGGTATTTCCTGAAATTATTCCAGTGTAGTCCCTTATTACAAACAAAATATATATCCCAGCATTTACTGCTCCAGGAATACACGTTAGGAATTAGTACTTGTGACTTGCCCTTTCACTGCATTTAACACAAATGGTTGTGGGAAGTCACGGCTTTGCTAGAACATTTCTCTTTGTTCTTCTTTATCCCAGCTGCTTTTAGAAGCACTTTTCCATAATCTTTATTGTAGAGGAAAGAGATAAGCATCTATGCATAAAACAAAAGCAAAACAAACCACAAAGAATCCACTGTTTTTCAGCTTAGTTTCATGGTCTTTCTATATAAAGGGAGCTATCTCACTTCCAGTACAGGAGAGGAGACTGTTTGCTTTCTGTTTACTGGAAGAGGTAGATGGGCAGATAATGCTCCCCCGGAGAGTGAGCATCCACAGAGGAAAGCTCAGCTGATCAGCTCCCAGCACAACTCCCAGACATCACAACACAGCTCGCTACACTGGCTGAAAGGAATAAGGGGGAGGTAAGACATAAACTTGCAGAAAGTGAGATTGACAACAGAAATAATGCTGTACTTCCTTCAGCAAATATTCAACTCTTCTACACCACAAAGAAGTCTTGAGATTCTGGGCTTCACAGTCAGACACAAAAAAAATATGATCCTCAGTATCAAACAAAATTCATAAATTCTAAACAAATTCTCTAAGTCACTGCAAGACTACATCTACATTGGACCAATTTTGTGACAAGTAAAATCTCACCACTACCTCTTGGCATTGCCCGTATTTGAGGGAAATGTGACCCAGCTTTAGGAACTAGGCTTTAAAAGAGTAAGACATAGTAAAACATACTCAGGAAAATAGTGCAAACTCAGACCACGCTCTGAGTCAAGAAAAGGACATGCCAGAGTGATTTTTTTTTTTGCCTCTGTAAATCATCATTATCATCCAGTTTGTCTGTCAGATCTCACCAATAGGAAAACACAAATAATTATAAACATTTTGTCTGTCTCTCTATTATTTCCATTTTCTCTCTCTTTCCTTTATCCTACTCTTCCCCAAAACTTGTATTAATCCTTTGAGCATATTTCAACCAAATTTTCTTAAAATTATTTCAAATAAATTAGGTTTGGGGAAGTTTCATGTTTTCCTGATTTTCAGGGGAGTACTGAGAAGAAATGTACATTCATTGCCCCACAGAGAAAAGCTGCTAATGGAACACAGCAACATATATACCAGCTAATCAACTGGTATTTGCTTGGGAGAATATGAGCATGAATTTATTAATATGGTATTTCTATCTAGCAAAATCAACTACTATAAGCAAAGTAAACATGTTCTTCAGAGCCCACTATACTCCCTAATGAGTGAAACAGAAAGACTTGGTGCTTTTACTTAAGTGCAGTCTATGTTGTGGGTTCAAGACAACGGGAAAAAAAAAAATCTTGAATTTTGAGGCAGGAAGAAGAATTGGGGATAATGGAATTGATCCCTAGTAACAACAACAGTCAGGGGTTTCCTCAATGTTAATCAAACTTGAGATGCAGCTCTGCAGATCAGAGTGAAACCTCAAACTCAGAACTACTTCTGTTCAATCTAAGAGATATCTATTAGTCTCACCCATGAAAATACAAGAGATTGAAAGATATAATTAGAACTTCACATAACTTTCATTCTGAAAAGGACAGAACCACATACGATGAATGCTAATAAAGCTTTTATATATTTCTGGCACACAATTCAGAACTGAAGTAGTAGAGAAAGTGAAGAAGTAAAACTCTACTCAAGGAGGGTGATACTTGGCTAGATGCTGATGCAAAACAACAATGTGCTATGTGCTAAACTGTCAGAACAGAGCACTCCAAACAAGAAATAAAGATGACAAATTGAGACCATCTTCCCCCTTGTCCTTTTCAATGCTTTCTCTAAAGAACTGTTCATTTGAAGGAGAAATGTATAATTTTTTAATATGATTCTCACATTCCCATAACCAGTCAAAGAAATACAGCTAGGAAAGTAAAGTTCCCATAGTCACATGTATAAAATGCTTTTATAAAATGAAGTGGTATTTAAAAAGTTGTTTAGTTGATAATAACGTGAAATCCAGGAAAATTTTGATTTCTTTAAAAAATAAAAAGAAATCAACAAATGCTCTCTGAAATTCAAGGAATTAATTCTGAAAGCAGAGAGGAGTAAAACTTGGAAACTACTACTCAGATAAGATTAAAGACAATTACTTCTCTAACAGAATAATTGATCACAATGGTTTTAGAAAATGTTTTACATTTGAATCACCATGCATCAGGGAATGGTGTTTGTCCACCGTTCACTGTGAATTGATCCCAATGAATTGTATAAATAAGTTAGAACAACATTTCAAAACTGTGTTCTTAGAAGCAAGTTTTTAGACACTAAAATAATGAAATACATTTATTTCATAATTTCTTGATATAAGACCTAGTAAACTAACAGAGTCATCCATCAGGTCATAGAACCCACTCACAACATCCTAAGTCTTTATGGAAAAATCCAATATACATGGCACATCAGGGAAGCAAAAGAAAACTTTGTAATTCAAACCTGAGAAAAACTGATGAAGATTCTCACAAGATTTTGAAAAACAGGACCATACTTCTGAATAAGTTACACTTATTTAAAAGTGTCCATCAGTCACTTCCATCAGTCCTAAAGACATTTATCAATAATAACCCTTCATTGTACATGAGATTTACTTTTAAATGCAACTGAACTGTCTCAGAAAGAGACAAAGTAAGTCTGCTTTTGAAGAGGAACAGATAAGCTCTTTTTTCCTTTCCAGAACATCCCCATCATCACCTCTGATTTAGCAGGCTACTTCTAAAAATACACTAACTGAGGGTAGTCTACACAGGTCAAAACTGGAAAATGCAAAAGCTCTTACTCAGTGTTCTGTTCAGTGTTGCTGAGGCAATATACTAACTAGATTTTATTAGTTACAATCTAGGCAAATGTACTCTGCATTTAGAGCTGCAAATGCTGTAAAACTCTTGAAGATGTTAACTGTAGCTTCAGTGCTTTGATGAATCAAGCTTGTGCTGAAGAATCCAATATAAAAGCTGACAGAAGCTCAGCCCTGAATCTCAGAGCTCACTGATGTTGTTAAAGCTGCCCTTTCCACAAGCTACAGCTCTGAGACAAATGATAAATGACTTTACTGAACCAAAGGACAAACCTGCTAAATTAAATAACTATTTGTAAAAGTGATTTAATCTAAAAACAATTCTTAATTATAGTTGATAGTGTATCTATATACTTAATGTACCAGGAGGCTAAGATATTTATACTTTTAATTATCCTTTCAGCAATCTAAAAACAGCATAAAAATCAATGCCTGCTCATTAGCTACTAAACTCTTACCAAAATTTAAATAATATGGACGACTAAGAACTGCAGTATTTCACAGTCTACACTGAAAGCACTTCTTTCCTTTGGAAAAAAAGCTTGCTTTGTAGAACCACTGCTTCTGTCCTGAAACAAACATCTGTGATTGTGTTTATTCATTATTTATCCTGGGAAGTTGGGAGTTTCAAGTGTGGGCTTTGAGCAAATTTTCCCTGGGATCTTTACTAGTTGCATGATATCCCAAATCAATAGGTATTAAATCTCTCATAAGAAACAAAAAACATAAGAACAGAAATTTAACCCACTAGTGTTCCTGCAAGGAAATGAGCAAGAAAAGCAAAATATTTAGGGAAGAAAGAAGGTAGAGAGCATATCTCTTTATATTTTTTGCAATGGACTACCACTTGGAAGTAGTCAACACAGAAGGTCCATCTTGAAGTTTTAAACATTTTCAGTGTAGCACTACAGACACAAGACTTCATTTAACTGAATTCCTGTATTTTCACATGGTCTTAAATACTATTGCTTGCAAAGCATTCTCATTACAAAATTACTGATATATAATTCTTACACTAAAGTGCATCATATATATAGCATATAGTACATATACTTTAATGTCGTATATATATTAGTTATATGTACAACAATGCCACTAACATACAATGACACATATTTCTATAAATTAGCATAATAGTTGCATATATAAGGACATGTTCACTTTTAACAGTCTTCTACCTTTTTTTCTGCGTAATGAATACTTTGTTTGGAAAAAATATGCAAATCTGGAATCTAGTCAAAAAGAAGTTAGATAGAAATCCACTGCAAAAACAATTCACCAGGTTTAAAATACCCTATCCTTCAAAACGTAAGTCCTTCTTGAACTTTCAATGTGTCACCATTTGAAAAAGGCTTTTCACTTTCAATGTGACACTTTCAATGTGTCATTTGAAAAGAAAACCTTATAATGAAAATTCAGATTTAATCTCACCAGACTACCAGTGTCATAATATTTTTCAGATGTGCTGACATAAGAGATATCAACTGGTCTTGTAGTATTTCAAAGAACCTTTTAATTAAAATATGCTATTTGCTCTGATGAATGCTTTTATGATTTAAAATCTGTACTCCACATGCAGTTTTCTCATTTCTAACTCCAATACATAGCATAGATTAGATAACTTATGCTAAAAGGTACGTTAAAAGCCAGTGGATGAAATAATTTTATCTGCATTAAACAACTACAGATGAATCTCAATGACATTAATTTCATTAATGCATTTGGAATTATTTTATAGCTTCTTGACATGCTTTGATCATTGTAAGGTATTTAAGGGAAGTCAGAAAGAGAAGTAAAGCTGCCTATTTCAAACTGTAAAGCAAAGCCCAAATTACTTCACACCAACCAACATTTTTAGTAGACTCAACTGCCTTGTATTAGCTTAAATGTAACTACACTGGTTTTGGGATATTTATTAGGAAATGCTATTTGCAGAACAAAGCCTCTAAATAGTCCACAGAATTCAATTATTTTTTTCTCAAAGGGTAAAGGGCAAAAGCAGAAAACCAAACAGCTGCTGTTCCAAGACAGACAAGGTTGTTTACAAGCAGATTATTCCTCTGAAGCACAGAAAGCTATCTCCACATACTGCAACTTCTTGCACGGCAATAAATCTTGACATTTTAATTCTGTCCAGGAGTAACTTTGCCTTGGAGTATGTAATTTCAAAGTAATGCTCAACATACTTCTCTAGACTAAATATTCTTGGGTGTTCACCAGCTTCTCTTCTACATTGCCTTCCCTCCTCCATCTGGCTGCTATGCAATTTCAAAAGCATTAATTTTAAGCTGCAAAGTCTTATCACTCATAAAATATTTTCATTCCATTGCAAAACAGCACCAACTGTACAGTCTCTGTGGAAGACAAAACACAATTTCAGCTGCAAGAATCACTGAAATAAAGCTTAAACATCACAGAAGGATTAGCAGGTGTTCATCTATTCTGAAACCTGTAGGTTGAAGATTCATAGGATTTAAAATGGATGTATGAAAACCTAAATCAAGCAAAAATGTCTAAAGCAGACTTATTTTCAATGGGACACCAAGATACATGGGACCACAAACACTAGCAAATCTAAATTTGTATTTCTCGACAGTACTCAAACTATGTACAGATGGTCTGTGACTACAACTAAGATATATTTAGTCTTTATTTATTTTCAGCACCAGGTAAGCAGAAATAGGCTCATCAAAGAACAAAGAGAAGAAGCGGTTTTAATTCGTGGGAACTGGTCTTGGATGTAAAATCCCAAACCTGCTGGGTATGTCCCCAGAATATGCTCTACCAGCAAAACCACAGTCCATAAAGGCATAGCAGCAGCAGATCTAGCCACAGAGCCAACCCATAGCAACAACTGTCTATGGATAGAGACATTCTTCATTCATCTACAAGATCAACAGCTTACTGCAAAAATGGAACCTGTAAAAGCAGAAAACTGCTGCAAATTTTAATCAGTTACAGTGAAGCTCTTTTTAGAGCATCGGACTGAGGAATACAAGCCCATGGAGAAAAAGCTTCTGCTGGGCTTGTGGTGTCAAACATATCTAAATATAACAGGACAAAAACATGGCTGATAGTGAATTCTGTCACAATATATATTTTTTTAAGTACTTTTTAAAAATTCCTACATTGCTTTTGCCTACATGGGTGCAAGAGTAGAATCCACATTAATTTAATTTTCCTACAAAACCAAGAAAAGCACTGGAGTTTAGCTCTTGCTGAGCATCGCCTAAAGTCTGCTGTGACTGCTCTTTAACATCCACACTACGCAGAATTGCTGGTGCAGCTCCAAAGTACAATGCAATTGCTGACTTCTCAGCAGCAAAGTAATGTGGTCCCACTAAAAGGAGAAGCAAATTACTCTCATAAAACCTGCATGGCCAATGCTTTAGAATAAGCTTCTTCACCTTCATGGCTGTGTTAAGGCTTTAAGCGGCATTTTTTTCACATCTTACTGCATTCCAGGTAGAAAGAATTAAAGTAACTTTTCTGAAAACAATGAAGATCAGATTCTTGCAGCCAGATCTCTGCTGATAATTCACCACAGTGGAGGATGGCAGTAGCAACAGTAGTACTATGACTCTACGCTGCAGTTTTCTTGAATATGGCTATAAAACTCAGAATGCCTCTTCAAATACTTTTCTTCACCTTAAGCACCTCTTGATTCCTTCCTGATACATCTTGTTCTAAATTAGAACAGATTGGTCATAATTTCCCTAATGTATGACAATAACTGTAGACTACTGTGCTTAGGATGGATGCAGAGGACACAGCAGTATGCTACTGACGTATGCTAACAGCCTGACTGGTGCCATCTTACTTGCAAGGAATGTCAAATGTGAGCAGCAGCACCATCAAACCAAAAAGGCTCTCTTTCCAGTATGTATGAACCAAGTATTTGAATTCTCAGGTTACATCTCTTTTTTTGCTTTTTTCAAACCTCTCAACACTTTGAATATGTATTTAAGTGTATATAAAGGCCACTTGCCCCAGCAAATATGTGTACAACTTTTCTAATAACGCTTATTTCCTGAAGGGTAGAAGTGCATAGTAGAGCTGTAGAAAAACAAAGTACTGTGTAAAAGCTCCTTCAGGGCACCTGCTGACATCAATATAGTTACTCTGGTAAATGCAAAGTAATTCCAGACAGCTCACCCTTAAAAGATTCATTTAATTTTAGGGAAACCTGCTTCTGGGACTAGTGATGTCTGCTGGACAGGCTGCCTTCCTCAGCAGACTCTTCTTCAACTGTCGTTGCCAACCTATAGATTTTTCATCATTAACAATGTATTCATCTAGATGAACACTTGCTTTACAGATATTGTGGGAAAAGTATAATCCAGAAGGTTTCTCTCCAAAATTGTGCAAATAAAGCCTAATGTGCTTGAAAGTCAGGGCAGGAGAAGGAAGGTGGAGGTAACTGGCAAGATAGAAAATATAAAACTACAGAATCATTTTGATTGGGATGGACCTCTGAGATCATACAGCTGTTAACCTAACACTACCAAGTCCAAGTACTGCCACAAACACTTCAGTTTCCCAGAGGAAAAGAAAGGGATTTGCCTTGGTGTATTTTTCCATAACCAACCCCAAGAACTTACAGAATCTTATCAAGGGACTCTGGAGATGGGTCCTAAATGTAGAGCACCTTCTCCTCACTGTCTGCACATCAGCCAGCATCTCCTGCGTGCAGCTGAGCTTCCCACCTGAAGGCTGAGACAATAGGCTGTCTCTCAGCCCCTCCAGGCAGCATGACACTAGGTAGAAGGACCAGAGAAAACTCAAAATATCTCTGTTGTCTCCTGGGCTCCACTTCCACCAAACTCACACAGGAATGATTTTACAGACACTTTCCTCACTCTTTCCCCTCTCAAGGTTGGAAACCCCAATCATAAAATAGGAGACTCAGGAGGAAGATATAAATGTCTTTTCAAAAATTAAATTTTTGAATGCCCAGATGTTATCAATAACACTACTCTTCTGAAAGTGCCTTTACATCGCTCCATGAAACGATAATCTTTATTTAAAAATCATCAAAATGAGGTGTTATATTAGTGAACATAAAAAATGTGGTTTCAGGTATCCTACTACAAATACCAAGGCCATTCACAGAACGTTTCTCTCTGTACAAATGCTATATCCAGTATCTGAGACTTATTTTTCACCATGTAAAATGTGAAAAGTTGATAAAGAGGCAATCAAAAAATCCAAAACCATCATTCTAAATAGTGGCAAAGCAGATCAAATACAAGAATTAATTTTTTGTACTAGTTCAGTACAAAAAGTTCCAAAAACCTCATGAGTAGTATGCCCAGACCCACTGAGGGTCAGATGCTTAAGAAAGAGAAGACCTATGTAATTTGAAATTACATTTCATTCACTTCAGTTCACTCAAGCAATTCTCACGTGAGCAAATTATTCTAAGAGCAAGGGGATTAAAAAAAAGCTGGAGACTGTAAAGATAATTTAGCTTTCAAAATAAAAGTTCTCATAATGAAAACAGGGGCAGTGAACCAAGCTGCAGTACCTTAGCAAGGAATTTTATTAGTATATCTATTTCAAAATAAATTAGTATACAATGTCAAAGATTTTTTTTAAAAAGTACTTACTATTCTTAATCTCTTATAATAATTCTAAGCATCACAAATGCAATGTCAAGAATTGTTCTGAGTTATTTAAACTCCTAGTTTAATCTGTGATTGACTTGTTTTCTAGTTTCATCAGTTTGAAGTTCTCCTTCATTCACTGAGATACTATTAAAAGTCAGTCCAAAAATATCTGGTCTGCTCGCCCAAAACAGCTACTAGATGATTTCCAAATTGGTAACTCTGATTGAAATACCTACAGAACAGCAGCAACTACATCATGTGTGCCCAACTGCAATACTCATTATTAACAAAATCTCAAATCTCAGAGATGCTGCAGAAAAAACAAAAGAAGGCCCCACAATAACAAAACAATTCAAGAGATAGACAAAAATTTCTTGGTGTTTCATCAGATTTAAAGATTTATTAACTCTTCATCCTTAAAAGCAGAACTTTGTAACCAGACTAAAACATTCTACATTAAATAAGGAGAATACAAGGACATTCCAAGATAAAGTTCCCATCACTTATTGAAACAAAACATCATTATCTGGGGCACAGGAGGGATTACATATTCCTGTTGGATCTACACAGTGTAAAAATACATGCAGATGCTGCTGAAAGACCAGCACCTGTAGCCTAATCATTAATCTAGAACACCTATGTGTCTGCATTCTGTCATACAATATTCAGTGTCACTGCTTGTAAACACAGCAATACCATCCCCAGCCACATTCAGGTTTTCATTTTTTATTCAAGGTTTTCTGGGACTGTGCAGCTCAGTTACCTGTAGACTGTCCTTTAGGAACTGTCAGTGAATCTAAATACTTTCACAGCAAACACTAAAAATTAAAATAGTAATTTACCCAAATAGAAAATAGGGGTAAATAGAAATTTACCCAAAGGAAGGCTGAATGGAATAGTGTACATTTTTATCAATCTGTAACACCTAGAAAAGGAGAACATGTGGTTTCTTGAGAGAGACAAAGAATGCACTTAAGTTTCTGGATAGACAGATTGCTCAGGTTTAAGCAAAGGAGTGAAAATGTCTAAAGCAACTCTGGTGCTTTGAAAGTGTGGAACTTAAAACTTCCTGCCAACTGCACTGTGGCCTCCTGTAAAATACCCTTCCTAAAAATATTAGGTTCAATTTTTATAACTTAATTAAATGGCCTAATGTTAAATCAGATTTTTAATTTTCAAGCCTGTGGAAACAGTTTAATTTCCTAATTACTCAGAGAAAACAAGAGGGAGTTGAACATAAAATATCTCATGAAATACATTCCACTTAATTTTCCTTCTCGAGTTTCCCAGGAGAAGGATGCAGAAGGATGCTAAATTGATGCCCCAACAGTGGTATACCTGAGTAAAAAAATATTTCTTAGAGAAAGAGCAGAGATTTGGGTGCTGAAGAATTACACTAAGGAAACAGATTAATTGTACAGGAGAATGAATTCTCCTGCTAGGGAATGAGGTCTATCTTCCATCCGCTGCTTTTTCTTCAGTATTGTAAGTAGTTTTCTTCTAACAATGCTAAAGATTTCCACTGCTGGTTCCTAGTCTTGTGAAATGGTCTTAAAATTCAACAGCTGCTGCCACTCCAATTTACATTTTATATTTGTTAATGGTTAATGTGGCTTTGCAGTAAAGGAATTCAGAGGGAAGATCCCTCATACCTTTGTCTATTATTTCAATTCTATGTTTATCAAATTAGCTTCATTTTTAAAGTGCTGTCTGAAGAGCAGCTTTGCTCTGCATGGCTAAACATAGGAAAGGTTTTGTCTTCAATAAGGGCTTAGATATATAAACCCAAATCTCAGTGGGCCTTGTTAAAGTAACATCATAAATTTTTTACACATCGTTATGAGTTTGGAAAAAAAAATCATTCTACATATCAGTCTGAGCTTTTACTGACTAATGTGGCCTTAGGGAAGGGACTGTTGAAATTCATGCATCTAGTCATTAGAAATGGACTGATACATGCAATTACAATAAATCAGCACAGGTTTATTAGGTAAGATTTTTTTTTTTAATTAGTAGGTGAAAAAAAGAAGACATTCAGACCCAATGCATAAATACTGTAAAGCTGGTGTAAGCTGCTATTTCTGTGCACTGTGATCACACTGGGAGGTATTTGCATCACTCAGTCTTGGTACTCAGTGACCTGATGGATGAGCAGGGGTGAAATAGCTGATCAAGCTACTGGCCTCAGCAGCTGACCCTGCCTGGACACCTGAACTGCTCATCACTCATTTCCTAAACTTCCATGGTTCAATGTGCAGTGCCTTTAAGCAATCAAAAATTGGCAACAATTTACTTTCAACCATATGCTCTAAACTGCAGCACTTGAGGACTTGACTGTCAAGTGGCTCAGATGTCTGTGCTGCAAAAGCAAGGCAAGCAGTTGGTGCAGTAACCTCACCTAAGACCAGGACTGAAAAGCAGGGTTGGCTTCTGCACGACAATCTGAGTTTGCCATCCAGGCCATGCAGGGAGAGCGGCAGAGAGGCAGCAGCAAATGCAGTAAGCAATGTGCTATCAATCCCCTTGCCTTGCTACTAGTGGTCACACCACTGTCCCCAGGAAAGGCTCTAACCACAAACCATGGCAATTAAGCACTCTGTAGAAAATATAACCCTAATAGGAGCTCACTGCCACTGTCACACCAGCCAGCAGTCTCAACACTGTCACTGTATCAGAGGGATGGTGTCTTTGATACCCTGCCCGAACAGTATTGAAACAGCTGTGCATTCAGGGCTGTGGAATAGCCACAAATAGTAACACTAGTTTTGTCAGCAAACCAGTCAGGCAAGCAGCAGAGAAAAATTATTTAAGAAGAAAAAAAAAAATTAAATCAAAGTTGAATGAACTAATGGTCTGTATGATGAGATGGCACTGCTGTTACTCTGTACATAAAGCTCCACGTTCCCTAGCCACAGTATAAAGCACTTGCCTGGGCGTTCTCAAAAGAGGTTATTCCTACCAGCTGTGCCACATGAAGATTTATACATGCTCCATAAACTTTAATTCCCTTTTTAAGTCCTATTATAACAAGCAGGGGGCCATTTCTGAAGTTGAAATGGATTTGCAGAACAATATAAAGATGAAAATGTTTTCTGGCCTCTTATTTTTAAACCTTTGGGTAAAACTAAATCTCTTCCATAGCACTGTTGATATTCCATATAGGAATATTCACAAATACCAGGCACTCCAGAACATTATGTCTGAATCCAAAGGGAGAAGTTATCCTGCTGTACAAAAAAAAATGCTGTAATCACTGTTCACAAAAATCTCTCAGCTTGATGCTTTGAAGTTTTTTTCTGATGTACTGACTTCAGAAGAGAAGGAAATTCAGTATTTTAAGATGCAATTACCTGCAGCAAAGCAAGTAGCACCACAAATAATAGAAGTGGTTAATCCCAAAGTTGCTGACAGCAAGATTTATTCTTTCTATTCATTCTATCTAAGCCATTTCCAAACAAAAGCCTAATGACTGAAGTTAGAATTTCATATATGTCATATTTTCCCTTTCACACTGAAAACACAATTTTAATAGAAGAGTTTATTTTTATCATCATTTTCCCGCTCCACAAAAAATTATACCTCTTGCAAAAATTGTACAGAAGCTCACTCTATGCAGGTAGCACAAAACAAGTATGAGATGTGGCTAAATGTCAAATTTAACAAGCAATTAAATCCTAAATAAATAAAACCAGCAGTCAAGAGCACAGTTTCCTCTCCTAAAAGTAAACTTCAAGTAAAGTCAAAATCCTAAAGCAGTATAAATTTTTTTTATGTCTTTTACTACATCCCACAGCTCAGTTTGGAAACTCACAGCAGACCAACTTCATATCTCAAAAGACTCAAATTTCCACTTGCCCCTTTTTCATGTCCTCTGCCAGTATGTGTCCTCACATGTCTGTCAGTTTTCCTCTGTGCAGGGAAATACTCTTCCATAAATAACCCCTCCACCCTTCCCAAAACTGTCCCTAGTTTTAACACCTCCTCTCCTCAGAGCTATTTCCTAAATTTTCCCTTTCAACTATTGTGAAGCTTCCCCCTTTCTGCTACAGCAGAGATTTACCAGTGCCTATTTAATCCTGGCTGAGCTGATGGAGCCCTTGGCAGTTCTTAGGCAGAGCTGTCCAGAGTCCTGCTGTCCGGCTGCAGACACGGGGCACAGCAGGAGGAATCACACACAGCCACACACCAACCTTGTGAGAGCACTGTGGGGGCTGCACTACACACATACACCTTGACACAGTCAGATTGGCTTGGCTCTTCAGTTTTATGAGTTTTCTTAAAAGGTTATGGGTCAAGAAAAAGGGAAAGCTAGTCTCAGCTTAAAAGCACAAGATACAGGATAAGGGAGGCATGCAGCCTGGCAGCTGAGTTCTGGACATGAGCAAGAGCAGAAGGTGAAAAAAGGAACAGAAAGGGGATTTAGATGGAAGACTTAAATCTATGTTTAAACCAAGTCAATGCTGATGCAGGAATTGATGTTATAGACAGACTAAAAGAGATTTTTGATAAAAGAAAGTGAAGTGGGCATGGGAGAACTGTGTCACAGACACCAGCTCAATAATAAGTCTTTCAGTAGATGATCTTGTTCAAACAGGAGATGCAACAGCTGAAAACAAGACAGCTTTAAAACCTTTGTATATATAGTTAATTAGAATGGACTTCAGATGTAGGAGAACACACCATAGGTAAAGAAATAAAACCACACTTGATAATTAACAAATGGTTGAATAACAGTCCAATCAAGACTGTGGTACCAGTGTAGCTCTCTATGCAAAGATGTTCTGAGACTAAATGGATTTCTGGCTTGAACCATTTCAGGTGCATGTGTGGGAAGGGGCAGGTTGGGTCTTGCCTTTCATGGGGCGATGCCATGCCCCACACACCCCACACACCCCCAGGTCTGTATCCCAGCCCTGCAGAGGCTGCCAATCCCTGGCAATGGAGGCAATGGTCCTCACTTGACTCCAGAGCCTCATTCTAGCCCCAGAGTGACCAGATGACCAGAAATCCCACTGGGGGGAGTGGCCCAGGAAAGCCAAAGGGTATGTAAGCCAAGACATGCAGAGAGCACATCTTGACCCTATCTCTTCTTGGAATTTCTATCAGATGAACACTGCTGGAACTAGGAGAGGTAGCTCTACTTGTTCTTTCCTGTACCTTCCCATCTATCTCTTTCTTCTACTTATTCCTTCTTCTTACAGATTTGAGTAACTTAAAAATGGATAGGAATGAAGCTTGCTAAGTGAATGCTTTGAGAAGATGCTTTTATGCTGATTGAATGCTGCTCTAAACTTTTGTCGAAGTTCTCTGATTTTCCAAAGTTGCCAATAATTTTTTTATTGTCTTGACCTCTTCAGAGTATCTTACCAGTATTCTTCCCATGCATCTAAGTCAGAGTACATAAAAAGCCCTTTTAAGAGTTTTGTAAAGCACGTTTTTGAGGCCTTACAGATGTCACTCCAAATTGCTTCCAGGGAGCACAAGAGTTATGTTGAAGGTGCATTTGAATGTCTTTTGGCAGAGGTGGAAAACTAAGCTAGACATTTAAAGCTAAAATACTCACCTGCCTGCAAGAAGAGCTATTGGGCTGTTACTCTTCCTCAAACATTCATGCCCACATATGGTGAAGAGGATTGAAAACTGAATGAAGGACAGATCCCAGAAGGTCCTGATCTCTGGCACAGGGTCTAGTTGGAAGCCTGGGCTAATGATGTCCCCCAAGGTTCAGTAGTGGGCCCAGTATTGCTTAGCTTATTCCTCCATATCTTGGATGGAGGGATGTGGTATTCACATACCCTCTGAACAGAGAGAGACTTAGATTTCTCAGGTTTTCTCCTGAGAGAAGCAGAGAAAAGAGAATCAAAACAGTTCTTACCTTATTCACTGCTCCTGTGTTTGTGCCCATGTGGAATGTGTTCTGGAGATTGCTTACCCAAGATGATTTGGATTCTGGTGATGGTGTTTTGGATTCATTGACCACTTGGATCCATGTGTGCGTCAGAACTCTCAGGAGAAAGTCACAGGTTTGCTGGTTAGTTAGCTGGTGATAGTTCTTGTTAGTGTAATATAGTGTAATATAGTTATAGAATAATATAGTTTAATATTAATTAATTAGCCTTCTGAAATCATTGGAGTCCTGCACATCATTCTTCCTGCGTCAGGGATCCCAGCTCTGATAGAGGGGCAGAGACCTCCTCAGCAAGTTCACTGATGACACAAAGCTGAAGGAGTGGCTGATAATCCAGAGGGCTCTGCAGCCCTTCAGAAGGGCCTCAACAGAATGGAGAGAGGGGCAGAGAGGAACCTTCTGAAATTCAACAAAGCCAAGTGCAGGGTCCTGCACCTGGGGAAGAGTAACCCCTGTCCCTACCACAGGCTGGAGACTGACTTGCTGGGAGACAGACCTGGGGGTCCTAGTGGACAACAAGCTGTCCATGAGCTTGTGACCACGAAGACCAATGGTATCCTGGGGTGCATTAGAAGAGCATTGCCAATAGGTGAAGGGAGGTGATCCTGCACCTCTACTCAATTTTCATGAGGCCACATCTGGAATCCAGTTCTGGGCTTCTCAGCACAACAGAGACATGGAGCTCCTGGAGCAGGTCCAGTGGAGGACAACAAAGCTGAGAGGTGACTGGAGTATCTCTCTTATGAGGAAAGGTGGAGGGAGCTGGGCCTGTTCAGTCTGGAGAAGAGACAACTCATCAATGTCTATCAGTATCTAAAGGGAGGTGTCAGACGTTGGAGCCAGGCCCTTCTCAGTGGTGCTGAGCAATAGGGCAAGAAGCAATGGTAGAAACTGATGCACAGGAAGTTCCATCCAGATACGAAGAAGAACTTTTTTACTGCACAGGTGACTGAGTACTGGAACACATTGCTCAGAGAGGTTGTAGAGTCTCCCTCACTGGAGATATTCAAGAACCATCTGGGTTCAATTCTGTGCCATATGCTCTAAGATGACCCTGCCTGAGCAGGGAGGTTGGACCAGATGGCCCCACAGTGGTGCCTTCCAACCTTACCCACTCTGTGATTCTGTAATAGGTATCACTTATTATGCTTATTAATTATACAAATAATTTAATTTATAGCTTAAGGCCAGTACGCAGAAGAGCCATCATAAGAATTGCTTGCTCTGTTTTGATGCTACAGCACTCAGGCAACCAGCAGCAATATCCTATTGTTGCTGCACACACAAAGATGGAAGTACCCTGACCAATTTTATAAATAAACCTTTCTTCTTTGGTGTCAAGTCATACACTCACAATATGCTTTAGCCTTACCAATTTAAAAATATTTCAAGTAAAAGTGGCAGCTTAAATTGTATTGTTAGTTTACACAGCCTGTCATGGAGAAATACAATAGAAACAACAAATGCTAATTAATTTAAAACAGGCCAAGATACTAAAATCCAATAAATAAATCAAGTTTTGAGGTTTAAGTAGTTCATGTCAACCATCTGTCCAATAAGCTTTTATAAGATTTGTTTTTTCACTCTTGGCTCATTATTTGATTCGTGCCTGCTCACATAGATCCTGTCGTTTTAAAGGCATTACAGGACTTGAGTACTTAGAGTTCCCAAGCAAACCCAACAGTCTTTATAAGTCTATGAGAAACAATCTGCAAGCATCCAAATGGAAATCTGCTATGTTTGATGTATGATTATAAAATTACCTTTTGTGGATCAGCACTACTGTATTTAGGCTATCTGGCTTTAAAGAAAACTGTGTTACAAGGAAAGCAAAATGAGAAATACACATATACATAGTAAGACTTGAGTAGACATGACACTGATTTCCCTCCAGCAAGTAAGTCTAGCCCCTAACTGTAATAAGCAAGAATACTGCATGCTGTAGTTTAGGATCCCCATGTCCATTTATCTGGTGGGAATTCTGAATTGTGGTTTGCTAATCTCCACCCAAAATCTAGCATGACATCATTGCATGGGAGGTTAAAAGAGTACTACACATCAGTAGTGAAGTTCTGGAACTTGTCACTTGATTGTGGAGGCAGACAGCACCGCAAGGCCAAAAAGTATTTATTCAAGCAGATGATCAAATGAATGAACAGTAAAGGAAATAGGCAGGGCTGTATCCTCTGACATCCTTAATATAACCGCAGAGCTGAGCACTACAAGAAAGTGCTCACAACTACTCTGAAGAACATTTCTGGATGTTGGAGGGAAGATGCAGAACTACATGCTACAGTGCTCTGACCCAGCCTGGCATTTCTATACGTTCCTATCATCCTATAAGTGTCATTAACTACCTGGCAATTGTTTCAGACAATGCATTTTAAATTAAGTTTCTGATAGTCCTGCTGCTTGTAATTTACAATTTTTCACCACCCAACTTGACATTTCTCTTATTACCAATCCTAATATTCCTCAAAGAGCTAAACTACTGCATGAGTCAAAGACACATGAAAACTGCCAAAATTGTGCTTAACTGAATTGCAATGTTTCATAAATATGAAGAATATGGAAAAAAGGTAAAAGCCTGAAACTTACTTTTCGTTTTACCACATTACAGAATCACAAAGCCTGATTCATCATATTTGTGATCAAAGATCTTAAAGGAATATTTATCTATCTTTTATTTTAAAAAAATTAGACCATAAGAAGTAGTTAAGCAATATCTCTTGCAGTCAATTTCATACTTTTACATTACCAATTATTCTGTAGATAGCATTTAACACTTTTAATGCAGAGAACAAAAGTAGTACCATTCAAGACAAGTACTAATACAACAGCATCTTTCACAATACACCAGATGAAAGGCAGGCCATCAGTCAGATTATCAACAAATGGATAAATGATTTGGGATTACAAATCCCATTTTAGAAACCAGTCAGAATCCTTCCTCCTCTGACTTCAATGTGAAATTTCAAAAGATGAACCAAAAAAGCAACCTAAGCAAAAAGCTGAGCTGGAATGATAAAATGAGCAAAATTTTTGAGCAAAAATATGAGAATGTTCAGTAGACAGTAAGTTTATTCCAACAGTTTTCTTTACTTCAATTTGTACTTCTAAGACCATTTTAAATAGCAAAGATTAGATACCAAAAATACAACAGCTCCCGAGAGCAGAAAGATATATCAGATCTGTGTTTAAGAGCAAGAACTAAGTTCCTAAGTAACTACCATAAAAGGCTGCTGCACATGGCAGGTATAGTTGCAAGAAACAAGAAAGTCAGAATATTTCTCCTGAAAGTTATACTTAAAAGTCAAGTACACTTTTTCCCAGAGGTGGGAAAGGATGTTACCAGCACTGAAGAACAGTCAGATAACAAAGCATTCAAATTTCATGAGGCTTTCCACATGTCCATCTAACTCTGAGAAGTATTCTTTTCCTTCCTGTCCCAAAACCCTGACTGGCATCCAACTCTATCTTTTAAAAATTTCTGCCTGACTGTTCAGTCATCTCTTCTACGGTAACTCAACCCACCTATGGTGCCAGTTGTCTTAACTCAATACGATGAAATAATTCAAGAAGGGAATAGAAAAAAAAATCTGAAACAAACCAGACCTTTCATGTTCTATTTACAATCACATCTACTCTTTCAATCATTCCAGACAAAGAAATCAGCTTACAGAGAACACAAACCAGAGGAACACTGGTCACTCCTCAGTCAATCAATTATTGATCTATGTGGTCCCATGTGTTTTCTACAGGCAAGAGTCACTGAAAAACTACGAAACTCTCAGACATTCAAAAATCAGTGAAATAGGACACAGTTTGATGTTTTTATGAGAAGAAAATTACTCTAGAGTCATACACAGAATGAAAGCCATTCTTGGGAGAAATAAACAACATTCTGAAATACATCAATAACAGCTTCATAAACAGTTAACTATACATGGACTGTAATAAAAGCAGTGGGACTCAAACCCTCTAGGTTTTCAACCACAAACTCAATTTCCCAGCTTATTCTTGTCCCTCTAAAGCTAATAAAATGAACAATTTCTGGAAGTAATTTTTCAACCCCCAAATTATAAGCAACAGATTTTTACTTAGGAAAAGTTTTCTGCAAAAGCTGTAAACCAGAGATGCATGAGATACAAAAATCTATTGACAACCTTTTGACAAAGCTTTGCCTAGCAGTCTGCTCTAAAGGGAAAAGTGCAATTTTCCTCCCACTGTAGCTTCACATATATTTTCTGAGACCAAGTTATGGTCAAATTGCCATGTAACCACATTTTCAATTTTCTTCATACATTTTTACAACACTCTGACTTCAGAAGTATTTATTATTATCACTCCCAGCAGCTCAGGCTGTTTGCATAAGGTGTTATTTGCCAAGAACCTGCTACTTGAAAGGAAGACCTCTTCTGTCTGCACAGCAGATTTGTAGGTGGAGAAAAGTAGCCTTGCTGAGAGAAAAGTGGAGGGAACCAACATAATCACAGGCACATGATCCATAAAGAATGGAGCAGAAAATACATGAGGTATCTTTCTCTAATGGAACTCAAAACACATTTATAAGATACTTTTTTCATGCAGTTTCAACTAATTTGCTGTAGAAGAATTTTCATAAATCTCCCTCAAGGGCTAAAAGACTAACTGCAGACAGACTTAGCCAGAACTTGTGTTATCACACATAACACACATAGAAGTGTTTCTAGCCCTGTTTCACTGCAGAAGGAGTAAGACACAAATCACTACAACACTTAAAGGCTACCCTCAGAAAGATAGAGGAATACAGCGCTAAGGAGAAATGACAAGAACTACTATAAATAGCATGTCTGGATACACTTAACCCTATTTTAACTTCACAATGCCTTAGAAGTTATTCAATGTCCTCAATGTACAGAGAATACCCTGCATTCTCTGTATATTGAGGACATTCTGAGCACACTTGTAAGAATTCCTTGCCAAAATAAAGGTACATGGAGAGAGGCTCTACATGACATGTTCACAGTTTGTTCCTATCCTATATCAGTCATTCTCCCAGAGACCTTCTTCCTTCCACAGACAGCATGGAGCAGGGAAGGGCCATCAACAGGACATATGTTGAGAAGAAAAATGTCCACAACCAAGAAGGAAAAGAATTCTGAACAAAACTAGGATGTAATTTGATAAATGATACCTGCACAAAAAAAAAAAAAAAAAAGAGGAAGGCTGCTTATTAGGCTGCAATCTACCTGGAAAGAAGCTGATGGTCAACACAGATCAACAAATTTGACATGCAATCAGCATAATGCTGATGTCACACAACAGGTAATTACCTTCACAGCAACGGTCAGCCTAACTCAGACCACAGCTTTGTTAGAAAAGGCTTCAGGATCAGCCAGCCCTAAACAACAATAACGCCAAGTGGGTAATTATTACCAGTCAGCAGCCAGTAATGAACCATGGACATTTATCCTACTTGAATGTTTGTTTCCTTTGCATTGTTAACATTTAGAGCAATACTGAATGTAAGGTACAGTGATAGATGTGCTAGTGATTTACTGGAGGAAGGAGAGTTCTGTTGCTCACTAAAGCAGTGTTGTTCACAGGACATAATTCCTAGTTTAAGGGAAAAAACGCTTCTGTATCCGAGGAAGAGCATTAAGCATTAAGTTAATTATGAAGAATTGCAAAACTGAGCTCTGAATAAAGGAGGGATAAAATGAGTTTTTGAGTGAGAGAATAAATTTCTTCTGACACCCTGTAAGTCTTGAAATGAAGAGCACACTCAAAAGCTTCTTTCCCCTCAAGAAAAATATTCAAGTGCATTCCCAAGAAATGGTGCCTGAATGTGAATTATTAGGCAATATCAGTCAGACTCTCTCTAGCAGCAGCATTTGCCAAGGAAGAACTTCACAAAGCCCAAGACCTCAACTGCTACAATGGAACCATACATTTATTTCACAATTATGCTTGTGTACGCAAACTAAGTACAGATTTTGTTTCATTTCTTTACCTATGTTTTACAAAGATGTGATTACGTTACTATGTTTAGATATTAAAAACAATACTTTTACTTCTAGTTAATCTGTTTTAACCTATGGCCCAGCTAACCAGCAGAGACTCTGCAGTATGCACAAGTAAGAAAGGTCTTTCCCTCCCACCACACAGATCAGATTCTGGCCTTGCCAAAATCAGACAGAACCCAAGTATACCCAGGAACTCACAGCAAATGAAGAGGCCCTCTGACATAAAACAGGATGCCAGACTGCACACTTATCCCTTGCAGCTACTGGGGATTGCTGGGGTCCAGGTCCCATGCAGACCTCCTGTTGATCCCTTTCTGCTCTGGAGGTGTCCTTGCTTATTCCCCTCTGAAGGGAAGCAGGCCCTGGGCTCTGAAACCTTTCCATTATTCCAAAGGTAGGTGTATGTGCAGAAGACAGCAAGGTAAGTATTATAGTTTTTATCAGAATGTGGCCATCTGAAAGTTTTGAAACTTGCACTAATCAAGAAATCAGAAACTTTCTTCAGAATTCTTGAAATAATATTTGAGTTCTAAATGCAAATGCATCACACTAAATAAGTCATACTGGTTTTGATATTTTTGCTTATGCTGTGTTTACATTCCTGTTCGATACAGAAAGATTTCAGTCTGATCAGACAGATTCATGTGATACTTGAGGCCAGCTGATAAATGAGTAAATGGAAACAGATTGAAGTGTTAATGTCCTTTTTACTGCTCTTTCCTAGAAATATAAAAATGGAAAAACAATACTAAACCAATAGTTTGGTTTCTGAAGCTTAAAAAAAAAATCTTCCATTCTTTCGCTTTCATTATTTCACTTGTCCAGGAACCCGGGATAGAGAAAATACCAATTACTGTCAAAGAAGAATTAAAACCTCAGTTGTTCCTTATCTCACTGCAAAATCCCAAAGATAAATACAAAGTACTGGAGTGGAAAAAAAAAGTTGAAAAAAAAGTGATTTTTAACAACTCTGTCTGGGGAAACAGAAAGAACTGAAGATAATTCCACAATAAAATACTGCTGCTGAGAACTCCATTAAAGAAAGCATTTGTGAATCCTAGAAAAATGACTTAGTAGATGACTTTTATCTCAATAACATGTCAGAGTAGATGAACGTGTGTCAAGATAATTTTTCTCAGTGATAAAGAAATTAATCTTGAAAAGCAAAACTGTAAGTTACACTTCTGTAAGACTTAAGAGTAGTAAGTGAAATATCTTTCATTTTAGACAGATTCTTGCAAAACATCTCCCATTCTCAGAATATGCAGTTTAAATCATAATACTTCAGGATGTATTTTGGATCCCTAAATAACATTTAGATCATAAGGTTTTCCAAAGCCATCTTCTGAAGCTATTACATGAGTAAAGTATTTTTTTCTCTTACATGACTAACATTAACAATGTAGAATGACCTTTTTTCTAAATATTAGAATTTTTCTAAATATTAAAATTCTGCTCTCTCTCCATTCATCATAGTTTATTTCTGCTATTCAACATTGCTTCTGATTGAAATATAAACAGAATACACTTGGCAACATTGAGAATAAACACACTATAATGAATCACACATGCTTGTAAGGTATATGTTTTTCCTACAAAAATGTTAAATTCGTATACATATTTGCTTGTCTCTGTGAGAAAACATTTCTGTTGTAGTTTTATGAGATCTTGGGCTATAAATTATTTGTGTATTGACTGAGTCTGGAGTGAATGTCTTCATCCATACTTATTTCTTTCCCCAAGTTTCCAAAGTTTAAAGAAAAAACAACAAGAAACCACCATTTAAGTGTGACTTACACAAAATCAACACTTTCTTTGCTATCACTGCACAAAGAAAGCAGTAAATTATGCTTAAATCATACCTCATCACCTGCAAACACTGGAGCCACTGTTTAACCAGCATGCTCTTATCTTTGCTCTCCAACAGATAAAGGCTCTAACATGTTAGGCAGTGTATGTTTTTCATAATGTCAAACTCAAAGCTTGCTGAAATCAAATGTTTCCTTTATGAGAGCTCCAGGACACTTAGACCTATCAAAGAAAAACATTTTTAAGACATTGTATTTAACTACATTCCTCGCCTCTTTTCCCTTCTCTCAGGGCCCTTCTTCTTTTTGAAATAACGTCATCACCGGGCTGAAAGCAAATTAAATTTAAACGCTAATACCTAAGTTACTGACAAGTGCCTTAGAAACAACTAAACTCTTTGGTCTATATTTTAATATTACAATGTAAAAATCTAACAACCAATCTCCTCTGGCATTTTGCTTAAAAAAACATTTTTAGAAATATGCAAATTCAAAGAGGTTTGTATCTGAGATTAACAGACTGTCCAAAGAATATGAAAGAAATACTAATGCAAAGCAAATGAACACCAGATTCTGAGTTTAAAAAAGGCTGTACTTACTCCTTATTTCTGCATTGAATGCATGGCTGGTAAAGGACTTTGAGAGCATTCCAGGTTCCCACTGGTCCAGAGCGAGGTGTAAGGGTATCTCCAAACAGTGTGAAATCACTGTGGGAGGAGGAACTTCCTAAAGACTCTACCAGCAATGTGTCAGAATTTAAAAGCCAGATCTATAAATGGAAAATAATTTTGTTTACTGTACATTACATACACTTCAATTTGTTACTTTACTGTGACCCTAAAGCAGCTGATAATAAAACCACAGTCTTACAAAGTTTCTAACGAAGTATTAACAGACATAAATTGATATTTTATTATTCAGCAGAGTCTGCACAGCTGCAGAAAAAAGGGCAATACAATACTGATTTATCAGTATTGAAACTGCCTCTTTTTGTGACTGTAGCACATTCCCTTTGGTAGGAACAAAAGAAATAGTCCTAAGTCATCTCTTTCAGCACCAGATGTATTATTTCTCCAATTTCATAATTCTTTAGGCATTAGTCAAGCATATGGTGTTGAGCAACTGAGGGCTAAAGACAGGGAACTGAAAGACTGCCTACTGAAGTGCCAAAAATTGAGGATTTTTAGACGAAGCATGGTGGTTATGACTCCATGGACCTAATACATGCAAGGAAAAAGACAACAATTAACATGGTCTAAAAAGGCATGTTGGAATTTACAAACAGCTGCAGCAGACCCTCACCTGGAAAATAAATATCAAATTTCACAATGGGACTAGCATTCTTTGGCCCTATTTCCTCACAAATTCCAGAGATATTTACTGGGGAGAGTTTTGAGAAATCTGAACTTCTTGCATCCCATTATGGATCTTATTTAATCTTTGTGTGACTTGGTATCAGTGTTCTGACTTGAATCCAGGGCTTTCCTGCTAAACACCATACAAATAAGTTGCTTTTCCTTAATTCACAGCCTGTAGTAGTGAAGTGATCCAGGTTAACAATGGAAATCGATTTTTACAAATCTGGCACCCTTATGAAATGTTTATATATGAAATATTTATCATAGAAAATGGGTTTTATACAGTGTTGCTCACTAAAGAGCAATCTTCTGCTTCTCGTGATCTAATCAGCTTCCAGTAAAACAAGTTACATGACGTTAGGTAGCAGACACATGACATCCCCTGTGGAGGGAGAAAGCAGTCATTAACAGGACACATAGTATATGTTGCAATTGAATGTGACAGTCACAATTTATCAGAGCCCAAGGCTCAGAACATTACAGTGGAAGCTTTATAAAGAAGGAATGAAATATATTGATAAAGATATCTTGGGAGGGGATAGGAGGAGGAGAATCACTTTAGCATATGCACATGACTGATGACAAGCAACCATACTTGGCTTTGCAAGTGGTTGTTAATCAGTTTTGCTCTAGTAACTCACTGTACACATTTATAGCCTAAACTGCAAAATATACCTCATTAGCTAGGACCATTACACAAGGTGCTTAAAGCCAAGTGCTGAAGAGGTGTTGGAAGAAAATGGTGCAGAAACACAGGCCACTGCCAACACAAACTGAACAGTTTCTTCCTTTTGAAATTTCTAACAATTCCATGTGGAAGGAGCTTCCTGGGATGCTTTTCAACAGAGGAATATCCTTCAAACTAGACCGGGGAACAATGAAGCAATAGCTGTCTGTTCCTTTCAGAAACCTTCTGCAATCTGCTGCAGAGAAAGCAACCATATCATTTCATTTGCAACATAGTCCATTTGAAAAGCACTTCTACACAAGTGCCACATGTGGCATCTTATCATCATGTTCTAGGACTTGTATAAATGTCTTTGTCTCATTAGCAACACAAGAGATCTGTATTAATAATTTAGCACACAATATAAAGAAAGTAAATGAATCTGTAGGGGTGGAAGGATTCCCAGCCATGGGCAAAATCAACTTCCGAACTACATTTACTTCTTCAGCATTTTCATTCTTTTCTTCATGTATCAATAATTTTTTGATCTTGTTTTTGATCTGAGTGAACAATTGCTCACCCAGACTCAGTGTGTTGACTCTAAGAATTTTATATGTGTATTTCTGGCTAACAGTTTCATATTTTGAGCTCTACTTTCAACTATGATATTCACAATGTGCAATCTTTCCCTTCTTTCTACTTCTTTGTACAGCAGAGCTGGCACAAGCAATTTCTTTCCACATTAACTCCAGTAAGAAAAGAAACTTTACAGAAAAATATATACATAAAGCACAGAATTCATTCAAATTGCCATTGATTACCTTTTCTGAAATGACAGAATCAGTAAAAAAAGTATTTGGGGGTTGTTGATATTCCTTTCATTGTTTTCTTTTGGTTTCACATAATTTTGTCAAGAGACTTAGAAAGATGTACTTTAGAGAAAAGTGGCAACAAATCTACCCCAGTTATACTTCATGGGACTTGAACCAAACAGCACAAATACCACAATTTAGATTCTGTGATCAGTTTCCCTATATCTCAGTCTGAGTTTCCAGCACCAATTTCAATTTAACAAGGGTAAAAAACACGCTAAAGCTTTTATTTTTCCTTGCTAGTTCTTTCTTAGTTATTGCAGACATTACCATTACTTTCATCATCACACAGGTCACTAATGCAAACATCTTTCATTACAGCTCTTTAGTTCTTATACTCAAGAGTGCTCAGGTAAAGATATTGTTTCCACATATTTCACAAAGAATAAAGTTCCCTGAGAGAGCTGGGCAGCTAAGTCTCAGCAAGGTTCTCATTATCTCACTGCTTGATCACTGCAACATCCACCCCATCTCTAATCTTAACAAATACAAATCGGTTCTGCTCATGCCCTTCAAGACAGGGACAATAATCAGACTGACACATCTCCCCCATTTTGTTACATATTCATTTTCATTACATTCAAGCTGCCTTACTTTCAAAACCCTTTACAGTCTGATCCCACTTTAAAAAACATCTTTCCTTCAATACTGAAAGACTGAAAAGATTACAGGTGTAATCTTTTTGGGTCTTATGAGGTTGATCTCATCCATGAGATGAATTCCCTGTATCTATCAAGAAAACTACTTATTTACTTCTTTCAAAGCCACACTTTTTGCAGTACAGAAAAAATAGGTATCTATTGAGATGCTGCTATGCTGACCAATAATGCACTGTTTTGCTTATGTTCTCCTATCTCATTATCTGTTTGCTTTCCTCCTCTTATTCTCAGCTTCTAAGTCATGCAACTACAAGGCAGGGAACCCTTCAACAGTGGAGCAAAGAGACAAAGCAAGTGATTCACAAAAGAGGGTACAGATACAGTTAGGACAAATAAGGATACCTGTATGTACCACTTTTTTCCCCTGAAACAAAGAAATTTTTTTTAATTGACATCCTTGAAAAATTAAAATAAACCCAACATCCTAAGCAGTATTATAGCTTAAACAACAGAATATGTGTAACTTAAAAAATGAAAAGTCATGTTATGGTACGTGTAAATAACATAATTGGTAATGTTAAGTGATAAATCCAGAGGAAATGAAGAAAATAAGTATACATATTATTTGTGGTTTAAAAAAATTAAAAATATTTGTGAGAAACCTTAACCTTAATTATCAGATACACGGTCTAAGCTATGTGTATTCATGTAGGTAAGCAAAAACACTGTGAACTAGAATCTTTGGCTCATTATCAAAACAAACAAGTGGGACAGCTGGTTCATGATGCATCAGTGATGAGACTACTTGTGTAACTTGGCTGTGTGCTCACAGCATCAAGCACCCACATTTCACTGTTGAGTGATTGACAATCATTAATAGAAACAGAGCTTACATTATACTTGTGCCCACAAGGCCTCTGAGTCCTATGACTTAACCCATGACTCCAGAACACTGTTGGTGTGTATACACTACCCAGAGCCTCACCCTGGACAGGAGTAAGGACTTTCTGATGTTAAATACTAAAAACAGCTGCAAAATCTAACAAATAACCAATATAAAGGAAAATATGCCAATATGCCAGGCCCTATCTAATTCAGCCTGCTCCTCTAATAAATACATTGGAAAAATGCATCCCAGAGCTAAGAGTAATGGCAATCTACTAAATAAAGTGATTTTTCTGTTAAAAAACAATCAGTTTGCTGTATCTAAGGTATTAGACTTAAGCACCAGGATTTTACATAACTTGGGAACAGATAAGCTACAAGGGAAAAATCACAATGATTTCTTAATGACTCCTCAATTAGACTATATATAATTATGGTTCTGTTCATGAAGCCTTCATTTTATCATCACAGAACTGGCATTTCTCAGTGGTTGTACAAATGTTGTCTTGGCACTTTTGATTTAAAAGCAACAGATACACACTTTCATTAGCATCTGGATGTTCCAAAATCTTAGAACTTATACAATGCATACACAAAACAGTTTATTGCCTCATGAAAGTGCATTTATAACTTTATCCAGGACAGCAATCTCTAATCATGTATTTCTTTGTGTCTATGAATAGTTTCTATAAACTGCAAAAACACAAATTCTATACCCGTATTCACTTCCGACATAAAAAAGGAAACATCTCTGGTTATAAGTGTAGAGTATTATGGTAACTCTTATCCATCTTAAAAGTTTGAGGAATCTAGCTATCACCACCTAAATATCAAGCTTAACCAAGTTTAACAGCATTAGAACATTAAGTACAATAGGCAATTTTATTTTTGTTCTCACTTCACTTCACAATGCAATATACTGACTACATTAATAGTCCCTGCTGACTTGAGACAATGCTTATGAAAGATGTTATACAATTTGATTCACTTCTGGTGATTAAAAGAAGTGCTGGAGCAAGAAGGTGAAATATACATTAAAAAATTAAAACTTAAGCTTTCCATATTTTCTGGATACAAAATAGTGTTATTTCTGTGCTACTTATGGTGCATCTGCAGTACTTTCATTACTATATCAATAAAATATCTACATGCACATCTAATTAGAGTAAAAACTCAGGGATATTCCTACTTGAACAGATGTACCTTAGAACCACTTCAAGAACTTGAATTTGCTAATTTTTTAAACATACAATAATGAACATCATAAAAAATACATTTTAGGAACTGGGATACATGTGTTAATATTCTTCAGCAAGATGAAGACTTAAAAACTTACCAGAATATAGGTTTTTCCATTATCTCCTTTTATGGTGAATCTAAATGTGCTTTTAGCAGAGGATAACTCCAAAAGACACTGAGCAACGATGCTCTGTACAAACTGAGACCTGTTAAGGAATTCAACACATTATCAAATGTTTTCATGACAACTACACAGACAATCCTTCATATCTATGCACTACAGATAAATGAGTAACTCATACTTCAATTCCACTACATCCTACAATCACATTTTAGTGAAAGATGGGGCTTCTTTATCTTCTTCTCACTCAAAACCAGAGTTTTTATTTCCTGCAACTGGATTTTTTTAATATATCAGGATTCTAAATTGCTTTACACCCTTTATTTTGGCTGACACCAACTGTCAAATGCAGAATAGAAGCTTCTCCCCATTGTATTTTACACATGTGAACACAAAGCCCAGAATTATGCATATGTTTCAAATATAATTCCCAAAAATAAAGATTTATGATTAAGCCATTGTACATGATACCAGATCAAGTTCTGTTTCATGTTAAGTCTTAAATTCAAACTGAATTACTTGAAAATTCAAAGTTCTCACTTTGAATTAAGCATTTCAAACTTTATTTAACTTTTTATGAAATAGACTTCGGTTTCCATAATTAGTCACCAGACATTGTGCAAAATTAAACAGTTCAAAATAAAACAGTATTTTATTTTGGCTTATCACCTCAATATTGAGACACTGTGACAAATTATACACAATCTCCTGCATTACACAAGATGAGCAAACAAAACTGCACATGAGTGATTTCAGGCTATGTTGCCTTTACAATGCTTAATTCTGTGATTATTATATAAAATTGCACTCTGTTATTATATGCAATTGCTCAAGAAACTCAAACATTAGAGCATTTCTAGCATTCTTTCTAAAACATATACTTCAGCAAATTATCAGATTATTTTGTTACCTTGATGTTGGTCTGAAACTTCCTTCATCTGATTGAATAACCACTTCAGTGACATAATATTTAATAGTACCTAAAATGACAAAAACATTTTTCCACTATAATAGAATAACAAACTTATTAAGACTGTAAGTCACCATATCACTATACTAATTAAATATTTGTTCAGTAGTCAATTAAGAAGTGCAGCAGACAATCATATTTTGCTTGGGTTTGTAGGAATAGAAGCAACCATAACAAAAAACCTACACTGCTTAAAGAAAACTGCTCCAGGCTAATTACAAGATCAGCAATTTCTCATTCATATTGATCTTTGTTTAATGGTGGGAACAATCATCTTGAAACCAAGCAAGCAAGAGCTCAAGGCAGACCTGAAAGATGAATTGAAAGAACTTTCCTAAAGCACTGAGATCAGCATAGCTTACATAAGTATTTTAGTACCCTCTGCTGCTTAGTAATGCTGCAGTGAATCACTAGAGACAGTTTTAATAACAGCTCACACGGGGGAATAATTTTCTTCTTTGCTCAAAGAGCAGAATGGAACTTCTTTCTGAAAATCACGCTCACTCAATGTTAATACTGCATACATTCTGAATTTCAATGCAACTGTTCACCAAAAGCTCCACTAAGACAGCTTTTAACACTAAATGGAAGTATTTGAAGGACATAATTTAATCCCCATCAATGAAGGCAGGTCAAAGATGATCATATTGAAGATATGGGTCTGTGCTGCAAATACAGCCTAACCAGAGGGCCAGCAAAACAGGTTAAGAGTAATAAATTCATTCTACTATGCCTCAGCATGTGAATAACTTCATTTAGTCCACAGTTTTAAGGATGGAAGGGTTTTATCTGATCTCTGTTCATACATACCATTAAAACTGGATGAAACCAAACATTTCAGGAAGACACTGTATTAAACCCTCCAAAGGCTTAGTAACCCCACCCCTTCTCCAGGTAAATACTATACTTTCTAAATTATATTCAGTGTCAGCAAGTTATATTCTGCCTCTAAATTTAATTAAGTCTGCTTCATGCTATATAAGTTCAGTATCTCTAGTTCCTCAGCCATTACCCTGAGTATAGAACTGGTGCTACTGCTACAAGGGTATTGGGAATTCAGGAGATGTTTGCTTGCAGAGAGATAGATTCTGTGATTTCCAGAAAAAAAAAAATCATACAAGTATATGTGGATAGTTGGCAGAAGGAATAGCCCATTGGGGAATCTCAAAGCTGCACCTGGTCTCCACAGCTACATCTAATCTAGTTTTACACCTAACACTGATACCTGCCCATGAGGAAGTACCAAAGCATGACAGTCAAGTTTACTCTCTAGTCTCTTTTCACAGAGATGGTTCTGCCTTGACTTACACTATACATCTCTTTTGTTCTTTGAACTCTACCAAAATTTCCTGGGCTATTGAAGAAACATGGTCAAAACAATGCATCTCTTATCTAACTTCAGCCCTGTGCAGAGTCCATACCAAATCCCTGCACATCGAGAGTGTTTGCCTTTCCCCATTCCCACTGATCTATTACTCATGACCTTGTTATTCATGATCTTTTCCCAGAACTCCTTTCCCAAAGTCACATCTTGCTTTGTGGGCTTTCCAACATTGTACCTTAAATTTGGTTTCATTAAAGCCTGTATTGTTCAGATCCCTGTACAGGACTATCAGAACATTATGTAACAGAAGACACAGAAGACCTTCTGTCCCATCTCACCTTATGGCATTTCTTAAACAGGCTTTGCATTTTCTGAGTTTTTATACTCACCTGATCTTGAACTGAGGCAGGATCACACTGACTGATGCAGTGGAAGAGAGGGAGGATAAAAGAATGAACCCTATAATAACAGTCTTATCATTGCTTCTTTTCCAATAATAGCTGGATTTTAAAAACAACCAGACACTCATCTTTACTCCACATCAGGTAAACCTTGCTGATCCAATATAATTACAGCTTTGAAACTGATAATTCCATCAATTTATCATCAGATGAGGATGAGATATAACCTGTTTCTTTGAATAGGTTTCCTCCCCATAAAACCAAGCTGACTGTTAGCAATCTTCAGCTCCTAGTTGTGTTGATCAAGTTCTGAATTTACCTTTTACTTATTCTGTAGACTGACAGGAAAACAAGCAACCTGTAAGTTCTCAAGTCTCTGTTTTTACTGAGATTCCTAGTAAACTGGAATCATGCATTGAGTCTTCCAAAGGTTTGAAATTAGGCAAATATGCCACAAAAACAAGGGTAATGAAAATTCCTGCTGAAAGTAATTTTCAAGGTCTAGCACTGGAAGCAACAACCTCATCTGTTCCAGAAGGGAATGAGACAAACACACAGGAATTATCACAGCACCTTATTCATAAGCTATTTTCCTTCAGTGTTTTTAACCTCCAGTGTTCAATGGTTGATGCAGTCAAGTCTAGTTTTGTTTGGACATCTCATACCTGATGAAACTGTTTCTCCCAGCATTGCCTTGCAGCGCTTACAAATCACTCTTGTATTTTCTTTTGATTCCTGTAGGACAAAAAAAATCATTTAAATGTCACTCAGATATTCTGAAAAAGGAATGCATAGCTGTAATATAATTTACAGAGCAGATAGGAAACTTCTTACTTGTTTCTGTCCTCTATGTTTACATGCACACATATTTGCCTTCACTACTTACAGCCTTCTACACTGGGACTTGCTTGCAAGTTTCATACTAATTTTAAAATCTGACAATATATCCACACAGCATAATCTGTAATGGCTAAGAGGAGAATCTTATAATATTGAGTGACTGGATGATAAAATTATAAGCTAAATTTGATTGTGCTAAGGGCAAAATAATGCATCTGAAATTATACATAAAATAGTATGCTGCAATGTGACTACCATTACTCAGTAACAAGTTTTAGCAACAGTTCACTGTGGACAGTTTTATAGGAGCTGAATACCAGTTCAATGTTCAGCAGAGAGCAGAAAATGTCTGCAGATTGAGTTACTAGGAAACAGCAGAAATACACAACACAGCACAATATTCCAGAAAGATGCAGTGGATTCTGTTCTTGAACAACCTTTCTCCCTCTATTCAAACAAATAGAGAAAAGATACTGACAAAGAATAACTGTCAGAAGTGCAAAACAGTTTCCACATATAGCATGAGAATACATGTAACAGGAGAATATATGGAAGAAGAAAACTGAGGGGCATCATTGAGATACCTAAAATCACAAATGTTAAGGAAAAGCTGAACAGAAAAAAATACAGACATATGCCCTCATAGCTCATGTTATGAAATTACAACACTGTATCAAAAAAAACAGAATAGCATTTCTCATACAATGCATAATACAGTTTGGTATTCACTATAGGAAAGCATTTTTCATATCAAAAGTACATACAAGCGCAAAAAGTCTTCATAAATTCAGAAGAAGGAATGTCATCAAGGGTTTATTAGAAACAAAAATGTGGATAAACAATATCTAGTTCAAGGAGTCTCTACACTCTCCAAAACATCACAGAATATTTGCCTTAGCTTTATGCATCTATTACTGCCCTTTGAAAAGATGAAATCTACCCTATTAGATTCCTATTAATTAGAGTGTTAATATTTAAATTCAATACATCAAACAAGCAAGCACAATTCTTACTTTAATCCAAAGTTTAAACTTCAGAACTGGTTCTGTGTGGGCTTATTAACCTGGGTGTAGCACACTAGAGCTCTGATCTGAAAGCACTACATATATATATATATATATATATATATATATATATAACCTTAATGATGGTCAAAAACAGAAAATCAAACTAACAGCTTGAGACCTGACTATATTGGAAGTACAGTCTCCTTGTTATGGACATCAGAAAAATCATCTGATTCATATATATGCAGTTATCCCCTTTCCCAATTCCTACCTTGCTACTCCTCTTAAACATATGCAGTGAAATTACTTGCTCAGTGTGAAAAGCAAGGATAAACAGACAAGGTTTTGTGTAAGCCAGTGCTTCAGACTGGTACAAATACTGTACAGTACAAGTACAGAATACACACAACTTCCTTCAAAGCTACAACTTGAGTATTTTTTTTCTGACTATAGTTACAGGTGCTGACTGAGAACTGTGCCTAAAAAACATCACTAACTCGTTGTATCATGCTTCAATGGAAAAAGGGATAGTTTTAGCTCAACTAATTAAAACAATTTATATATTTGACAACTTGCAGCTGCTGGCAATCTGCAGATGCAGGTGGATCACAAGCCTAATACCTTCTGTTCCTATTCCTAAGGATCCCAGATATGGTGTCAGGAAAAATATTTTCCCCAAGAGATACTATTAAGATGCTGCAAGACCATGTGACATTTAAGAACTATGTTACACTGGAAGACTAATAGATGTGAAAAATATGTTTGCAATGGACGGATGCTGTCTTACTCCCACTGGAGTCTGGAAAAGATTGTTTAAGCATCTCTGGTACATTCCTGCTACTATTTTGGTCATAGGCAAACACTTCCCAAAGAACTGCAATGCAATTAAAAAGAAACTTTCATAATGGGGCAGACTGCAACAATATTCTCTAAAATGAGAACATTTATGCCAATAGCAATCTGTCTTGCCTGTAACTTTCTATTACTCATATTATGGAAGAATTTTCTGCTTCAGTATGAGGGTTTTTTTTCCTTATTAGTCTAGCTTCTGGTAGATCTAACAGTTGTGCTCATTTGCGTGGCAACTGAGTGATGCTGGAAATAAGCAAACACAGAAATGAGAATTCATTGCAAGTGCAAAAGATGTAGAAAAAGGGATTGGACACAACAAGGAACAAATTCTCAACTTCAATGCAAATACAAGAAAGCAAACATGAAAATTCATCAGCCTAAACTACTATTGTATGCCCCTGACATAAAACAGCTTCCTCCCTCATTCAAAAGTTCTGCTGTCATCCTGGTTTGACCCACATGTCAATAAAAATTTTGTTCCACATCCTTTTAGTGTGTTTCTGCCTTCAAATCAATCCTGTATTCACAAACATTCTCTTTGATGAAGAAGCGTGCAATATGAACTCTATGAACCCTACCTCTTCCCTTATTTATTCCTGATATTCTAAGATCTCTTTTAAGACTACTGAAATGTGAAAATTCATTTTGGCAACCTCTGGCAGAAAGCACTGTCCTCTTGGAAATTTGGTATCATCTAATCCACCTCCTTCTTAAGGAAACTTAGAAGTAACTCCATTGTCACAGAGTTAAACCCAATTAATCTGCTTCTGCCATGCTGATACCCTTACAGCATACCAGTCCTTGTTTTCCTCTCTGCACATTCTGTTTTTCAAAGAATAATGGAACAAGAAACCAAAGAGACCAAGCTGCAAGCCTTGCAGATAAGGACTGCAGGACAGAACTGCTCCCCATGCAGAGAGGTTGCTTGGAGCATCACACCAGCAACCACTGAATTGCGAGAATCCTGGTGATTCTTACTGGGAATAATACATATCACTCTAAGCAGCAGGTAGAAATCAGGGAGTCTGGCTCTCAAGAGATTAAATGTTTCATGCTGGAAATCTCTACAGAACAAGCCATCAATTTTTACAGACACAAATCGCCAAGGCAACAATTTAGACAGTTTAATATTTTGTACTGGGAGAAAATACAGCATGTGTAGGCCCAACTTTTGCCAGTATTAATGCAGACAAGCAGTAGATTAACAAAAAACGCTTTATGGAAATGTAGGTTTTGGTGAACTGAGTTCCTGGATGTTCTTCTGGCAGAAGAAAATATCACTGCTTGAACTTTTATACAAGTGCTAGATGTCCAAAAGTAAAGCATTGAACTGTCCTTCATGGGTTTTATCCCATCACTGGAACATAACCACCACCAAATGGTGATGGGCAACAACGAATTTTGATGTTTCTAAGCCAAATTACAACCTTCTTCCCTACAGATCTGGTGAGTTTATCTTATCCTGGAACACTTCAGAAACATCAACATGAAGAGCTGTAATACAGGATGGCAGGCTCCTTTCACTAGACAGAGCAGTCAAACAAAATCAATTTCCTTACTGTGCTTTAAGAACCTAAGACAGACACATCTAAACACAACACACATATACTGATATTTCCAAGTCTTTCTAAAGCTCAAAAAAAAAAAGGGAAGAAAAAAATAACACTTCTCTTTAATCATAGTTATGATTATGCCTCAAGTCACAGTGTAAGAAAAAAACAATTGTTACTTCAATTTCCACCTCATTCTTTGCTCCACTACCCTTTAATGAACACCTAACCTGTCACAGTTACTAACTTACTGAATTTTGATGTGCTTCATTCATTATAATTTTGGCGGAAAATAACTGGGTTTAGAACTATATAATTCAGTAGCTTCTGTTTCTAGTACTAAGTTCTTGCATATTGAGGTCAGTATCAAGACTGTGGTGTGAGCTTTAGAAAACGTAAAACACAGCCTGGAATGTTTTCTGGCTTATGTACAGCTGAATGTCATGAACTCAATGACCTTCAAAACAGTTCTGTAATACATACAAATTAAATAAAATCGTAAAAAAATAGTACTTTACAATGAAAAAGTCCAAATAAATTCACGTAAGAACTATTTGGAAAAAATACTTTACCAAGTTGGAGCCACTCTGCAAAACATGGTGTCCATCTTCTGAGCAGCACATGGAAGATTCAGGCACATGTGATTCATTTATTGAGCTCAGCAGAAAAAATGTGTCTCCAACAAAACAATCACCATGCTGAGGGTGCAAAGTTCTTCTGGCAAAGGGGTCAGGGTGACAACACCACTCTTCAACTAAATCACTCCAGTTTTCACTCGGTAGAGGAAGAACTCGTAGAAATTTTCTTAGAGGGAAGAAAAGACAAATATTTCAGTTATGTTATAATTCATTTCTAAGACACTAAAGAGAGTTTAGGCTTCCTGTAAATAGTGGGGGAAGTATGGTATTTTCTCAAAACGAAGGGCTTGACTCTCTTTCCTGCCAAAGGCACTTTCTTTGAGTGAATTCTGAAAAAGCAACGGCTGAGTTTCCTGCCAAATCTGTGACAAAGCATTTCCCAAAATCATTTCTTCAATGATTTTAAGGCAGAATTTGACATAGTCCTCTCTTGAAATGAATCATGTAGCAAAAATAAAACAGTTCTAATTAGTAATGAAAAATATGACATCAAGCACTTGCAATTGCATTTATTATTACTTCTTGTACAGTTCCCTTGCATCAAATGTTGCTATAAAACCAATAGAAACAGACTCATGCCACAGCAAGATTCAGCATGTTCTTTGTTTCAGACACCAGATATGAAAAAGGTAAAACCTGAAAAAAATACCACAGTACATCTTCATTAAAAAACCCAAACAAACAAAACAACAAACAAAGGATAATTCAATCTTAATTTCTATTCAGATGCTCAGATCCAACTTTCAGAAGTCATATACAAAAAGGCAAATCCCTTTCTCCTGGGTAGTTGTATGGACCAAGGATACTGTTTCCAGAAAAACTGCTTTATTTTCATTATCAGTTGCATTGGGTTTGCATTTTCTGCTCTCTGTCTAGTTTCCTTGAATGGTTACCCTATTTCTTCAGCTGTCACCTGAAATCTTCACCAGAGTTTCTTGATTCTACTCTTTACTAAAAACTTGCAAATACAACTTTGCTTATGGTGCTACTTTGCAAATAAAAACACAGCTGCTAAGCCAACCCTCCCTTTCCTGCAGTTCCCAGACTAACATTTTCTGAAGATGTCAGTCCTTCCTCCTGTAGCTTCTTAGCCCTTTTGAATTGTTCGTTGGGTGAAAGAAAAATGTTTTTTTAAAAATCCTTTTTATCTACATAGACAATACATTTTAAACTCTGCTTGCTCCATCTGCAGATGAAAGTTGGAATAACTGATCCTCTGATGCAGCTTTACCAAAATGAAGATCACCTCTCAGCACTACCCATGTCTGTCTTCATTTTCTGTGGTCTTATATACTGTTTGAGATACTACTCAATCTGCCAAAGTGACAGTTTAATTCTGATGCTGACGTATTAACTGATTCTTCATTAGCCTTCACGATTAGTTCCAGTGCCTGGACTCACACTTCAAAAACAAGTCTTCCTGTATTTACACAGAAGTAACAAAAAGCTCAGCAATGTTCTTATAAGGGAAAAAAAAGACAGACGTTACCTTAAGCTGCAGATTCATGCTGTCCTGTTTCATTAAATCAACCTTTCTTTATTCTCACAGTCTACAACATAAAGATTTTCACTTCTTTTCCAACAAAACCAGTTTTTCCAACCAGTAGGAATCTCCTAAAGAAACTCCTCCTAACTCTGAGCTATGCAGACAATATACCATTTCCATTGTATTTAGGCTTTTGCCACTCATGGGTGGGAAGCCATGTATTGGGTCACCAGAACTGGAAAAATGTGACACATATAAGAATGGAGCCTTCTTAGAAAAACAAACAAAACCAACTAGATGTTTACTAGGTACTGACTACTGAGTACTAAGTAATGTGATAAAACCTACAAAACAGGGTGACCTATCTCTCCAAACTTGCTCGTAATAACAACTAAGTTTCTACTTGAAAATAGCCACCTAGGCTGCCTTCACAGTCAGAGAGCAACAAACAATTCTTAGGTTGGGAACTTTTAGGAGTAGCCTTCTCCTGAAAGTGTCTAATCTTTGAAGTTGAGCACTAGTCGGTAAGAAACCTGCCATAAGGATATAACTCTTATATGATCTTCCAGGCTAAGGTAAGTATTTGACCATAGAGATCCCTGTAAGACTGGATTAAGAAAAATAACCCCAAATGTCATTATTAACTAACACCCAATAATATAATTCTGTCTATTGAAAATACTGAAAACTGGAAGTAAAATGGACTTTAGACTTTTAAACATATAATAACTGTTCAGTTCTATCAGAGAAAAAGAAAAACAACTGCATTTCTTTAACTGCAGTTTCCCTTATTATTTAAAAAATCTTGGGAAACCCAGCTTGTCAATTAAGTGTCTGGCTTAACACTACTTAGGTAGGAAAAGTCTAATTAGATTTTCCCTGCCATAAGTTTTTCCATGGAATATTTGTGCAGTACCAACTATTATTTTTTACATTTAGTTTCTCCTGTCCAGCTGATGAGGGGAGTGCTAGAGCGGCTTTGGTGTGCACCTGGCATCCACACACCACAAGCCTTTAAGAATTTCTTCATTACAGAAATAAAGTCTTAAAGAATTATTTTATATATGAGGTACACTTAGTCAAACTGGAAGGAGAGAAAGAAAAAAGAAAGTATCCCTAATTCTTTGCAGCTTTTGCAGGATGGAAGAAAAAAAATCTAATAATTTTCTCTAATGTGTGTAATGTGAGGGCAATGGAAAAGAACGAAAGAGCATAACCCTAACCTCTGAAGAGCTATCACATTTATGAAAGGAAACAGACTGAAGCAGAGGATTTCAGAAAATGTATAAATTTTTGCTCATCAAGGAAGGATTACTTACATTTAACTCATTCCTAGTACATTTCTTAATCTAACCTTTTAAAAGGAAGACTTCCTATGCAGTCTCTAACAGCAAAAAAATAAGCTTTAGAATAGGTTTGAGGTGGTTTGTTGGTTTGGTTTTTTTCTTTCATTTTAACCTAGATTTCTCTTGCTTCAGCTGAGGATTACTGCCACCTTCTTTGCAGCAATTTCCTAGATATTGGAAAAATCTTGTCTCCTTCACAACCTTATCTACACTAAACCCCATTTATTTCAATTTCTTCTTAAAGGTATGATTTTATAGATCTCAGGTGTTTCTTATTACAGACCCTTGCCTAGTAATTCAGACTTTAATATGCTCTCTTTCACACAGTTCTGCAATTTGCCTTCAATCCTTCTACCACTGCTGTCACTGTCATACTTAATTCTTCCTGGAGAGAGGAACACGTGAATTCTGTAGCTAGAAATTCTGACTATGCTACTCTCTTCCTTTTGGAAATGCTGGAACAGAATGTGTTGGATACACAGCTCCACTTTTCTACTCGTGTCTTAGCTTTTTTTAGTGGCAACATTCAAGGGACTCAGAGGCTTCCTGCAAGGAGAAATGCCAAGTAAAAATGCATGGACGTGCATTCTTTGTCCTTTCTCAAAAATTTTGCTTGTGTCACATTACAGGACATTTCAGAAAAGAAAGTTAAGAAATTCTCATTCAGTTACATTCAGCTAGCGATAAATCCACACCTATGACAAGAAAGAAACAGAAATTTAGAGAATGAGACATATTTGTATTACTGTTTTGAGTATTAGGAACCACATAGATCATAAAAGGCTGTAAGTGCACCTCTAACAATTCTTATATATTCAGCTGAAGCTGTCAAAATTGTTAATCAGAAGAGCTAGACAATGCAGCACCTTTTTACTAAAATTCTCATTCACTCTGTAGACTTTTTAAGGAACAGAGATAAGAACAAGTCACACAGCTAAGACACAATTCCTGTTTCCCAAATATAGCATCCGTGAACTATGTGGAGGCAGGCTTTGCTTAAAAGATAAAAGGAAGCTGTGGTCAATATCCCCATTCTGAGCATGCACTTTATAATTACAGCATGATGACTAAAGGAAATTTATAAGAGACAGAAAAGAACTAAAAAGGATAGCTGAAATACAGAGGAAGAAAGAAATCAAGGAGTAAATTAATAAACAGCTAAAAACTGCTTCAGGTAATTTTGCTTTTTGACATCTGCAGTGCTTCAAATGTGTTCTTGTCTACCAATTTCAAAACAAATACCTGTTAGCTGTCTCTCAGTACACAAAACAACATGAATACCAATCACTATGGCATTTATTGCTATAAATACAAGACACTGCAGTACTCACCGTTCGCTCACTATGATGTCACCACAGGACTGACAGTAAAAGATGCAATTCTTGCTGGGTTTCAGGCTTTCCCTCAAAGTAAAAACCACATCTATAGATGGAAGGAAATATATTAATCTTCAAAATTGTGTAAAGTTTTCAGTCACTTGTATGAAAAAATTGTGCCAAATACCTGAAACCAAAAAGGATAAATCTAACAGGCAAAGAAAAAGGCTGACATTTTAAACATAATCTTAATTCTTTTAAAAGCAAGTATTTAGATTTAGGAAAAACTTGCCATCTCCACCTCATGCTCCATATTACTGAGTAAGAGCTGTGTATGTGAAGAATTATTTTCTAGGTGCAAATCCTTTTCAGAAGGGGAGTTGAAATATTGATATAATTGAAGAGATTATAAAAATCAAAATTCAACACTACTCCTTTGTAAAGATATTTTCTGATAATCAGTGTATCTGCAACATGAGGGGATACACCAATATGTAACACAAATAGCCAGGATGGGGAGCAGGGTCAGACATTAGTTTTATATTTTCAGGCAGGTAAGAAACCAACCATTGTGGAACCACTTCAGGAAAAGATAGTGAGCAACGGCCTCTGCAGGCCAGGAAAGCAAAAAGAGTCTCACAAAAGGCAGCTCAAACAACTTCTCCAAAGTAAAAACAGAAGTTATCAAAGTCTCCTCAAATTATCTGATAACATTAAGTGGAAAAAAAGTAAAACTGTAACCCTAGCTCTATGTTTGAATATGCTTTGCATCATCCACTTTCCCATACTTAACAATCAAAGTTTACTCTCAGCATTGACATTCAATATTTGAAATTTAGGATTCAACCATAAGAGAAAAGTACTTTAAAATGTTCCAGAATTTCAACTAATTTGCATAATAATATACAAAAGGGTTACCAAGACTATCCAATATACATGTTGATTACCACCTGGTTCACATACTTACTTTTCACTAGCATGACTTTCTGAGGTTGCTTTTTAGAAGTTCATCATTGGTCTTTTGAAACATTTTCATTAATAGGATGCATTACATTATTTCAGTATAACTGAGTTGTCAAAGCACATGCATAATTATAGGTTAATGTACAGATGCCATCTCAGTACACCAACAGAGTATTCCAATGTATTTCTGGTGTTGCATTACTGTATATTACATATTTTATCATCCTTTTCTACTTTAATAGCTCAGAATGGCAATTTTGTGTTATTTGATATATCTTTCTGTGTCATATCATATGAAATGAATCTAAACGTATTGAGCTTGGATGCCAGGATGAAAGAAAGCAACAGCTGTACAACCGTGCTTTCTATTTATTGCAAACACATCCTAGACCTGAATTAGCATCATAGAAGTAAAGAAGGTAACTTTGCAGATTTACCTGTGACATAAACCCCTAAAACCCCAGCTGGGAGAATAATGAGTCCCAGCACAAACCCATAATCCTTTAGGATTAAGACATCAGGGATGGACAAACACAGTCTGCCTAGATGAATCACATTACTCCATTACTGATAGGATGGGGAGTAACGGATACAAACTGAAAGAAAGGAAGTTTAGGTAAAACATTAAGAATTTCTTTACTGTGAGAGTGGTGAGACACCGGCACAGGCTGCCCGGGGAGGCTGCAGATGCCCCAAGCCTGGCTGGGAAGTCCTTGAACAACCTGCGCTAGTGGGACACATCCCTGCCAATGGCAGCGGGGACTTGGGAATACAGCATCTTTAAAGTCCCTTCCAACCCCTTAGCATTTAATGATTCTATGATTTTCAGCTGCCAAACGCGGAACAGAAGAGAAAGAAAATAATTCTGAAGTACTATGGGGAAACACGGGTGGGGGAAACTGCGAGCAGATCCCAAACACACCGCGTTTCCCTTGCATTACGTCATTTTTGCGCTTTCAATATCTAAACCTGACAATTCCAGGAGGTGTTTGCACTACAGAATTTACACTTCACAGCCTCTCTCACTTAAACGTGCCGACCCTCCGGTCACCCTCCCCCGTCCCGCAGCGCGGCCCGGCCCTGCCCCTGCCCGCCCTCACCGGCGGCGGGCGGCGGGCGGCGCAGGCGCACGCGCAGGTGCAGCCCGTCCCCGCGCAGGTGCCGGAGCCCGCGGCACGAAGACGGCGCCAGGCTGACCCCTGCCGGCAGCGCCGCCGCATCGCAGCTCCCGCCGCTCCTCACTTCCAGGGAATCCGCGCACACCGACACCTCCGCCGGCGCGCTGGGCAGCTCCGCCGCCGCGCTGCGGAGGAAAAGCAACGGGTCTGCCTCGGGAAGGAGCTGTCGGGGTGCGCCGCTGCTTTACACAGGCCGGCCCGAAGCTCCCCCGCAGCCCCAGTCGTGCCCCCGGATCCACGCGGTGAACGAGGAGCAGCCGAGAGAAACAATCCACCGTTCTCAGGAAAAATTTATTTGCACAGTAGTGCCGAGCCGAACAAGCAGGGGCAGGCGCCCGCACACAACCCGGTCCCCGCGTTGAAGGCTAAGGACGCCGAAAGCCAGACCCGCCGCGCCCCCCGGCTGCCCCGCACGGCCCGAGCGGCGGCGGGCGCAGCGCCCCGCACTACCGGATAACCAGCAGCGCGCTCTGCGTCGCCCGCCGGATCTCCATCAGGAACGCTCCCGCCATGCCGGCGCCGCGCAGGAAGCGGCCGCCCTCCCGCCGGCGCAGGCGCGGCGCCGCCGCCCGCCCGTCACTGCGCCGCCTGCGCGGAATCGTAGAGGCAGCCCCAAACCACGTTAGCCAGCGCTGCGGTCGGACGCTTCTTGAACACTTCCAGGGATGGCGACTACACCACCTCCCTGGAACATCTGTTCCAGCCCTTGACCGCCCTAGCGGTGGAAAATATTTTTCTAATGTCGAATCTGAACGCCTTCTGTCTCAGTTTAGGGCCATTCCCCCTAATCCTATCACAGTAGGCAAGGCAGAAGAGCCCGGCCCCCAAAATTTCCCTTCAGGCAGCTGTGAGAGTAGTGAGGTCCCTCCGACCCTCCTCGAGGCTAAACAACCCCAGCTCCCTCAGCCGTTCCTTGTAAGACAAGTTTTCTAGAGCCTTGTTTTCCTTGTCTGGACGCGCTCCAGCACACCAATATCCTTTTTAAACTGAGGCGCCCAGAAACTGATCACAGCACTGGAGGTGCGGCCTCCCCACTGCAAAGCACAGAGGGACTACCACTGCCCTGGTCCTGCTGGCCACACTATTCCTGATACAGGCCAAGATGCCACTGGTGTTCTTCGCCACCTGGGCACACCGCTCGCTCATACGGGCTGGCAGCCCGCCCGTATCCTTCTCCGCCGAACAGCTCTCGAGTCACTCCTCGCCAAGCCCGTAGCCCTGCATGGGGTTGCTGCGATCCAAGGGCAGCATCCAGCAGCTCGGTCCCCACGGTGCCCTGGGGGGCAGTGGCGGGAGCGCGTCCCGGGGTCTGCTGTGCCCCCCGGCTTGGCCGCTGCTGGCCCTAGAGTCGGGTCTGGGGACCCAGGGATGAGTCCCATCGGGTCCCGAGCCCCAAGGTCCAGGTCTGCACAACCGGCTGGTCTCACTTTTTTAATTTTTTTATGCCCAGTCTCTTTCTGTGTCAACATCGGGCTGTCATCTCCGGCTTTCCTGCCATACCGCCGCCGGGAGGAGCCTGGGTCCGTTCCCTCGGGCACCTCCCCACAGGAGCTGTGGGCTGTGCCTGGGGGTGTGTGCTCCGCATTCGTGGCCAAATGGGGCTGATAATAAACTGCTGGTTTAGCGATTGCTGAACGGTGTTTGCATACTGTTAAGGCCTCCTCAGTGTCTCACTCCGCCCCACCCAGCAAGTAGACTGGAAGTGGGGAAGAGCCTGGGGCAGGGGGAGAAATCGTACAGCTGACTTGAATCGACCGAAGTGATGTTCCATGGCACATAACATCACTCGTGGAAGTAAAAACTCAGGGCATAGTCTTTCCAAAGTGACCATTGCTCAGATACTGACTGAACATCAGCAGTCTTGTGGGAGGTGGTGAGTGATTATCTGTATATTTGTGAGGATTTTTTGTTCCTGTTTCGCTCATCCACTAAAACATCATTGTCTTAATCCACAGTTTGTCATGCTTTTGCTCTTCTGGTTCTACCCCTGAGCTAGCAGCTGGCTGGGGTCACCCTATCATGACCACAAAGTTGAGTCTGCGCAGAGGCCTCTGCTGAGACAGGGGCAGGCTCCCCAGCAGTGGGGACTGTGTCCCGTGGCACCACTACTCAACCCCTGCCTTGTGAAAAAAACCCTTTCACCCTTTTTATGTAGCAGCTTTACAAATCTTCCTGAATTGCTCCCGATCCATGTGCACCCAGCTCTTGAATGCTGTCAAATTGTACTCATAGCAAACAGGCTCTCGGCACAGGCAGCTGCTGCTCTGGGGTGAGGTTCTCCACTGCCTCTCATGAGATCTTTTATCAAGAGACTCTTAAGTCCACCCTGACACGCCTGTGTGACTTTCCCTTACTTTATGAACACTGTTACTACTGCATACTTCATCCAGGATGCCACTCTCACAGTAAGAAGTTCATGTTCAGTATTCAAGGACACCAAGGAGAGAAACTTTCACTTTTAAAAAAAAGGAGTCTTTTCACAATGTTAGAAGTGTTTACTTTTTAAGAAGTCACAAGACTCTCTGTGGCTGCAGAAAGTTATTGGAAAACATTATCTGCAAAGCCTCCAACAAATAGGCAAATTTGCACAGGTTACTTTTATAGCAATATATTATCAAATACATGATTATAGTGAAGTAGTCTTAGTCCTTGGAGTTATCAAAACCAAGTAGGAGAGTCCCAAAGCAGAAAATGGAGTAGGGTTAGATTTTGTGGGAAAAAAATACAGCAGGCAATAGACAGTTTCAACTGAGTTATTTTGCTGTTTTTTACAAAGCATGAATTTATTGAAGTATTCTAAGATGGGACTGTACTGTCTACATGCTGTTCTCGGTGTGGTGGTGTGGGGTTGTGTTGTTGTTTGTTTCCTTTATTTTTTAAGGAAGAAAAATAATTAGTCCACATGGTGGGTTTCATTTCCAATTACTTCACAAACAAATTTGTATTGTGAACTAAATTGTTGTGGATAAGTAGGTCATACATCAAACATAAACCCCATGTAATTATAGAATTGATTCCTAGTATTAGTAAAAGGGACTTTGATGTTACAAAGGCTTGCCCAAAGCTACAAGGTTATGAATAATCTTAAGTGTTCACAGGGTGTGAGCCTCACTTATTTAAAATTGTCTATTATACGTTTCTCACCATTTCTGCTGTGAAATAATTACAGAGAAAGGAAGGTAAATTTCCTACAGAGCAAGTGCACCTAACATCAGTGTTGCACCCAGCCCAGTATTTTGACTCCAACATCAGTAAAACAAGGTACTAATAAGGAAGGGCTTCATAGGGTGGTTGTTTCTAGGTATTTCCCCTGTGGGTACATCCCTACCCAATTCCTTCAGTGTCCACTTATGGATGTGTTTGTCACCAAGATGAATAATGTATCCTTCAACCTAGAGATAGTGTCCAAGGCCCCAGCCCCTGGTGCCAATATGTTCTAGAAGTTTTCCGCTTTGCAGAAAGGAATTTTCTGTGCCTCCTCATTCTCATATTGTGAGGTTTGGTTAACAACAGCTTTGTTGCCTTTCATGGTTTTGTAGAATTTGATCGATCCTCTCCCCTGCCTTCTCTCTCTGCATCAAACAGTCACAGTCATTATTGCTCTTGCTGTAATATAGCAGTGACATCTCTCCACAGTGCCTTTCCCAACTTCTCTGCATCCCTTTTGAGCTGTGAAGACAAGAATTGATGCCATAATCAATCTGAGACTGCATCAGCCTTTTACACAGCAGCCAAACAGCTACTTCTGTCTTGTTCTCAATATTCTTCCCAATGACATACAATGGTTTTTTGATTGCCACTGCACATAAAGTTGATGAGACAATTTGAAAGAAGTGTTTTGGAGCTCTGAGCTGTAACTGCCACTACTAAATTCAGCACAAGGGAAGCTTAGGAATCCAACCGCTCTGCAATGCAGTAGCATGTGAAAGCACATGCTCAGTTATGGACAGTCACTACCCCTCTGTGAAGTTCACTACTGTTAAATAGCTCCAAAAGGATGACCAACCTAATTAACAATTATATCTCAAAGGCATTTATAAGTATCTTCAAAGAAAAAAAATTAAGTGCACCATTTAAATAAAAATACATGACATATAGTGTTATACTTGATGCCTCAGAAAACCAGTGGAATTGGTCAGCTTTCAAAAAAGTAACTTCTTTCATGTACTGATTCCTGGTATAGTTTAATGAGAAAAGGAATTGCATTTACTCTTTATTATTATCCGAAGTCTGGAGAATAAAATTATACTTCATTAAGTATTGGCTGGCAACGTAAGTCACCAAGTAGAAGATTTATAAATATTATGAGATTTTCCCCTGGCAATATTTTAGAAATACTTGTCCTCAGACAAAGCCTAAAGTATTAATCATGTAAGCTGAGAACACTTTTATTTTTGCAGATACTCAAGTAATTCATAACCATAAGCCCTGTTTGCTATTATGAAGTTTGCTTAAATTTGAGAACTGCAATGATGACTGTGAAAAATGCATATTTTATTATTAGCTTTTTGCAAATATTAAAGTGAATATTATATGTGTAATGTTAGAAAGTTATGCTGTATTAATTCTCTTATGTAGTGTGTTAAATGTAGTTTTAGGTTACAACATAATGTTAAAATAGAGACTATGTATGTGGGGGAAGTTTTTTTTTTTTTTTAGGAATGAGATACTCGCTTTGAGGAACACCTAAATCTTCCAAAGGAGAGGAATTTATGGCTTCTTATCAGAAGAAGCTAATTTCTTCAGCCTTGCTCAGACTCGAACACACCAGGGGATTAAAGGAAACAGTTGACATACAACAGACAGAGTTTCTTGCTTAGAATAGAATGTATGCATAACAATAAAGGATGTATGAATATGCAACAAGTGTATTGGTTTAAGGGTGATTCCTTTGTTCACAAGTGATGCTTTTCGTGACTTAGTGTCCGAGAGCATCCGGACGTCCGTAATTCTTTGCTTTTTATTGTCTTGTAATTGTCCTAACTCTAAACTTTATTACTCTAATTGTATTATTATTTTTATAACCATTCTATTATTATTAAACTTTTAAAATTTTAAAAACCAAGTGATTGGCATTTTTCACAATGACTTAAAACTAACAGATTACAGTCTAAGAGCTGTACCCTTTATACTGCGGAACTGGCCAGTTGAAAAATCACTCTTGCAATGCAGTAAACAAAAAGTCCTTTGAATACCATCTATGTGGGCACTCATGCACTTTTATGTGTAGTAAGGATTCAAGCATACTAATCACAAGAATTTTAGAAAATTCCCAATACAACTACTTTTAACATAAAGGTAATATCACATCATGGTTTTACAGACCAATTTGGGCTGGAAGGGACCAGGTGGGGGTCGTCCTCTTGTGCCAGGCAGCCAGAGAGAGGACAAGAGGACATAGTCATAAGCTGTGCCAGGGAAGGTTCAGCTTGGACACTCAGAGGCAATTCTTCACAGAAAGGGTGGTTAGCATTGGAACGGGCATCACATTCCAATGAAGTCACATTTCCTAGAGGTGTTTAAAGAAAGACTGGACATGGCACTTAGTTCCATGGTGTGGTTAACATGGTAGCGTTTGATCGTAGGTTGGACTCGATGATCTCAGAGATCTTATCAACCTAATTGATTCTGTTATCTTAAGAGATCACGTCCTTCCAACGCCACTGCCGTGAGCAGGGACAGATTGCTCAGAGCCCCATCCAATCTGGCCTCGAACACTTCCAGGATGCATAGCTTCACTGGGAAACCTGTTGCAGTATAATTTTCTAAAGAACCACCCACTGTCCATTTTCACCTGCGCTGTGTTCGGTAAATGTCAGGCGAGGTAAACAAACGCGCGCTGCGCCGAGCCCGCTGCGCGCCCCCGCGGCCCGCCAGGGGGCGCAGCGCGGCTGAGCGCGGCTGAGCGCGGCGGGCGGGCGGGGCGGGCGCGGGGCACGCCGGGAGCTGTCAGGGCGGCGCGGGGGTGCCGGCGGCGGTCGGGCTCTTCCGGCTCGGGGCGCTCAGGTAACGCCGCTCCCTCCGCTCCTTCCCCGGGACCCTGCTGCGGGCGCGCAGCGCGGCCCGGCGGCGCCCGCTGCTCCTGCTCCGGCTCTCCTCCCTCCACCCTGTCGCCGCGCCGGTGTTGGGGAGGGTCCGCCCCTGCAGCCGAGCCCAGCCGAGCCGGCCCCTCTGCTGTGTCCTGCTCTCCTCTCTCTGCCCTCCCCTCCGGCACCGTCTTGGCGGCCGGGCCGCACGGGGCTGTGTGCGAGGGGCAGGTGCTGCGGAGCCCGGGAGGGCGGTCGTAGCCTGTGCATTGCGCTGCATCAATTGACCTGTGGCACCTGCCCCGCTGGGCTCTGTGCCCGCAGCGCGCCCGGGTGAGTTGTGGGTGCGGAGCCTCGCCCCCCGCGCACCGGCAGCGGCCGGCGGGGCCTGGCTTCGCCCTTCGTGGTGGAGCTTCCCCCGGGAGCCCTTCCCGCCTGCCTGGGAAGGAGCTTGGCGTTGGGCTGCTGGGGTCCTCCTGCTTTGACCTTGAGCGTCCAGGGGGCTGCGGGCCTCTTTTAGGTGAGATTCCCGATAGCTGGAGTTACTGCGTGTGGTATTTGGAAGGATACTTGGGACATACGGCTGTCACTGGGTTGTGTGATGCAGGGTTGAATTTCATCTGTTGATGGAGAGATGGCCTTAAATCTTGTGATGCCAGTTTAAAAAGCATAAATATATGACAGCTTCTGGTGTTAAATGTTTTTCAGAAATAATATTTTCATACCTGTGACAATAACCAGAGACACCTGAACAATTTATCTCTTTAAGTGACCTCAGATATGTTAAATATGCGGTGCAGGTTTTTAAGAGCTTATTCTGGGTGACTCAACCGTTGTTTTTGTTGCTGATTGCAGGAACCCTTTCAATCCTAGGTCTTTTTTCAGTATACACTAGTAGTGAAAGTGTTATGGTTCTCAGGTTAACTGCAGAGTGTTACTGATACCTGAATTTCAGCTGTAGGAGTGTGAAGAGTTGGGAAGACTGTATCTAAAGAGTAACAGGCTAGATACTTGTAGGTAATAAGGGGCCATATCATAAGGTTGAAGATCCTAGTCTATTCATTTTGCTGCTAAGGCTTGGCCTGTGTTAAATACTTAAGCAGGCCTGGCTATCAAATTTGCTCTTCTTTGTGTTGTTTTTTTTATTTGTTTGTTTGTTTTTGGTTTTTTTTTGTTTAGTTGGTTTTTTGTTTGTTTTTGGGATTTTTTGTGTGTGTGGTTTTTTTTTTTTTGTTTTGTTTTGGTTTTTTTTGGGTTTTTTTTCCCAATGTTGGTGCCTTTTAAAAAAACAGGGTGGAATACAGTAGACCTTTTGCTAATAGTGTGATGCCTAAATATTGTGATTATCCAAAATGTACAGTAATTTTCAAAATATCATGTATGGATGTTATGAGGGCGGATGTCAGTTTGAAAAAAGGAAGAATATTTACAGCATAATTTATGAATTTGCTTTCATTGACATAAGAATTGACACTTTGGGAAACTAAGCAGCCTGTAAATGATACGAGGAGATGCTGCGTTTCTAGCTCACTGAATGTCTTGCTTTCCCAGCTTGTTGATAGCACCTGTGACGGTAGATATTTAAACAGCATTTTGCAAAGAAAAGGTATCTTAATCTTCCATTACTGGAGTGGCTGTGCATTTGCATGGATGGTTCTGTTCACAATGTAGGCAGTACTTTTCCTGTGTAAAATTATTGGCATGCCATGCAGACCATTGGAAATGCTCATCGCAGGCACAGCAAGCTTTGTGGGTAAGGTGGTGATGTGGTTCAGCCCTAGCCAGCAACCAAGCCCCATTCCCCTGCCTGCAGTACAAGGGAGAGAATGAGAATGGTAATAGGAAGAAAACTGATGGGTTGAGATAAGGACAGTTTAATAGGGAAAGCAGGAGACACACAAGCAAAGCAAAACAAAGAATGAATTCACTCCTTCCCATGGCAGGTAGGTGTTCAGCCATCTCCAGTAGAGCATGGTGCCATCACACCTAGCTGTGGCTTGGAAGAAAACAGACACCATCATTACAAATGATCTCCCCCACCCTTCCTCCTTCTCTGTATGCTAAGCATGATGTCATGTTGTCTGGAATATCCCTTCAGGCCGTTTGGGTCACTTGTCCCAGCTCTGTCTCTTCCAAATATCCCATGCACCTTCAGCCTGCTCACCAGCATGGCAGTACAAAAAGTAGAAAAGGCCTTGGCTCTGTGTAACCCTGTGCAGCAATAACAAAAACATCTTTATATTGTCAACTATGTTTAGCACAAATCCAAAACAGCCCCCTACCAGCCACTGTGAACAGAATGAACTGTACTCCACTGGTGTAAGTGGGCTCAGCCTGTGATCTCCTGCCATTGTTTCCCGTTTGAATACAGGGAGGACACTTCCATATGTTCATCACTGGTTTAGTTCTCTTCACCACTGTTCCTGCTGTCCACCTTTAGTGTCTTCTTGCTTAGCCAGGAATGACTGCTTGCTCTGAGTTGGCTGGCTGAAAATTCTTATTGATATTCTTTTTTCTTTTCTTCCTTTTTTTTTTTTTTGTCTTGGTTGAGCTGTATTATGTTAAATCTGCAGTATGTAGAAGAGAACCAAGAAGAGATATGAAGTATGTTTTTAAAAACCTCTGTTTTGAGAATGGTTGAGAAAAGTAGGAGATAGAGGCTGCACTAAATGATACCTGCTAAAGCATGAAATAGAAAAATGGAAGTAATTTTTCTGTATGCGCATAAATTGTCTTCCAGATTAATAACCATGTTGCTCTGACTTGTAGCTGAAAAGAAGCTGAATGATAAATAGAAAAAGTAAGTGATATGTTTCCCTTTGAGAGGCCAGGGAGAAGAAACAGATCAGGATCAACCATTTTCTCCCAATACCTGAAACAAGAAATGAAAACACCAAGGAGAATCAGTAAATAGTTTTACTAGTCAACACGTTTCTATTTTTATTAGAAACTTGTAGTTCAGTATAAGCATTAAAAAATAATTACAAGTCAGGGAATGGTGCTTTGCCTAACTTGGTTTTTCATTTGCAGAAATTGTAGTGAATTTAACCTTTTTATTTATGTGTTTTCTGGCTTATTTCTCAGGACAGGGAGAGTGAACACCTTTTGGTCCAAGCACTGTTTTCAGAATAGTCAGAAAAGGATTCTACTTCACAAATGCCTTTGAAATCTACCCCTGGAACTGGGAAACCAGATGCATTGTAAAATGTAACCACTGTCTAGATAATGAAGAGATATATGCATGACATGTGACACTATTTCAGAAATAAAATCAGAATAAAATTATAGAAATTAGTTGAAATTTGAAATTAATGAATTGCTAATACCTTGGGCATAATAAAAAAGGAAGATGGACAAAGTCTTGTCCAAATGCATTGTATTAGGTTATCCAAGTAAGATAAGGATAAGGATATGAGACCTTCTGACATGCCTTTGTGGAAAGACCTATCAGGATCGTTTGGAGACAGAATGTTAAACCCACCTGATGCTACATATTGGAACAATGGGTATGGATTAATGAAAGGCTATTGTGAGCAAAGAATAAATGAATAAATTACCTGGCTACCATTTTTTTTGTTGTCAATTTGGTAGATTCTGTGTTAAACTCTGTATCTGAATATTTTAAGAGAAGTCTCAATGTGAAGGCACAGCATTACCCTGCAAGCAAAACTTCTCTCTCAGTACAGAGTACTGCAAGTGTAATGTAAGACAGTGAACCTCATGTAAGTCATTTTTTTGTGTGTGTACTAAACTGAAAAGTATCCTCAAGTTGGCAACTCTGCTTTAAAAAAAGTATAGGAAAAATATAACTATAAATTAAGTGATTTTGGTTTGAGTTGATTTCATTGTTATGTTTGCTATGGCTTTTTTACTGTTCATCTATTTATTTTAAATGTATTACATATTAATTTGGCTTAATAATTTGACAAGAGTAAAAAATACGCAGGAAAGAAAAAGAATACCTCAAGAGAAATCTCCTCTCAATAAATGCTTGGAAAATAAAAGCTGGTTAGTTAAAAAGGAATTCTTTTCAGAGAGGGTATAGGAACCATTTGAAGACATGAGGCTGAAACACAGAAAAGTGAAAATAAATTGCCATTTATTTTAGGAAGCCTGTCCTGTTCCTGTGCTCAGGCAGCTGGAGAGAAGATAAGTATTTGATGTCGTGTACTAATCAAGTGCTTATCACGACAGTAACTATTTGATGTCGTGGACTCGACAGGGAGGGCGGTGTTCCCAGGGCCCGGTGGGTGCGTGTGAGAGCTGGGCGGTCCTGCTGTGGCACTGGGAAGGCGCAAAGCTCCCCGAGCTCGCAGGTGGCGCAGAGCCGCGGCGGGAGGGTGCGGCTGCGCTCGCCCCAGAGCCCTCGTTCTCCCTGTGACAGCGCCTTTTCCAGCCCACTGAACTTGTGGTTACCATGGATGTGGCAATGGCAGGTAAATACCTCCCATCTCCTGCTTGGAGTAATCCAAACAGCCTTATTGCTCGTTTTCAGTCGCAGGAGCTCTTTATGAAGGTGAGAACTGACCCGGTATGATGTTGCAGATTTGATTGTAGGTAGCTGAAAAAGGCCCTACCAGCTCAGGGAGCAAGCCAACTTTTTTTTTTTTTTGTCCATGGCAACAGTTTCTTTTGGTCCAGGGAGCAGTAGTTGATACACTATATACAATGTTACGCATAACTTTAAGGATTTTGTTTTTGTTTGGCTTAGTATTGTGAATGTGACTGGTGACTCCAGATCATATTTCATGTCCTAGTGGAAGGTGTCCCTGCCCATGGCAGAGGAGTTGGAGCTAGATGTGCTTTGTGGTCCCTTCTAATTCAAAACATTCTATGATTTAAAAAAACTTCCTAAATATTTGCTGTTGTTCAGTTGTCAGCTGTGAGAGTGAAAGAATTATTTTTAAAATGTCTTTAATCAAATTGTTCAGATTTCTTTGGATGTATTGCTGCCAAAATTTAGGTTGTCTGGAAGGATGGTAACTCTGTGAACTGAGATGAAATAAAGTTTGAGGAGGCAACCCTCTGAACATTTGTCAGATTGAGTAAATGGTAAATTTCAGGGTTTTGGGGGTTTTCTTGTGGTTTTTTTTTTTTCTTCAAATATGTAATTTAATATGATGGAAAGAGTGACCAGTTCTAGATTTAGACTGAAATATTGATTGTTCAAATACAGTGGTCAACAAAGGGAAGAAGGGGACAAAAAAAGTACTTGGAAGTAAGTGTTGAAGAATAACCACAGTTTCAAGGAAGCATTTTCCCATTTTTTTACTATATTGCATAATTCTGACTTAAGTTACCATCTGTTTTTTAGTAAGACATGTTAGATGTTTAACATAATTTAGAATAAGAAGCAATGCTATCTGGAGCTTTGTTGATTTTTGGATGTAAAATGATCACTGATTAAGCTATAATTTAGTACATAGATAATTCAGGAATCATTTGTTGTAAGAAAGGTAAAATGGGGAAATATTATTTTAGTAAGAAGAAATTATTTTATTTAATGTTTGACCTGAGTTGTAAGAAAGAGGCAAATCATCATCTTTCATTTACTGAGTGACATAAGTTCAGATCTGTGAAATCTGAATATGTGATTTGATCTCATGAAGAGTGATACTTCAACAGTAGAGACTCTAGTGTAAGATTCTGGCATTCATGAAGTGCAAAAGTACTTAACTCTAGAAAAATCATGTCTGTTATACTTTGCCAGAAACATTAAGATAGTCCTAAGCAATATGCAGGCAGTAGTGCTAAAGGGCTGAAATAAAAGGAATTAGATGTGTTCTGTTGGTGGGTCTGGAGTCAAAATCAAGATTTCATTCTAGTATATCAAACTGTTTTGTAGTTTACCTGTTCTATATTGAGAACTGTAATAAAATAGAATTGAGTAGAGGGGTTAAAATGTCATCGTAAGCTCAGTTTCTAGGAGGCAATTGGAAGAGATATATATTTGTCCATGAGAGTGAGAAGTCTTTGGTCACTTTCTTCTCCCCTCTGACAAACAAATAGACATAGGTTTGATATTTTTTTTAATTTCAGGAAAATTGTACTCTAAAGCATATTCATTTAGGGTTTGTTTATAATTAAAAGTTTGTTTTCTTAAGTAATAACTAGAGCAGCAGAATCCTTAGAAGACTTGTTGTATGTATTTTATGAATTTTTAAGCTTGTTTCTTGTTCTTCTTTATGAACTCCTGTCTGGTGTAAGCCACTCTTTGGAAGATCATGTGACAGGAATAGCAGAAAGAACATTTTACATATCTGATGTACTTGCATCAGACTGTGCTCAGTGATAGACTTCAGTCCAGTCTTTTTTTCTGTGAAGAACATGCAAAAGATGGAAAAATGTACTCATTTTCTTTTTACTGACAGTTTTTTTTTACTGACTTTTTAATGTAATAATAAATAAACTTGTAGCATTGTAAGTAAGGAGGGTACACATCCAGTTGCTAACCTAACCTCTGTAGTACAAGCCATAGTATGGCTTCTTGCATTTAGTTCTTTTTTGATATGAGAATAACTCCCAGTAAAACATCCTGTGTTGATTTAGAAGTTGCCAGTATGTGTAATGCACAGATTATTATACAGATTTGATTTAATTTTTGTTGTGAAAGAAATTTGAACACTTAAAGCAGAGTTGTTTTTTCTGTGGAAAAATATAATGTTCTGTATCCACTTGTGAATATGACTAGGTAGAAAAGTACTGAGAAGTTATTAATCACAATATTAAATCTTACTAAGTGTTGTAGACTGTTGAAGGATACTAATGACATAATGGCTAGTTATAGTTAATAATACTGCTAGGTGGGGTTCTTTTGTTTTGTTTGTTTGTGTAGTATGGGGGAGATTCTTCTTTTGTTATTCTACTGAATAGCAGTTGGCCAAAATAACAAGTTTAAATGTTTCTTATTCTTCAGAAGGCATTAGAGATTCCTATTTGAAAAATTCCAAATAAGAGGACTCTGTGGAAAGTCAATCTGCAAACAGAGTAATTAGCTGTAATTGGAAAATCTTTATCTGTGGTTATAGAAGAATGTATGTATTTTCTGTATATGAATTTTATCTGACGAGTCTGGTGTGGGATTTGCAAGACTTATTTTGCTATTCATGTTGTTAAATGCTTCTGAGGGGAAGCAAAGCATAATAAATTACCAAATGACAAGGGTTCTGTTTTCTTTGTATTCAAATCTGTGTTTGTATTGAGTCTATTTAAATACAAATGTTTTTCTGCAGTTGCTGACTTAATATGTGGGCACTGTTGACTTAAAAAGCAGCACTACAGTGAAATTAGAATGTTTTGTCATCTGCCTTTTAATTGTCTGATAGTTCTTCTTCTGTACATCCTGTAGCCACCTTTGAAATGGTACACAAGTTTAAAAGTGCCTTGGGATATTGCATTGCAAAGCAGAAATCCTGAGGAATTCAAAGGAGAAAGCTTGTGAGCTCAGATTCTTACAGTACTTGGAACAAATCTTGAGATTTCTGAAAGTGATTTGATGTATGCAGATTTGTGCTCCACAATCAGCCACTGGACCTGTACCATTATTTCATTATTACAGATTTGGTGAAACACATAAATAGAGCAATTATCTGATGCTTGAAAAATATGAGTGGAATAGTAGCAAATCAAACCTGAAGAGGAGTTTGGGGGTAAAATAGATAAGGGAGAGCTTATGAATCAAGTCTTATAACCTTGTGATTGAATCAGAACAGAATCTAGATAAAAGCTGCATTTATGGAATTGATTTGGTGAAGCTGCTGTTTCTCTCCATGTTAATTCGGCTTCAGTGAAAAACATTTAGAGCCTCTTAAACAAGTGAATAGTTTGTGTTGAGGTGAGACAGAAGGCACTTAGATAAAAAAGTTATGAAGAATGAGCACATGCTGTGGAAACACAGCTGAAGCAGTATTGTTTTAACATGAGTTGGAGGAAAACCAATACCACCTCATCAGTGAAGGGACCTGAAGTCTGCTCTGGGAACACACTATGCACAACCTGCTGCAGAAGAGCCACAGCCCCAGACACCTGCTGTCCTTGTCACAGTCATGTACAAAGACTCCACAGACATCCAGGTGTACCCAGCTTCGTGTATTTGATATTGATATTTTAATCCCTGCTAGAGGTGAAGGTAGTAAGTGTCAGGACCTTCTTCTGCAATCACTTATGATTTAAATATAAATATATGAAATGATTTGAAACTGTATAGTACATTTTAGGTAGTTTCTTCCTCACTGATAATAAGCTTTCTGCTGGGATGGAAAGCATATTTACTTTTTGACATTCATTTAAAAAGTCATCGCCATCTAACAGGTCAGTGATTGCATATGCCAGACTTATGAGAATGGCTTAACCTCCAATCTGAGAAGCTTGGCTCATCTCATCTGGTATACAAAAAGGGACAAACACCCCCAAAGGATAGTGCTCTTCATATCTTTGTTTAAAAGGAGAAACAAATAAAAAACATTCCAAGGAAAGTTGTATCTCATGCCAAATGGTGGTTGTGTAATGACAAGATAAATGCATTTTCTGTAGGCTGTGTGATGGTGTAGCAGAAAATGCTATTTTTCAATTTTTTGTTTTTTGATTTATCAAATTTTATTTTTTATCTCATTTTTTAAAAGTAGTAAACTATGGAAGAATAAAGGTGTGATACGTATAAAGAAAGAGGCACTACCAAGTTTTACATTGTATTGAAATAGCAGTTGTAAAAGAAAGTATTTTTATTATAGATGAAGAGAACAGGAAAGTATTGATAAGAATACATTATGGAAACATGAAAATATTAAAAACTACATTATGGAATATCTTCAGACTTCTTTAGTCTGAAAACCATGGTAAACAAGTTTATTTTTATGTATGAGAACTCATAACAATTGGCATTCCTGTAATTTTAATGATTATAAAAGTACTCCAAGGTTTATAAAAATAATACATAACATTTACGTAGTATTTTCTCTGAGTGCCTCACTTATTATGGCTACTCTTGATTTGTCTAAAACTGAGATTTCTTGTGGGAAAAAGTATGCAAGAAATTCTTTGCATAAATTCTTTTTGAAAAAACCCCAACATTTTCTAAGATAGAAAAGTGAGACCATAGCTGTAGAGTAGTAGGAAAATAGAGTATGTTTTTTCTTCTCCGTACAAAACTTCATAATGATTATATTTGCACAGCCAGTGTGCAGTAGACTTGTCTAAAAGCACAGTTATTCTGTCAAAGATGTTAATGTATTTTGTTTTCAAAATTAAGGGATTATTCTGATTAGTTTTTAAGTCTGAAAAGAAGTTACCTGTTTAACCCTGTGCTCTACCTGGTTTGTTTAACCTTTGACAATGCTTTAACAGACCACTCACTCTCAGGTCTTCAAGCACTCGAGGAAGACAGAGCCCTGTCTTCCACTCAGCCATAGTGGTTGCATTTATGCTTTAGCTGGATAAAAAGGATTCTGATGCATTCTTCACTAAAAAAGAATTATTTACTTTGTCAAATTCTTCTCCATTCACTGTGGCTGGAAAAATTTGAGTTGTGCTTTTATATGTTGTTTCTTTCTTCTTTTTTCAGTGTTAATACTTTATTTCACTTTTGGAGATCAGGCTTTGGTGATTGTGCAGCTGTCTCTTTGACAAATCTGTTGGCATTTTACAGGTTTTCCAGAACAAACCTGATCTTTTTTGGGATTTAATCCAAAAATTATTATTATAAAATGAAACCACATGAAAAGGGCTTTTTTTTTTAACTAAAAATGGTATCTAAGTTCCTTATGCCACTGAGATATTGTGGAATCTATCAATTTGACACTCAGAATATGTTTTTTAAATAATGATTTGCATTTCTGTTCTGTCTTGGAGACAGTTTGTTATTATTAGTCTGCCATCAGAATCAAGAGTGAAGAAACCTTATATTTTATTTGGCCTTTTTATTCACTCCTTCCATCCAGCTCTTTTCATTTTGTCTGCCACTACTTTGTTTTTCTCTGTTCTTGCAACTTTCCTTATCATATGTGGAAGACAGTCTTGTTTTTTCAGTCATGCTTCAGCCTGCACTTCTGCACACGATTTTCTTCTCATCTCTCTTTAATTGAGACAGAAGAGAACAGCATCTGCTGAATGTCAAGTCTTTTCTGAAGCCAAGTACAAAAGAGATCCCAAAAAGTTTCCCTCAATAACACCTCGATTAAAAGGGGCACCAAATCTGCCTTTTTCACAGACATGCTGCAATAGCATTTCTCATTGAGTTCTCTTTGTTTGGGGTGAAAGTAGCCTAAAAATCTCATTTCTTATAAAAGGTTATTGAACCTCTGTTTTTTAAAAAAAAAATTTTCCATAACCTATAAAAATACAGGGTGGTGTTTCTGGAACTAAAATATCTTAATTACTTGGTGTAGACTACCACATGATGAAAATATATTGGGCAAATTGCAAAAGTCTATAATTGCAGAACACCGGTAAACATGTACTTTTGTTGTGCCTGGTTGACAATATTAGGAAAACAAAATAGAGTTGCATCACTGGATTAGAATAGCAAGTCTTGTAAAAGGAAGTGTTGATACACAGAAGTTCTCCTGAATAGTGTGTAACTATTGTATGTGTCCTTCAGTTTTGTCTTCTGCTTGGAAGTGATTCAGAAAGATTGGTGACTTTTGTTTGCAGAAAGGCTGGTTTGTTGCAAGGTGGGGGTTTCTGGTGATGGACCCCAAGGAAGTAAAAAAGAAAATGAAAAATCACTTTGTTACATTCTTTAGAACAAACAACGCTTATTGGCAGAGACAATGGATTAATTTTCTAGGGATTTTAATTTGGCTTGTGATGTTGGGATTTTTTTATTATTTGTTTGGTTTTTTTATAGGACTTGATGTTGGACATGTGTTAAATATTTCGTAATATTTGTTTGCAATATGTTAGCTTTTGTTTATGGTTTGTTGTAACCTGATTAAATATATATTTTAATGTCTTTGATGAAAATGTAGTGCTTTTTATACATATTTTAACAATCTTTTCAGGGCTTTTTTCTTTTATCTTTTGAATAGGTAATGTCTGTACATGAATTGCAAGCTGGTCTCTAGCGGGGACACCGTGGGAGGATGAACACGGAGGAGCTGGAGCTACTGACTGATTCCAAGTACAGAAACTATGTAGCTGCTGTTGACAAAGCACTGAAGAACTTTGAATATTCCAGTGAATGGGCAGACTTGATATCAGCACTTGGGAAGCTAAACAAGGTATGCCTGGCAAGTGCTCCTAAAAAGACTCAGGAATTGCAAAAGGTACTGGTGTAGCAGTACAGAAGAGCAAGATTCCAGCCATCTCTTGCAAATATTTCAGTGCTCTGAGCCAAGTGTTGGGTGTGTACAAGGAGCAAACAAATCAAACACCTTTCTAAGATCTAGAGTTGAACCCTTTGTAATTGTAACTAAAGGGAGAAGTTATTTACATTTCTAGTGGAAAAAAATGCAATATCTCTTTTATTAGTAACATTTATTTCTAGTATCATTCAATGTTATAAAAATAATGTGAAAAATAGTAACTGGTATAAATATCAGCAGTAGTTTTATGAAGTTCTAAAATGAGGCTCAAATCATTCATGGACCAGAGAATGCTATAGTTCTGATTCATTTAAACAGGTAATTTTAATGGGCAATATCATTGTAATCCTTAATAGCACTTCACAAATGCATACAGATCCTGATATTCATAAAAATCTTGTTTTAGTCAGTCATATATGTTTCTAGGCAGCCTTGCTCAGGAAAATGACACTATACTTGGAATTGGCATCGTTATTTGTAAAAACTCTCATTTCTTTTTTTTTTTTTTTGATGGTAAATAATTCATGTTTGTGCAATGTCAAGGCTGTGATATGGAGAAAAAAAATCAAAATATGTAAAAGTAGCTCTGTTCTCCAGTCCTGAAGTGATTGCATAGTTTGACAGTGGCAAAGTTTTGTGTGATCTCACTCTATGGCATTCTCCCACTCATGACCCACAGTTTAATAGTCCTCTTTGAGCTAGTTGATAATGGATTTTATGAAATGGAAATAGCAATTTTTTTCCTCAAATGGATGAGTAAATAACAAATGGACAAGCTGAAGGCAAGAAGCCCATTACAAGTGAAGTTGCCTTGGTAATATTACCTATAATGAGTATATAAGTGAAAAGCATGGCAAAGAAAAAGCTCCATAGTAGATTTTAATGGCCTTGGGTTTTTTTCTTGTAACCTAGGTTTGTATGGTGACTTAGGAAACATGTCCAGGAGCTCCTTTATAAAAAATGCTTTTGGTGTTTAACTTCTTTTGTGGTGTTTTTCTTTTTTTTTGTGCTGATTTACCAGGTGCTACAGAACAACGCCAAGTACCAGGTAGTACCCAAAAAGCTGACGATAGGCAAGCGCTTGGCACAATGTCTGCATCCAGCTCTGCCCGGAGGGGTTCATCGGAAGGCACTTGAAACATATGAGATCATTTTTAAAATCATTGGACCCAAGCGCTTGGCCAAAGATCTGTTCCTCTACAGGTACAATATTTTAAACAATTCCATTCTGAATGCATAGTCGAGATACTTTTATTTTCCTGCATTTTATATTCACAGTATTTCTTTGTAATATAGCAAGAATCAATCAAGAACCAATTTCTTTCCCTCATGTTACTGATGCTTGTCTAATATTTTTCTTCTGAATATTATATAATGGAAGAGAAACAGATCACCTAAATTTTTGTTAGGATCTGATTTTAGTGCAATAAAACCTGGAATTTATTATTTTTTCATTGAAATGAAGTTTTCTGCCTATATGTACTGTATGTATAGTAAATGAAAAGTTAACACCTTATTTTATTAGCACTACATTTTACTATTTTAAGTGTTGGAAAAGAATCCGAGTATAGTTTGTTGCAAGAAACTTTATTATCAAATTAACAGAACAGAAAGATTTTGTTTTGTTAGCATGGGGGGCAAGTACAAACTTTTTCTCAGTCTCTGGAATTAATGATAATGAAAAGGAAGGATAACCTTGAAAAGTTAAGTTTAGTCAGCATATACTGGTTTCTAAACCTCCATTATGAGGTGTATATTTTTGGTTGGGTGGTATGGGCAAGACATTAAGTTATTTATTATATAATGAATAAAGAGATGTGTGCACATTGTCACACATGGTTCTTAATCTTTACCTGTCCCGAGATTAAAATGTTTAGGTGGAAAAGGTGTGCATTAGTGCTTGGAAAGAAATTGCATACCTTAACATCAGCTCTTCTGTCTTGCATGGTCAGGATGTTTATATATAATCACATTGAGGAGGGGAATGTTTTGGTTCTCTATTTCCACCTTTTAAAAGAAACTGTGAACTCATAGCTAACGTTTTTTGCTTGTACAGTGATTCAGTAGCTGCAAGATCTCATTAACAGTAAGTTCTAGGGTAATGGAAAATGCTACCTTGTCTAATCTAGCTAAAAGCTATTGTTACTGCTGCTAGGACAAAGACAGACATTCACATTAAGGCATTATCAAAGATTCCAGTATTTGTCATGAAAGCAGAATGCCAGTGTCTGAACATCAGATCTTGAAGTGTGAGTAATAGCCTTACAAAGAATGACTGTGGGTTAGTGGGCTGCTTATTGAACAAAAAGATATTTTCTGTAGAAAAAAGAAGCCAATTGACAATGGTAAAGGACAATTTCTGCTAGACAGATAAAGGCAGACACATTTTTACCAGAAGTGTTATTTTGGAATGAGCTTTATAGGATCTTTTCCTCTATCATGGATAACATCCTATGAACATAGACATTCTTTTAATAGTAAGTTTGTAGGTGTACATTTTAAGACCCTTTCCTTAAAATTACCTTTTTTACTGTTCTTTAATCTTCTTATTCTTATGTCAGGGTCTTCTAACCTGAGTCCTCAATTATTTTGAAAATTGAGGTTGTCTTCACATGCATTTGATTATTAGTATGCTTTGTAATAATGTATGATATTTAGTAGTCGTAGCAAATTTTATTTTAGTATTTATGTACTTCTTAGGAGATCACATTTATAACTTCCATGAACTTATATTGAAGTAAATTCAGAACATACATCCAGTGTTTTCAGTCCTTTACAGGCTGTCTTATGAACAGACTTGCAAATAGGGTTTGTTGTTAGTTTTAGAATCTGTTTTCAGACTGAATTTCCAAAGAAGGTATGCCTTTGATGCCACTTAACAGTATAAATGTCTTAAACTTTACCTCAAGTTTACTTGCTGAAATAAAACACTATGATTTTTCTTTCAGAAAATTATTTCTATGAATTTCCTCAAATTGCTCTTATCCAGTCTTGGTTTTTTTCCTTAATAAGTGTAAAGAAAATGTATTTTTAAATACAGCTTTCATTGTGATGTGATTCAATGTGGGCAAAATTAACATTTTGTTATGCAGATGCTTCTAGTTTATCATATTTATTTTATTGGTGAAAGAAGTAATCTCTAGGCCTTCAGTACTTGATATAACAATAGTAATAAAGCTCGTAAGCCTTTGGGTCCATCCAAAGGCAGTCGTATTTTGTGGTGGTCTATGCTTATGCACAATTCTAAGATAAAAATCTGATAATAACTATACTGGATGTGCCTATAGCAGTCTAGAGAGAAATAAAATTGTCATATGAGAAGCTTCTTTAAAAAGGTAAAATTTATTTTTCACAGTTCTGGACTGTTTCCACTCCTTGCCAATGCTGCTATGTCTGTCAAGCCAACATTACTGAGTCTGTATGAGATTTATTACCTCCCTTTGGGGAAAACATTGAAACCAGGTCTGCAAGGACTGTTAACTGGGATTCTGCCTGGGTTAGAGGAGGGATCAGAGTATTATGAAAGGTAAGGATACTTATGTTAATAAGGTGATTGATCTGGGGGAAGGGTTTACTGTAATTTTTCACAGTGTACTTGTGTGAGGATTTTGTTTTCAAGGTACTTGCTTTTTAATTTGATACTGTCATATTAATTGCAACAGAATGCTATGGTAAGAGGTTCTTAGCATTAATTAGGACAAATTAACTGTTAGTTATTCCTGCTAGTAGTTATGGAAAGGGAATTGGCATTTAGCAGACTTAGTGTTATATGTCAGTCTCTTCTCCCAGGTAACAAGCAATAGAACAAGAGAAAATGGCTTTAGGTTGTTCCAGGAGAGGTTTAGGTTGGGTATTTGTAAAAATTGCTTCACCTAAAAGGTTGTCAAGCATCAGAATGGGCTGCCTGGGGAAGTAGTGGAGTCACCATTCCTGGAAGTATTTAAAAGCCATGTAGATGTGGCAGTTTAGGACATGGTTTAATTGTGGATTTTGCAGTGTTGGGTTGGACTCAATAATCCTGAAGGTATTTTCCAACTTGAACAATTCTGTGACTCTTGATATGGGTTGACATACATAACTGCAGCATCTGGGCTGCTGAGGTAGCATCTTAACATATTAAAGGATGAAGTTACACTCCATCACTTGGAATTCTTGATGCTTACATATTCTTGATATTTCCAGCTTCAGAAACTTGAATTTTCACAAATTGTATGTCAAGAGCAATTCAACACTGTCTTTTTCTATTTCTGTGTAGGCAGACACACACACAGTGTGGTTGGCATCACTACAACAGGGAACAAGGTCTATCCAGCTTGCCTCCTGGGTCCTGCCAGGAGTAGAGGTGCTGCCACATGACTTGGAGGAAATGAAGACAGGGGAAGGGATTGCTTGTGCTCAAAGAATTGGGGTATTTTTGTGCCCTGTTATTACCAGAAGGGCTCAGTGCAAGGAATGAGAGGGCAAAAGCCATCTGCTTTAATTCTTTTCTTCAGAAGCTATGCTTTCCTGCTGTCTGTCTGAAACCTCTGTCTGTAGCAACATTTGGCTTTAAGTAGCACATGAAGGAGTTATTTGGCTCTTTGAACATAAGGAGTACATAAGGAATATATAAAGAGAAGCTGTGGGCAAGCCAAAAGGATTTTGCAAGCCAGATTGGCCCACAGGCTTGCTAGCTGGATTGCTCTGTTCAGGCTGCATTATGAGGTTTGGTGTATAACTGGGCCTCTCTTGGCATCTCAAAAGGAAGTTTTGACCTTCCTGTAACAATTAATTTTAATACTTATTAAAACTGGGGGCAGGGGCAGAGCTGTGATACATGCCCTGATTCAGCTGACTTGGTTTTACTGCAGGACAAACACACTGCTGGAGAAAGTTGCTTCAGCTGTGGATCAGTCAGCGTTCTACAGTGCTCTCTGGGGGAGCCTCCTCACCAGCCCTGCAGTGCGCTTGCCTGGCATCACCTATGTCCTCTCCCATCTGAACAGGAAGCTTTCCATGGAGGATCAACTCTACATAATTGGCAGTGACATTGAATTAATGGTAATGTTTTAATGGAGCAATGAACTTAAGTAAATAACTACATTGAAGTTACTTATTATATAATGGTTTTTGAGGGGGGATTTAGATGTATTCTCTATCTTTGAACTTAGTCTTTGAAAGGATGAAAATGCATGTTTATTATAGCTCCAGTTAAAGTGATGTTTTGGTGCATGGTAGGAGGGTTTCAAAGCTGAATTAATGTATCAGAACTGCTTAGGTTTTGTGTAAAACTTTCCATTCATTACATGCTTCAGCTAAAAGTAATTGAGTTTTGTTGCAATATTTGGTTCTTTTTTTTTTGTTTTGTTTAAAGATGTAGAGAATAATTTTATCTTTTAAACTTAAGATATTCATTGGTAATATAAAAAGCAAAAGCTGTTGGTATAGTTTAGGGAATCTGTTGATTCTGTTTCCTCAGTGGTGAAACTTTATTTTTCTGTTTTATCTTGTTTCATTATTCAAAATTTAAAATGACTTCATTTAGTACTTATCATTATTTATAAATAATTTTTTCATGCTTTCTTATATCTGCCTCCTTAAAGTAATAAATAACTATTTTGGGGGGGATCTACCTTTTCTTCAGGTGGAAGCAGTGAGCACTTCAGTGCAAGATACCAGTGTTTTAGTACAGAGGAGCACATTGGACCTTATTCTTTTTTGTTTTCCTTTCCATATGAGCCAGGTAGGTTATTAACATAAAAGATGAATTGACAAATTCCTAAATGTACTGCACTTCTGAAGTCAGTAGCAGTATTTGGTTGGTTTTTGTTAATTTTTCTCCAAGCTCCAGTAACAGTCGCACATAGGAGTTTCTCTGATAGGTTTGGCTATTTTCATGTCATGATCTCTGCTCTTTAACTTGATGTGCTAACTTTGAAGTTAAAGTTAACTTCTGTGTACGTAAGCTTAAATTATGCAGAAGCTTTTAATTTGCTCCAATTTGATGTGAAAGCAAATTACCTATTAATTTTCAAGTTTCCAATTCGCAGTGTTCAAAATAAGCAAAAGTTAATCCTCTTAGCACAACAGATTCAGAACACTAGAGAACTGAAAATGGTTTTTGGTTTTGCGTGAGTGGTTAGCCCTAGCAGTAGTGGGAGATAGACCTTACAACTTCTAGATAATTTTTTTGGACTGAATTTATTGTTAGTTATATCCTGTTTTTAAATGATCCATGAATTATTTAACTCCTGGAAGAAAACTTATACAAGACTGATTCTCATCTTGTTATAAATTAGGAAAAACCTGCACTTCTATGTAAGAAAGAACTATGTTCTTGCTTGGGGAAGTGCTTCACTCCCATTACCAGTTACTATAGGAGTATTTGGAGTGTCTCTTTTTAGGTATTGAAATGTTGAAATTATCAACGCAACATTTTTTCAACATTTAGACTTACACAAGCATTTAAAGTAGTAAGAAACTGAAAATGTAGTTGAATTTTTTTTAAACTGGATTAAAAAAATTTTCTTCTGAAGCTTTTGCCTCATAGTAAAATGTAATGTCTTATAACAAACAGGAGCTGTTAGTCAAATCTGTTATTTTTGCTATTCTTAAAGGATGCATATTATTATATAGTATCTGTTCCAAACAGTAATCATATTTTGGTTTCCTGAGAGCAAGATTATGTTTTCTTGTACAGTGCAGAATATGGAAATGTCAAAACATGAAACTAGCTAGGTATTTAATGAACATTAATCTGCTAACATAGAAAAAGCATTACTTTTCATAGTTAAAATTAAATGTGTTTCTGATTTCTTCAGGCAACACGTCCAGACATGATCAGAATTTTGTCAGCAGCCCTTCACGTAGTGCTGCGCAGGGATATGTCACTCAACCGACGGCTTTATGCGTGGCTTCTAGGTAGGTTTGTATTTCATTCCATTGGCCACTAAAAGTGGAGGATGGATTGTATTTTCCTTACCAGTTTGCACTACTGTGTAGAAAGAATCTTGGAAAAATTAAATAATCAATTTCTTTCATAAGAAAGAAAGGCACTTTCTCCATGGACATAGAAGATGAAGAATGTCATCCTGGAACTCATTCCTGTCATATAAACTGTTGATGCATTTTCCTCTAGCAGTAGTTATGGGCCACATTCAAGAGTAGAGCCTGGTGTAGTAGGCTCATGGAAACAGGCACTCTGAAACTTTTTCTCTAAAACATAGAATGGACAAATCAGAAAATAGGCATTATAGAGTGTAAATGGTAGTTGGAGCACAACAGTATAGAAGATACAAAAATAAAAGAATTCTGAAGAGCATTGATATTACAGTTAGTGTTTGCAAACTTTAAACTTCATTAGGTCTTTTTCTGATTGAATTAACAGATCGCCAATCCCTTTTCAACACCTTTCTGGAGTAAAAATTGAGCAGTTGGGAATACAATTCTACCAAATGACATAAAATCAATACAGTACAAATTTAAATTTTTATACTAAACCAGCATGTAATTTGGAAGAGGATAACAAAGAATTGTAGCTATTAGAAGGCTCTTAACTCTCAGGGAATAGGTAGAAGACCAGAAATTAGAAAATTTTAGAAAAAAATTACTCTTATTCAGCCTTGTTATTTTAAGGAAATGAAGCGTCTGGTCACATGAATCTGATCAGTTACTCTTTAAACCCATTTTGAAAGAAGTCAAAATCATGGAAGTTCTTAAGTGTCTCCCAGGAATTGGAGACTGAATGGAGTAACATGAAGTGGTTTCTCTGATATGTTTTGCAGTCTGCTGTTACCTTCTTTGTTTGACTTCCCAGCTCACCAGCAAGCACATACGTGCTTCTCAGGCCATCCATAATGTTTCCCAGCTGATAGTTAAGATGTCAGAGGCAGGTAGCCTGTGGGTGACTGGGGAGAAAGGATGTGAGTAGCAAAGGGCCCTGAGAGAGAGCTGAAATTATGAGGAGGGAAGAAATCAGCAACAGTGTTTTGTATGAGGGGGTTGGTTGTGTTGCTGTAGGAGCTGTAGGGGTTTAGAAGTTAAATGCGAGAAAATCCTGGCTTCTTTGAGCCAGTTAATCATTCTTTAACTCTGACTTGCAAAGGATTCATTTTTTAAAGAAAGACAAGGAAAAGAAATGTTATGTTTCATACCCGCATTTTCAAATTTGGGGAAGAAATAGTTTCTAGATTAAGCACTGCACTCATGTTTCATCTAAATTTGATGGATTAGGTATGTCTTTTGCTATTATTGAAAGAGGTATTTTGTGTATTTAAAATATCATGCTGCCTTTTTTAGTTGTGGAACCTTCTTTTGCAGCTATTTCATGAACACAGTCTTCACTGAAAGTCATACAGCTTCAGAGGATATTTTTACAATAACTTCCATGTCCGATGTTGGGAACAGCTACTTCATCTGTTTGCTATATTTTTGGACAAACTTTCTGACAATATAGGATTTTTGCATATTTTTTTCTTTGGATGTTGTGCTGCTTTTCTATTATCATGATATTCTATTCCTAATATAAGGCAGTGCAGATGAAGATCAGTTATGTTGGAAACCTGTCTGAATTATGTTGTAATGTATGGCATTATTTTGCTATTCCTTGCTGTAGTTTTACAGCTAGAGGTGACCTATTAAACATTCTCTAGGAATAGGTATCACATACATCTCCTTAAATCAGGTTATCTTAACCATTGTTAACCAATTGATTTTTTTTTCTTCCTTAAGCCTATTGTTTTCTGTAGTTAAAAACTTACTGAGAAAAGAAACTTAACAATACAAAGGTCCATCTCGTTAGTGTAATTTTGAAATAAAAATAATTATTTTCTGTGGTGTGACTGATATTCTTTCTAACATGTCACTGTGTTTTGGTGATCATCTCTAAAACACTGAATTTTGTGTTCTCATTAATATTGAAATACTTTTATGTGACAGCTCATGGCTTTCTTTAAAGGATTGTGAGTTTTGCAGCATTTGTGAACATTTTTCAAGAAGTACAAGAAGTAATTGGTTGATAATATTGCATAAAGCTAAATTTTTTGATTTGTGTGCAAACTGCTTGTGTGAAAATATGACTTGGTTTCCCTTATTAAACTCTATCAAATAATCTTTTTCTTGCCATCATGACTTGGACTTCATATTGGTAAGTTATGAGTGCTAATGTGTTGATTTCTAGTTTAAAGAAATTGGCAATATATTCTATTAAACTGCAAATATTTATCTGCTTTGTCTCTTGTTGGCTTGAAGGTTTTGATAACAATGGTGCCCTTGTAGGACCCAGAAGTACAAGGCACAGCAATCCCGAGGAGCATGCCACTTACTATTTCAACACCTTCTCTAAGGAGATGTTAGTCCAGGTAGCTATACTGTTTCATTCATAGTTTTATTGGGGCACATATTTTTATAAACAGATCCTGATCAATGTTGCTGTAACTTCATCTTTTGACTTGCCAGTACAATGTGACAATGTAATCTTGTCTTTTTGTGATATTTGTGTCCTATTCTTCCAAACCTTCTCAGTGGAAAAATGAAGACCTCTAGAATAGCAGAATGAACAGAACAAAAATTAGATTTCTCCCTCTCCTTTTCCACAATGAATGAAGCATACATGGATGTTATTTCATTATGAACCCAGGAAACTGGAGCCTGTTCTTTTATGAAACTGAATTGAAGAATTCTCTTCTGTAGATATGGGAAACTCCTCCGTGTCTTGGGAATCAGAAGAAAATTATCAGATGGCACTCAAAGTCTGTGTTAAAAGGATCTTTCTCCCTGCTAAGAAAAGGGAGCATCTCCTGCTATCTCTTGGCAGCCAGTAATAGTTGAGAAAATTGGCAGTTAAACTAGTTTACTCCTAAAGCCTTCCTATGTGAGCTGAGATCACTGGTTCAAAGAACTGTTGCTTTTCTCACAGTAATGGAAATACAGATGTCTTTTAAACTTCTGTAAGTCTGATCTTGAAGTTGGGAGACATTTTATCTTTAAGGCAAATTGATATGGTCAGGATTTTTCTGAGTCAGAGCTGTGATGCTATGTATGGGGATAAGAGTGGCAATTCTAGCAGTAGTAGCTGACACAGGAATATTCAGGTCATCCCAGTTCAAAGCTGACACCCAGCAATGACCTCATCAGCATTTTCTCACCCTCTCACCCTTCTCTTGTCACCCTTCTGCCTTCCTTATCAGATGGTTCAGAAATTACTCAAATATAAAGGAGAGGCCTGAATGAGGTACAGTTTCACCTGTACCTTACATAAAAAAACCATGTGAGCTTTCAGCAACATTTAGGCATGGTTAATAATTATGGCTTTTTAAATCTGTCCATCTTTCAAGCTCAGTCAGTGGCAATAAAGCTTTTCTGTCTGAAAAGAGTATGGACATTAGAATCTGTGCCTTGCCTATAAGTAATACAAATTACATATAGCTTCTGAAACCTTTTTCTGTCTCTTGAAAGACTTTAAAAGCATTGTTCTTTTCTGCCTCATTCTCCAGCAGTCTCTTTGTGTCTTGTTTGATCTAGTCAACTCATGTCTTATTCACAGATACAATGTACTGAAAATTCTGGCCTTCTAAAGATATATGAAAGTACAGAAGATTTTTCTTTTAAGATACTTGCTGTTAATACTTGGTTTGTAGCAGATAGCAAGGCCAAACTGGTTTTCATGGCTCTTTCTTATCTCTTTTTTTTTCTTTTTTTTCCTTTTTTTTTTTTTGAAATTATAAAAGAAACAAACTAGCTCAGACAGTCAAGTCAGCCAGGCAGAAAACTAAGCAAAATCTGTAGTCATCTCATGGGGCTTTTTTTAATTCTACAGCTCATTCCCTAACCTACTTTGATATAGAAACTCAGTCTTTCCATTTTTTTCAAAGTTGTCATTGCTATTTAGACAAGGAAGTTTTCATCCTTATAAGTGAGTATATCATAGGACAGATAGAGTTTTATTAAGTCCTTAATATCTACCAACTTTATCTTCTCAAATAAATTGTTCATTAATGCTCATGTCTTCTCTTTTATTCTTAAGAAATATTGAGTTATCTGCTTATAATACTCTATTTTGATTTTAAATAAATACAAGTTACCAAGTTCTGTTCCACAGAAATGTTCTCAAGTGCAAAGTTGAGAGAACCTGATAATGGGAGACTGAGCTGCAGTGAGATGAGATAATGGTCTCTACTGCTGAGAATTTTCCCTTTATGTGCAGCTTTTATTGCTTTCTAGCTTTCTTTTTTTTTTTCCTGATATATTTTTGCTCTTTGTAGGCAATGGTTGGAATATTGCAAGTCAATGGACAGGGAGAAGAAAGCACATTAATGCAAGACTTAAAGCCTTTTCGAATTCTTATCAGTTTGCTGGATAAGCCTGAACTGGGTAATTTTAATTTACTCTTTTTAATTTGTTTCATGTGATTTTGCTTTGAAAATTTTTCTCTTTTTTATCAAATTGAATAAGTTATATGCTTAGTACTGGCAGGTTACCCAGATTTATTAGATCTTCCAAGCTGTATCTATGTTTTTTATTTAATTTAGTGCATTCATCAGATTTACCTTTTACCTAATGCCATTTCTTCCACTTTCTACACAGGAAACAGTAAGTCAAAGTTATAGAGAGAACTAACTGCGTGTTGGAAAAAATGCAGATTGAATCTTTTTCATTTCTTTCATCAAATAATGACTTTTACTGTTATAAATTTCAGCTATTGCTTTTGGAAATAACCTATACTTTCTTTAATATGTACACAGATATAGATATTAACAAAAAAATAGTTAATTTTTTTTCAGAAGAACTTATGCAGAGGAAGCAAATATTTTTTTGCTTTTGTGGGTGGTTTGTTGGGATTTCTTTTTGGTGTTTCTTTTCAATTTTCCATTCCCCTATTTAAAGTGCCCTCTTTAGCAGATGGATGCTGAGGACTATAGGACAAAATTATTTGCAGTTAATACTTGGATATCTTGCCTATTTCTTTTTCAGATATTATATACACAGTGCAAAGTGTTTATATAATGTGTGTTTGGAATACAGTTTTGAAGGTGACTGAAAAAATCAAAATAATTTCTTAAATGCATAATCAGCTTTGAAGGTGGGATAATAAAAACAAAAATACAATAATTAAAGAAAAGAATTGGTTAGGACAGAAGAACTACAAGGAACAAAATATCTGTCAGAAATTTGCCATCTTTGTTGTAATTTATGATTTCTAGGGATCAGTCTAAATGTTCAGAGGCAATGCATATGTTAAGATTTCATGAAGTAGCAAAGCTTTGGGAATTCTTTCAGCAAAATGAGATAGAATAATATAAAAGGATTTTTGCTTAACTCCATAAGCATACTCTTACTGAAGGCCACTCAGTGACACTAGGAAACATATAAAAAATAAATTATATCTCAAGCAGGACTACTTTTTAAATTCCTTTAAAAATAATTTGGGGTTTTCTTCTTCAAAATTGAGATTTAGTTCAAATCTAAAGGAGGAGCTATTTTATAGAATCAAAATGTTTTGTATTGAAAGGGACCTTACACATCATGTTCCAATGCCCCTGCCACAGACAGAGAAAGCTCCCACTAGACCAGGTTGCTGAAAGCCCCATCCAACTTGGCCTTGAATACTACCAGGGATGGGGCATCCATGGCTTCTCTGGCAGCCTGTTCTATTGCCTTATTACTCACTGGGTAAAGATTTTTCCCCTAGCAGCCAATCTAAATCTCTCTTCTTTTAGTCTAAAACTGTTCCCCCTTGTCCTATTCCCATCTGCCTGTATAAAAAGTCTCTCTCCCTTTTTTTCATAAGCCCTATCTAAGTACTGAAAGGCTGCCCTGAGGTCTCTCTGAAGCCTTCTTTTCTCCAAGCTGAGCAATCCCAATTACCTCAGCCAGTCTTCATAGGAGGGATGTTCCAGCCCATTTGCTATCTTTGTGGCCCTTTTCTGGACTTGGTCCAACAGGTCCATGTTTCTATGCTGGGCATCCCAAAGATGGATGCAGTACTCCAGGTGGTGTTTCACAAGAGCAGAGTAGAAGGTGAGAATCACCTCCCTTGGCCTACTGGCCATGCTTTTTTATTGCAGCCTGGGCTGCAGTTGGTTTTCTGTGCTGCAATTGCACACTTTCAAAAATACTTCCAAAAAGTACCCTACAGAATATATCCTGAGCTAAAAAAACCTGCCTCAAATTAAAAGGAAATATAATGCTCAAAATATTTTATCTTGTATTTGCATTTAAATTTTTGAGTGTATTGTCCATATGCTACCAGCATGAGATAGCTTAGGGGTGAGTATTTCAAAGTGTTTTGACTGAAACCCACCTCTGATCAAGAATCCATGAAGTCCATTTAGATGTTACTGAGCTGAGCTAATAAAAAGGGTGTGTTGGCTTGAACATGATGTATACTGCTGTGACTGCACAGCTTTTGAACTTGGTGTGTTTGTACACAGCTGCCATTGTACACACATTGAACATGGGGCTTGTGCTTTGTGTACTCCCAGGCCCTACAGTTGTCTCAGTGTTTCTGGAATGCAAACAAACCAAACTTTCTGACATTCAGGTAGTTTATGAGATTGAACCAGAAGAAATTTTGTGGCTTCAATGACTAAAGTTAGCTAATGATTTCAATAGCTTTCAGCTGTGGACTGTTGGCAATGCTGTAATGCAAGAGTATGACTGCTGGTATTTCTCCCTAGGCCCTGCCATCCTGGAAGATGTATTGATTGAAGTGTTTCGAACATTATATACACAGTGCAAAGCAGAAATGGAGCTTCAGACAGAACCATCTTTCAACAAAGATCACACACAGCTAAGCAGGTAAATAATGAGTGTAATGTATTTTGTACTGAATAATATATCTTTGTTGCTGGAACCATGACTGTGAAGCCTGTGGGACTGTGACATGTTTCCTGCATGATACAGGATCTATTAACATTAATTGCAACTTCTGTTCAGTGCAAAGGTGTGAAGTGGTTGGCTTTTATTTTTATTTTTTAATGTTTAATGTATGTTTTATTTATCCATGACAAAAATACTTGTTTGATTGATTGTGATATTCTTTATATCTGTGTTCTTGAAAAACAAAATAGACTGTTGAGTTTTCTTGTAGTAGAAAAATGAAGACTGCTACAAGTGAGCCGGGGAGTGGGATATAGTTTAAAGATTTTAATTTATTACTTTGAAAGGTGGAGAGGAGAGGAATGTTGAAAGTTGGAGAGGGGAGGAAACAACTGTAGGAACAATTATGGTGAAACCAGATCTATTAAAAATGTGGTTAAAAGACAAATATTAAAGAAAGGATAGAGGAGAAACCTAGCAACTGTGAAAAGACATTGGTATGAGCAGCCTCCCAGTATCCTGAGCCCTTGAGCAACAGCTGCTTGTAGGGATGGGAGGAGGATCATTTGTCAGTGTTACTTGACAGTGGTAAACTCACAGCAATGTGTAGTTATATAACTTGAAAAATAAGTATAAAAATATAAATGATCTTTTTATTTTCTTTCAGCAAACTGAGAGAAAACAAGAAAACAGCAGAATTGATTAAAACTGCCAATCTGCTTTTCAATTCCTTTGAGCCTTATTATATGTGGGATTACATTGCTCGTTGGTTTGAAGAGTGTTGTAGGTAGGTGATAATATTTAAACTCTGTATGGGTAAAGTTGAAGTTAATTTTTGTTTTGTATACTTTTTTCTTCAAAGAAGTCAGTCTCGTGAGGTCATTAAGCGCGTAAGTATTTTTTTCCTCTCATCCCTATAACTTCAATCTTTTGACCAGTATTCATCGGATGTGACTGTGGGTCTTAACAATGGTAGTTATCACTCACTCAGTGTCTGGGTTAAATCAAGAGACAGAATTAGCCCCTCTACTGAAGGGGAGACTCCAGAGTGATTTCTGAAGCTAGTTCTGTCTGGCCAGTACAGGATTACTCATTGTACAAATTGCTTTTGGTAAAATTGACAGATTTGCCAAACACCCAATGTGTCATCATTTGTTCTGCTCTTTTAGGGAAAAAGAAGGGTGGGAATCTTGTGCATGACAAGGAGGGCTACAGGAGAAAATAGCAAACCATAAATCAGGGAAAGTTGAAAATATTAACAGGAGGAAAGGGGATGAAGAGACCACAGAAGAGCAGGGGTTTTTGCTGTGGTAAGGGGTAGATGATGTAGAGATGTCAAATGAAATTAGTAGAATTTTTTTCCATTCCTTATGGAATTTCTTGATAAAATATTAAAATACTTGGACATGAATTTGTCTATGAGCCAACAGTGTATTAACTGAAGACACTAAAGAAAACTGTGTCTGGGGCTGCATTATGAGGACCGTGGGCAGTAGGTGAAAGGAAGTTATTTTTCCTTTCACTTAGTGTTTCTAAGGACAGACGTGGAATATTGTGTCCAGCTTTGGACACGCCACCTGAGGAGAAGTGTTGAGAAACTGAAGAGACTCTGGTAGAGAAACTGCTAAGCTGGTCAGTTATAGGACACTGCATTGAAGGTTGAGGTAGGTGAGTTTGATTTAGCCTGGCAAAGAGGGAAATTGAATAGCACCTTATGACTTCCTGAAAGGCATTTGCAAAGTTCATACAGCTATACTTTTTATAACAGAGGATGGAAAACAAAGGACAGCAGCAAGTGCTCACTCAAGTGGTCAGGTTGGACTTTGAGAAAAGCTTTGCTAAGAACATATGCAGCAGTGGAAGAGGTGGAGCTGTGGAAGCCAGGAAGGCTGTGGAACTTTCTTGTGAGATTTCCAGAACTCTGCTAGACAAAACTGTGGACAAATTTATGTAGTGTTTTTATCAGTCCTACTCAATGTGAGAGGTTGATCTAGATATCTGTGACTTGATTTTTGTGTGTTTGGCTGAATTGCTAACATAAGGATAGTCATCTACAGCCAGATAACATGCAGGTGAGTATTTCACTACATGTAAGTAGTGTTACTGTCAACATGGATACAAAATTGCATCATAAATAAATGAAATCCAGAGAATAGTTTTTGTTTGGAATTTTTTCTGCATGAGCTTCTTTATTATCTAAATTTTTATCTTCCATGCTCAATTTTCTGTAGCTTGAATTTCCTTATTTTACAAATGGAGACTCTTTTACTGGAGGCTGGTTACTGCTTTTTCTGAAAGAATGGTATGGGGCTAAATAAGCCACTTAACAGTAAAATTAGAAATTGCTTATTGGTTTATAGTGATTACCACCCAATATATACATCTTTGCATTAAGTTGCACAAAAATATGGTCAATGTAAAGGGGAAGGGAAAATATTGTGAAACTCCATTTGAATTTTGCAGGAGGACTTTACATGCCAGACTTCAAACTGGGCCTGGAGGTGATAGTGAGCAATCTGAGTTACCTCTGACAAATTTCTGCTTGTTAGTGGATTTTTTGTTGGATATTGTTTCTTTGGTAAGAATTCTTTTATTCATTACTAACATTGGGATTCTGTATATTTATGGTCTGAAGAAATACTGTATATACTTTATTAATTGCTTTTCCTGAAAATAATGTCTATTTATGTCAATATAAGAAAAGTTTTTGGTTCATTGTATGATTCTTGATAGACTGGTTAGACATAACTTGAAATGGGCTTTATGATGCTTATGCCTGAAAATTTTAGTCTGTCCTCATTTTCTGTGTATTTATTGCAGGTAGTCTTTTGTAGTTTGATATGCTAGTTTAAATGTGCAGCTTTATTTTAAGAATCTTTTACGTGTTGTGATAAGATGTATCTTCTTTTTCTGATGTCATTGCTTAATGTAGCAAAGACTGTTGGAACTGTTTTTTCTATAGCTGTCTTTCCTCAATTCTTTGCTTTCTCATTTCAAAGCCTACTAGAAGTATGAGAGTGCTGTGTCAGGTATGGCAAAGCCTGTTCTTCCTTTAGCTCTTGTTTATCTTTCATTCTTAAACTTTTATCTTAAGATTAATAAAGTAATAGTGGCTTTCTTCAGCCTTCTTATGATGTTTTTAAATGTATTTGTTGTGTAATGAACAATATGCACTAGTTTAGAAAAGATTTAAACGTATTTCTATTTGTTTGTTACCCAATTTTAAAGTTAATTTTTTAAGTATTTTTTAGTAAAGCATGTATTTCTTATTCTTGGATGTTAAGATATTAATTTTCCTTTTTTCATTTACTGTATATTTAAAACAGAGTTAAGTAAATGATAGGTAGCTCTGTTATAGAAAATAAACCTCAGGGTGGAGTTTGGTGTGACAATTAACAACTTTTTATTATTACTTTACTACTCCTGTTACTAGGAGACTTACATTGAAATACAGACAGAACACTTGCCTCAGCTGTTGCTCAGGATGATTTCTGCATTGACAAGCCATCTTCACACTTTGCACTTGTCTGAGCTTACTGATTCTCTCAGACTCTGCTCAAAGATCCTTAGTAAGGTTCAGCCTCCATTACTCTCTGCTGGTACAGATGGTATCCTGCAGCTTCCTACTGGACAGAGCAGCTCCGTCAAAGAATGGGAAAACAAAAAGGTAACTGATTAGGTTTTGCAGCATCTTGCAAAATTGCTTATGTGGAAAAAAGAAATGGGTTTTGTACAGCCTGTGTTGAACACCCTACAACTTTTTCATTAGATTTAGCTATCACAATATATGTGAAATCTGAGTAATCAAAATAACACATAGTTGTGGTGAAATTTCTTGATTATTAGTGCTTTTTACCCAGATATAATATTATAAATGTATAAATCACTTCAAAATCAGGGCCTAAGAAACAACTAATCAACTGAAGTTTGGAAAGCACTTCAAGAGTATCATAAAGTAAAATAACTGGACTGAAAAGAATTCACCATTTTGGTTAAGTATCAGGCATATGTAAATTCTCCTCTCACCCAATTTATGTGCATTGGTTTACTACCCATCATGTATTTTACTGTCACTGTTCAGTTCTTAGAATAATTTATTAAAGAAATAAAATAAACCAGCCAGCAGCTATTTCTCTTTTAAACTTGGTCCACTTTGTTCTATGCAGCCGTGGCTCTGTGTGATATATTTAGTGACATGCCCTGAAATCCACGTTTTCCAGCTGAAGAAACTTAAGGAACATCATCAAATAAATTGGGTTCGAAGTGACAGTTGCAGGGCACTGCTAAAAGCAGGGCTGATTTCAAAGTTAGATTTTACTTGAAAGCTAGGTCATGTCACTCAGGATCGTATTTGTCTTAATTTAGAGTATTTCCAAGGATGAAGTTACCATGGCTTCTCTATACAGCTTGTTTGTTTGCACCGCTATTTAATCAGAATCTCCATTGTTGCTGCTTGTGGTGGTTGCCTTGTGTTCTTTCACTGTGGATTTCTCAGCATATCTCCATCTTTTCAACTGCCTAGTGGGAGCTCACAGAGAGTAATAGAGCAAACTTCACCCCCTCCACAACTTTTAGTATTCTTTTAAACTGAGTAAATCCAACTCTCTGAGCATTCCTTCTATGTCAGGAGCACCTGTGGTGACTTTCCATTGGGTATACTCAGTACCTCAGAGTACATCATCCTTTATTCAGGATCCTATCCTTATTCTTTTTAGCTAATTGATACCTACCTTTTTTTGTTATTTTTGGGTTTTGTTGTTTTTTTTTTTTTGTTACCTGTTTTTTTTTTTTTTTAATAAAGCCTGTTTTAATTGAGTGATGTTGCCCTTTGAATCTTCAATGGCCTTCTGCTTCCAATTACAACTGTCTCTTATGTGGCTGTGGTTTCTCTTAAGAGATAGTGAAATTACTTGCCATGCTTCTAGTCACTTTTAGATTGTATTTGGTAAAATTGGGTCATCATTTATGTCTCTTCAAGCTTTCTAGTACATAATTTTCACTGTTTTCTGCAGTAATATCTCGAATTTCTATTCTTATGCCATCTCTGGTAAAGCACGACACTATTCACTGTAAATAATAATGCCACTCTTTTTATTTATTAATGAAAAAGTTTTTCATATTATTATGTAATGTTCAACTTCTGTATTTAACACAGGTAGTGATTAGAGTCAAAGCAACTTCTGGGCCTGTTAGGTCTCAGGCAACATCTGCCATCGCTGGTAAAATGCACGATTGGTAGTAAGTGGGCACCTGCATTCAGGGCTGCTGATGCATTTCTATTTCAATTGTTTCCATACCTCACATTCTCATCAGGAAACAGTCACTATGCTACCAGTTACTACGACTGTAGAGGGCTAGAGCAGTGCAAAAAGCCACTGTGGGTGCTTTCTGAGTAAAAGCCATTCATCTATTTATGCATATTCTGAATTATAAGGAATTAAGACATATATGTCATGTAGAACTGTTGTTGTTGCAGCAACCTCTCTTACTCTTTTTGAGATTATTTATGTTCTTTGTAGTTGCAATTGCTTAGTAGTTTTTAAATGAAAAGTTTATATCTTTTTGTAGTTATAACTTTATGATGCTGTATAAATTAATAATACCTATGCCTATGTATTTCAGAATTCTTTCATAATGGAATAGACATAGTTATGATATGAAGAAAATGTTAAAACCAATAATATTTAAATATTTTTCTTGATACAGAATTTTTTCTTAATGTTAGCTTAGTCTGGCAGGTTTACAGAAACACCAAATATCATTTTGCATAAAATGTATTTGTATGAATACATTTAAAACTCTGGTATAAAATCATTGCTTTCAAAGACACTAATAAATGCTGTTTTGCTGAGACCTAAAAAACATATTTTAAGCAGTCATTACACTTTTATATTGCTCAGGTGCCATCAGTGTCACTTGAAAATCCTAATGATGTGTTTGAAGATGGTGAAAATCCTCCAAGCAGTCGATCATCAGAAAGTGGATTCACTGAGTTTGTACAATACCAGGCAGATACAACTGATGACATTGACAGAGCACTGAATGAAGGTCACAGTGCACCTGGCATCCCTATTGTTGGTAGCACATCCTCAGAGACTGAGACAGCATCAACCGTGGGTTCTGAGGAGACCATTGTACAGCCTCCTTCCGTAGTGACACAAGGGACAGCAACTCGTAGTGGGAAAACAATCCAAAAGACTGCAATGCAGTGCTGTTTGGAATATGTCCAACAGTTTTTAACCAGATTTATCAACCTGTATATCATTCAGAATAATTCCTTGTCTCAGCCTTTAGGGGCAGAGCTTCCAGTAGACCCCACTAGACCACAAGGACAGAGCACAAAATGGGACAGAGACTCACAAGATGATGCTAAGGTGAAGAAAACAAACAAGAAGAAAACCCCGAAAGAATACCTTCCTGCCTTTATTGCTGCTTGTCAGCTCTACCTTGAATGTTCGAGCTTTCCCGTTTACATTGCTGAAGGAAATCGCTCTTCAGAATTACATCCTGGAAAGCCTGAAGTTGGTAAGCTGCACTCTCATTTGTTGTTTTTAAATAATAATTATTATTTTTCTGCCAAAAAACATTTAATTCATGTATCATGTTTTGTGTGTGTTACTGTTTGCTGTTCCTCTCAGAAATCTAAGTTTTCTTCTGTGTCAACTGACTTACGTTTGGAAAGTAAATTATTTTGGTCATAGATTTTTAAGAATATTGCTGGTATGGAATTTGACAGTAATTAACATTGGGGTGAAAAATATAAATGATGCAAACTGAAGCCTAAATAGAATCTAGATTGTTGAGTCTTCCTCTTTACTATATGGATCCACAGTGTTTTCTTTGTCATATTGCAATAGCCACAGCTCACATAAAAAATGTTTTTAGTTCCTTTTATCAACTTTGTATTGATGTGCACTTGATCACTTTGGCAATACATGGAAATTGTAAGCTACTGTCCAATGAAAATCATGCTAGCTAAGAAATTTAATTCTACTTGGCTTGCTCCTATTAAAGGGACAGTTCTTGCAAAAAATACTTCTATAGTTTCATTAAGAAACGAAATAAAAGTGGTGAGTTTTGGTGAGATATGGATATGTTCACAGATAGATGAAACTATTCAGACATACACATGATTAAAACACTGACAGTTATGGATTACTGTAAATTGTGACATTTTAGGATGAACGATGCTTTTTACAGTTTGTAAGTCTTCAATATACAGTTCCAAATTTGGATGCACTTCTGATCTGCAGTCTGAGAGTTACTTGTTAGAAAGTTTTCATGGTGGATATGCTTGGAACGTGCAAGAAAAAGTAACATTAATTTTGGCTATTGTCACAGTCCTCTCTGTTTTGTTTTTTTTTTCCCTATGAAACTTCCTAGTTGCAGCTTTTTGTTCTTACTTACAATTTTTAAATCAAGGCTAAGTGGTGCTTGGAGAGGAGCATGCTAATTTAATATGACTGCTTCTGTTTCTGTGGTCTTTAAGATGTGTTGTTTATGTCTTCACTATAGGCAGGAGCAGAGCAGATCTTTGACTTTGTAACATTCATACATATAAAATATTTGTCAGTTGAAGGCAATTTGGTTTTAGCTGTTTATTAGTTATTAGTATGACAACACCAAAGATCTGCTACCTTTTATAAATTATCTATCTCAGAATATTTGTGCTTTTATAGCATGACCATGAAAATGCTAGATGTTCATTTATTTCTCCCAAACAGCCTTCAAATGAGTGTTGTAGACTCCAAGACTAAAATGTCAGCTGTTTCCTTATTACTTTTTGGTGCACATAGCACTTGCTTTTTGCTGCCTTGTGCACTGTAGGGCAGAGAACCTGTAGAGCTTGAGTAGTATGTGCCTTGTATGAGGGCAGTGCTTCTAGGAATCCATTTAACTTTCAGGAAGTGTCTTGGATTTGTGTTTCTTGTTCATCATCTGAACGTTCCTATTTGTGAGATATCATTTACAGTCTATTAAACAGTGTAACTTTGAGGAATAAGCATAAATAGTGGTTGGGTAAAACCAACAGGAAGGATTTTGTTCCAAGTATAAACATCTGTTGTGTAGAATGTCAGGGTTCATGGGAATAGTTCTGGGCCTACTTCCCATAACAGAGAATTGTACTGGAACAGAGGATGGAAGAAGGTAGTTTCCATAATTTTCACACTACCCTATCTATTGATATGAGGCTTTTATACTGCAGAAGAGGCTGTGCTCGTTGAAGGGTTCCTAAATTTGGAATGTGTTTTTGAAGGGTTGCATTAATGGCATGACCCAATAGCTCTTAAACAGTGGTTAGTCTGTTTATTTAAGGGAGACAAGTTAATCTGATATTTAAAATAATTGTCCTGTAATTCTGTAGTATGCTAATTTTCTCAGCTCTCTTTAATTGAAAAAATTAAAAAGGGAACTGACTGAAGCTGAAACAATGGTATATCTGTACACTCTAGAACACAATATAGAATTGTTGGTGTATTTAGACTCCAGTGGAGCTGTGGATATAAATTAGAAATTGCATCATTTTTCTCTTGATTCTAAAAGGGTGCTGTATTTGTGCCTATTAAGTAAGACTTCTTCACTTGAGTCTGGTTCTAGATGTATTTGCCTTTTTAGGAATGTGATCAATAGAGTCCTTTGAAGTTTTAAGGGAAGTTACTTTAGTATTTCTAAAATAAAAGGGTGCAATAGTCACTTGGAGAGTTGACTGTGAACTTTGGAGAAAGGCACTTCCAATATCAGCTCAGAGTATGGCTTGATAAAGTGAGAGGACAGTAAAAAGGGGGAAGCAACCTACAGTGAAAACAGAGTATGGTCTAATGGATCATAGCTCTGCAGCAAACCATCAATTTTCACAGAGACTTCTATTTTTAAAATGCTGCCAGGCAAATCTATTTTTGTCAATTTAAAATTAGTCTGCATGTATATAATATAATATATTATCCTAGGCTCTTTAAAAATATATTACAGAACTTTTCCAGACTGCTATCTAGGGTGTTCAGGTTTGATTGGTGGTGAAGTATTTTGTGAAGAAAAGTGAGTGAAAGGATGTGCTCACTACTAAAAGTCCACTTTTGCCTAAAGCTAGAAATCATCTGAATGCATTTCCATAAAATTTTTTTCTTCCTTGTTAAAATTTTCTATTCATTTTTGATTACTAAATGTTTGAAGTGGTACATTGTTGCATTCTTAATAGGATTATTTTAAAGATACATCAGGAAGTATCTTCATCTTGCATACATTTTCCTAAATGAGCAGATTGAAATATGAAGGGACAATTGCGCATATGATTATGGAATGCAAGAGGAAAATTCCATAATATTTAAATTGCTAAATAAATGTATAATCTGTAATTTTTATTTCAGACTGTGAACAAGTACAACCTCCACTGTGGCTACAGACTTTAATGAATGCTTGCAAGCATTCAAGCAATTTCAGTGTTCAGGGTGTTACTATCTCCCTCGTAATGGACTTGGTTGGATTGACTCAGTCTGTTGCTCTTGTCACTGGAGAAAATCTGAACAGTGTGGAAACTGCTCAGCCTCTTAGTCCTAACCAGGGAAGAGTGGCTGTTGTCATCAGACCTCCTCTTACTCAAGGCAATCTGAGATATATGGCTGAAAAGACAGACTTCTTCAAGGTTAGATGCATTATCTCATTGCTGTTTTCTTTTGACTTTTTATGTCTGGTGAAGACTAAGTCTTGGCCCCTTTACCATCCTTGATATGCTAAAGCAAATTTTCGTGCTGAATATTTTGGTAACCTGTGTTAGAATCTAAATGAAATACAGTGTTTTCTTCCTGCAATTCTCTTACTGACCACTTGTGTGAAATTCCTCATTGAATTGAATATTTTAAAGATATAAACAAAATGTGATTGAATAGCAGCATTAATCAGCAAAGGTATGAATCTGAGATGTGTATAATGTAGGACTATGGTAAACAATTTTTGCATTTGTGTAATTTATCTATGAAATCTTTTGCAAAAGATAATCAGCAGCAGGGTATATTATGTATTTATATTTCAATAAAAATTTATTTCTGTCCTGACTCCTTAACAGGATTTTTTTTATGTAAGTTATTGCAGTGTTTTGAACAGTTCCTTCTGTTCATACAAAAGGAACCATTTTACAGGTTGTCTCTTGGTCATAGGGTGTCATCAGATGTGATGTCTCCTATTGTGGCATAGAGCAAAACAAGGCATGATAGTCACTCACTTATGTCTCTTGCAACTCTTTTTTTCATGTACAAAGCATATAGCTTTAACTCTTTGGGACCAGCTGGGTGATGGAACTCCTCAGCATCATCAGAAGAGTGTGGAGCTCTTCTACCAACTGCACAACCTCGTCCCATCTTCCAGCATTTGTGAAGATGTTATTAGTCAGCAGCTGACTCATAGAGATAAGGCAAGTTGGTCATGTATTTACTTAAAGATGAGTAAAGTATATTCATAAATATATTTAGATAAAGGGCTTGGTCCCTCAGAGGAGGGTATGATAACTTCAATATTGAAAGAAACATTGCCCTACATTGTTTCAAGTGTAATTTTAGGTCTGTGACGAGTCTCTAGTTTCATGCTAGACAACAGAGGTTTTTCACCATTCAGCAAGACTTATGCAGGAGACTCTCTCTTATTAAAGTTATGTGATGCTTCCCAATACTTAAAGCATGTGCTTAGTTTTTGCTTTTATTAGTAGGAGTCCCTGTCATGACAAGTACTTTACTTCTTTTTTTTTTCCTCGCCTAGAAATTTGTTTCACATAGAGGCTGTCAATTTGACATTTGAATGAGGCCTTTGTAGTGCTTTCAATTTTAGGTATATTAGCTATTTTCACAGCTCGAACAGTGTGAATAGTAGGGAATTACTTGCTTACACATTCTAGCAAATTGTGGTTGTGTTCCTTCAGGAGTGCTTACCTTTTTGCCATTCTACCAGAGTTATCAGGTCAGCAAGAGTGAATGTTAGCCAGTCTGTCAATCAGTGCAATTCACAGCTTGCCATATTGTTGAAATTGGTGATGATTTTTAGTGTCACTTAGGCTAGTCTGTAAACTGCTGTGACTGTGGATGTAGAACTTACTCATTTCTGCCTACCTTCTGGAGAAAACAGTAATTTTTTACATCTTCACAGTATGGATTGCAAGGGCTTACATGGAGTCATCTCTGGGAATTGTTATTTTCACTCTATTCAATAACAGTGTATTATTTTGTGCAACTGTATACATTTTGTAGCAGTCTTGTAGAAGCATATTTTTCTAAATACAAATTATGTTTGCTTTACTTTCTAGAATGCTGCTGTCTCTTTTGGTTTTTGTTTTTGGTGTGGAGAGGTTGTTCTATTTTTAGTTTGTTAAACACAAACTGTTTGTCTTTTTCATAATTTTCGTAGCTAAAGTTTCCATTATTGTGGCATATATTGCATAGATAAGAAGCTGTTGCAAAGCTTCTTAAGTTGTATGATGGAACCTAAATCTGGAAGTATGCCAGATTGTTAGTGGGTTTAACAGTTTTTAGTTTTGTCTCATGTGGTTAAAGGTAAATATACCTACAGTTCATGTCCTATAATCATATATTCTAACAACAAAGTGAAAATCTTTGTCTTCTTGCCTTTGCTTATCATCTAGTAATTTAGTTTAAGCCCTTAAGTACTTGAAGTAATTTTTATTATTTATTTGGTATAATTGTCCTGATTGCTGTGCTTTGTTCACTCCTACTAATGCTTATTAGCTTCCTTGTCTTTTGGGTGAAGCTGTTTTTATACATGTGTTCAAGCCATGTCTTGACATTTTTGTTGTTTGCAGCCTTGCTGGAATAACTCTAACTGGATCAGCCTCAGTAAAGGGAGAAACAGAACAATTGTTACTTTACACCATTTTTACCATAAAATATCCTGAGCTGGACTTCAGTCATCCTTGTGGGTCCCTCCCAACTCAGGATATTCTATGATATTCTCTATATTATTATGATGACTGTATTAGTCATTATGAATCCTTTGTGCAGTAAGCATGTCCTGTTTGTACAATTTGTTCCTGAGTTAAATTTTACATGTTAGTGAAGAGCTCAATCTACATATCTGGCTAGAAAATTATTCTGTTTCTTTCTAGTATGGCAGTAATGGAATGAAAATAAGTTGACTAGAAAGAGACAGGCTAAACTTTAAAACAGGCAAGATCAAGATAGGGAATGCCTTCATGGTACTAAATTCCTCACAGGCACCTACTGTTGGCTACTAGTGCTTTTAAGATTAAAAAATAGTACTTTAACACATAGTCAAAAAAATTAATTTCATTATATCTTCATTATTTCTTTAGGATGCTGTATAACTTTCTTTTTCCAGTTCTTATAAGAAGTTTTACATTCTGACAGATTTAACTTATGGTTTGGTCCACAGAAAGTAAGAATGGAAGCTCATGCCAAGTTTGCAGTGCTATGGCATCTCACACGGGATCTTCATATTAACAAATCTTCTTCCTTTGGTCGCACCTTTGACAGGTTGGTGATTGCAAGTCTGATTCAGCTGAAATAGTTTTACTTGAAAATCTTTGACGGTATTATACAGGCAACATAGGGCATTTAAAAATTGAAGAACTACAGTGTAGCTGTGAGAGGAAGGAAGAAGGACAAGAAATGAATTTGTGGACAAGAATTAGTGTTAGACAAAATTGTTTACACAGTGATGATTATGTAGATTTTTCCTGAAAGCTATAAAGACTGTGGGGGAGGAATGGTCACAATATTCATTGACCATCACTGTAGTTAAAATCACTGTGGTGTATATTGAGCTTAATATCTGAGTTCTTGTTGTGTTTTGACAAAAAGAGATGCAAGAGAGAGAAATCAACCCAGAATTGAATTATATGAAGCAGAAAGTAACAGTAAAACTTAAAAAAACTTAAAAAACAAATTGTAAGCAAGTGCTAAAATATGTGTTCTTTTGTTTAATTTGTGTTTTGTGTAAGAGGTCATTTGTGGCAAGCAGCAGAGGATTTCTGTTTTGTGTTCTGCTGTTGGACTGTCTTAGAAAAGACTGAAGATCTGGACTCTGAACTAATTTTGTCTTAGCTAGCAAAAATGTGGAAAAGTCTTTATTTAGATTTTGTATTGCGTACTTAGCTGTAAGGAGTAGAGTAAAAAGGTTATTTCTTTGTCTTATGCTGTCACTCACTGCATAAATAGTGATAAATTCTGTGCCTACAGCTAAGAGCTTATGAACATGTACTACTGGAGAATGTAAAACAGTAGGTAAAATTCAGAGTCCAATATATAATTTTTTCCATTACTCTGAAAAGGATTCTCAAGACTAAAACTGTTAAAAGAAGAAAACAATGGTTGTAGGAACTGCTGAATTTTCTAGTACATTTCTCCTCTCTGTTCTTGAAGACAAGATCTTTGAATGTTTTCTTTTCCATATATCCTTGTGAATTGGCTTTTAAAATTGTATATTTTTTAATGGCATACCCCTTAAAAGCAATAAAGGCTTGTTATGCTAATAGCTGTACAAATACTAGATCTTGCTACTATTAGAGCAACTGTTATAACTGACTTGGTTACTAGCTCTTCCTAAAATATAAAGAGCAGGTTCAAAGATTTGATTCCAAAGAAAATACTGCTTTGTATGGAGAAGACATTGGAGTATGTACCAAGATTAAATTTGTCATATATCAGATTAAAATGGGATTACTCTGTGAGTAGTGTAGAATATCCACTAGATGGTTTCTTCTTTCCATTCTAGATCTTTGTTTATCATGCTGGACAGCCTCAATAGCTTGGATGGTTCTACTTGGTCAGTGGGACAAGCCTGGTTAAATCAAGTGCTTCAGAGACATGATATTGCAAGGGTTCTTGAACCTTTGCTCCTGCTGCTTCTCCATCCAAAAACTCAGCGAGTTTCTGTTCAGCGAGTACAGGCTGAATGTTACTGGACTAAATCTCCTAATCACCCTGAGGAAGAAAATGAAAAGCAGTTCATGCAGAAGTTCAGCTGTGCTGATGGTATGTATACAAGAAGACTATAGATCCCTAATTTCTTTGCTTGCTGTTTACGTGCAACGTTAAAAACGTAGTGGAAATTTTTGAGGGTAACTGAAAAAAGTTTTGGAATAGCTACAGCTTATATTTGCATTTATGTGGTATTTTCCTAATTCAAGTTTGTGTGCCTCCAGTACTGTTTAAAGTTTTATTGTTTTTACATTAAAAAGGTATACAAGTATTTTAATGCAGAGCATTTTGTTACATCTTACTGAGTCTTGGTAGAACATAAGAATATGGCTTGAAGCTTAATGAAGAAATTAAATATTTTTATGAATGATGTGAGGCTGGCTGAAAACATACCAATAAGTTTTGAAGGTATTTCCATAATTTTAGTTTAGAATTTACTAATTCTGTTTCTTGTGGAAACAAAAGCAGATGAGACTGCATAATGTTTCGTGGAGAATTCTGTTGTTTTCCTAAGGTGCACTGTAAAACAATTTTGGTATTTGTAAAATTGTTTGGTTTTGGTAAAACAATTTTGCCTTGTTTTTGTGAACATGTCATATGCTTATTGACATATTTTTTTCTCCTGTGAAATGAAAATACACTACCATGCCTTCATAATTTGAAGTCTCAATAATAGTTTAAATTCTAAATTTTAATTATGAATTCTTATTCTGAAGAACAAAATCTTATATGTATGCATTTTTTGTGTTCTTCAAGCATTCTCCCACATGCCTGTAAGCCAAGGACAACTTATAATACCTAAAGAAGGCAATGAGAAACAACTTGGTGTGGATGAAATGGAGAACTTCAGCCTGACTGTCAATCCTCTGAGTGACAGGCTTTCCTTGTTAAGTACCAGCAGTGAGACCATACCAATGGTTGTGTCTGATTTTGACCTTCCTGATCATCAGGCTGAAATACTGCAGAGTTCTGACTCTGGCTGTTCTCAGTCATCTACTGGAGACAACATCAGTTATGAAGTGGAAACAGAAAGCCTAAGTGCTCAAGATAGCTCTCAGACTCTAAAAGAAGACTCACCTGATGAAATTGTGCAACAAGTGGTTACAGATCTTATATGCAAAGTTGTAAGTGGTCTTGGAGAAGAAGTTGAACCAGTTAAAGACAATCTGCACTCTGAGGATGCTTCATGTAAATTCAGTTCATTGGATAGCTCTGTAGAGGTTACGAAAAGTGATGATCAAAATATTCAAAGTAGCCAGAGTAGTTTACTTAGTAATGACAGCTCACAGTTACTATCAGCCTCAACTGAGACTGGACTTGAGAGTTTAGGAGATGAAATGTCAAGAAATAACTCTTCACCTTGTATTGCAGAAAGCCAGCAATCCTTCTCTGATCTTACTCTTTCTTCCACTGAATCAAAATCTAGAAAACATAGCCACAGTAGTATTCAGTTCAGCTTTAAAGGAAAGCAACCAGAAAAAATGTCAGAAAAAGAAACAATTGTTAAAGAGGCTGGTAAGCAACCAGGTGCAAAACCTAAGGTAAAAATAGCCAAAAAGAAAGATGAAGAGAAGAAGAAAGCACAAACAGAAAAGCTTAAGCAAACAAATGTCTTCTTTAGTGATGGTCTTGATTTAGAAAATTGGTACAGTTGTGGAGAAGGAGAAATTTCAGAAATTGAAAGTGATGTTGGATCCCCAGGAATGCGAAAATCTCCTAATTTCAATATCCATCCACTGTATCAACATGTCCTGCTTTATCTCCAGTTGTATGACTCTTCAAGGACATTGTATGCTTTTTCTGCAATTAAGGCAATTCTGAAAACAAATCCTTCAGCTTTTGTAAGTGCCATCTCCACTACCAGTGTCAACAATGCATACACTCCTCAGCTTTCATTGCTCCAAAATCTTCTGGCCAGGCATCGAATATCTGTTATGGGCAAGGATTTCTATAGTCACATCCCAGTTGATTCTAACCATAACTTTCGGAGCTCAATGTACATAGAAATTCTTATCTCCTTGTGTCTGTACTACATGCGGAGCCATTATCCAACTCACGTTAAAGTAACCTCACAAGACCTCATAGGAAACCGCAACATGCAAATGATGAGCATAGAAATTCTGACACTTCTCTTTGCTGAGTTGGCAAAAGTCATAGAAAGCTCTGCCAAGGGCTTTCCTAGTTTTATTTCAGACATGTTGTCCAAGTGCAAGGTTCAGAAAGTGATCCTGCATTGTCTGCTGTCTTCTATCTTCAGTGCCCAGAAATGGCACAGTGAAAAGATAGCTGGAAAAAACATTGTGGCTGTAGAAGAAGGCTTCTCTGAAGACAGCCTTATAAATTTTTCTGAGGATGAGTTTGACAATGGTAGTACTCTGCAGTCACAACTTTTGAAAGTACTTCAGCGGCTGATTGTGCTGGAACACAAAGTAATGACTGTGCCTGAGGAAAATGAAACGGTGTTTGACTTTGTCATAACAGACCTGGAGCACATTGGTCCCCAGCAGCCAATGACTTCTCTGCAGTATTTACATTCCCAGCCAATAACCTGCCAAGGCATGTTTCTGTGTGCAGTGATACGAGCTTTGCACCAGCACTGTGCCTGTAAAATGCATCCCCAGTGGATTGGCCTTATCACTTCTACGTTGCCTTACATGGGGAAAGTTCTTCAGAGGGTGGTTGTTTCAGTGACTCTTCAGCTCTGCAGGAACTTGGATAATTTAATTCAGCAGTATAAATATGAAACTGGATTATCTGATAATAGGTATGTATATGTAGAGGTATAATCTTTTTAACTGAATTTGACTGCTTTGAATTACTTTACTATCAGATTAACTAATTTTTAAAAAAATTGTTCTTGTTTTAGGCCTCTCTGGATGGCATCAGTCACTCCCCCAGATATGGTTCTCACTTTATTAGAAGGGATCACAACTATAATTCATTACTGCCTCCTGGATCCATCTACACAATATCACCAGGTAAACTTATCTGGGTGTCTGAGACTTTCCTATGCGATTCATATCAAATTAAGGACTGTGATTATATTAGCAATTATGAAAATTTGGGTGACAAAAATAACAAATATATTGTCTTGGCTATAAATATGGGGGTTTATTGACAATATAAACAGAAAAATACATTTCAATGGGTGATACTTTTAAGAGAATACTCTTATATTTGTTTGCTTCTTTTGGTTGTTGCTTCGTTTGGTTGTTTGTTTTCCTTACTCTGAAATAACTAAAGCTGAATTCCTTAAGACCTTTAAAATTCCACTCTTTAGGGCTGCCTTCATTGTGTTCATCTTGTGATATGTCTAAACATTATCCTTCTGCTCCTTCTATATATTCACAATTTTTCTTTTTAGTCAAGCCGTATTTTTAGATCTGATATTCTGAGCATAGCGTCTGTTAAGAATTTGGTCCAGGTTCCGTAAGAAGCTTTTACCCTGTTTTCTCAGTAATCTTGTTTTTGTGCTTTTTTTCCATTCTTACACTCCTTTGCTTTCTTTTCATTTAAAAGTGACTGAAAAGTGGGCTTTGTTTATGTAAATAAATAATTTTGCATAGAGTATAAGCTAGACTTAAAATTCTGAAATAATTGTTTTGCAAAGGTATAGGCAGAGGATGCAAAATTGTTTGCTGTAGACATGAGGCCTCCCATGTTCAGAGTGCATTTGATCTTGGACAACTCAATCAAAAGTTTCTCTATTTTAAAAGTCTCAAAGCTGTATATACTGTAAGAATTAATGAGAAACTTCTGAAAAAGAGTTAAGGTTGAAATTTCCATGTTAGGTAAGTCTAAATTTATTTTAAATATGCTGTTTGTGTAGTTATTGTATACTCCTCTTCTCTCCCACTAGCTTTTGGTTAATGTAGATCAGAAGCATTTGGTTGAAGCACGCAATGGGATCCTCTCTATCTTGCATATGATCATGTCTTCTGTGACTTTACTGTGGAGCATCCTGCACCTCGCAGATTCTTCGGAGAAAACTGCTGCTGCTGCTGCTGCATCCATTACCACTATTAACCTTGGGTCAACTAAGGTCAGAACATCAGGGATAAATATAAGTTGTTCATTAATACCTTTGTCAAAATAATTTCAATTCTCTTCCCTTAGATCTAAATTGAATTTTTATGCCTTTGTCGTCATCTACTCACTCACCACAAAACTCAGGCTTTTATAGATGAGTATTCAATATGCTTTTAAGCTAAAATGTATCAGTTCAATGCAATGTGTCACCTCTTTGCTTTCTGCAGAGAAAATGTTTTGAACATAATGCTGAGGTGCTTATCCAAAGGGGTATGTGTTCTGCTTTCATATTTCAGAATCTAAGGCAACAGATTCTGGAACTTTTGGGTCCAATTTCAATGAATCATGGGGTTCATTTCATGGCTGCTATTGCATTTGTATGGAATGAAAGGAGGCAAAACAAAAATACTTCAAGGACAAAGGTATGTTTACATTACAGCGATCACTTCAAGTAGTGCTAATACTTTTAAGTGATATAGTGTTAGGAAGAAGAAAATTTGGACATTCCAGTGAAAAAATACAATGAAGTATGGACAATATTTGCATTTCTAATTAGTAACTGTACTGTCAGGGAGGTACCGCTTTACAATGGAATAATCTTCCTGAATTCTTCAGGGGAAGAGTAGGTGATACCAGGTCTCTAGGTGACCTGTTAGTTGATAAAATTTCAATCCCATGAGGACAGCTGCCTTAGTTTTAGCCATTGTCTGTGTAGAAAATCTGCGACATACATCTGGTTCTTTTAGGTTATTCCCACAGCAGGTGAAGAACAACTTCTGCTGGTTGAGCTGGTTCGCTCTATCAGTGTTATGAGAACAGAGACTGTCATACAGACAGTGAAAGAAGTTCTGAAGCAGCCTCCAGCCATAGCAAAGGACAAGGTATGGAAACTGTACAGATCCTATTGATTTATGTGATGTCCTCTTGAAGCAGCTTACAACACTGATGATATGGGTACTTCATTGACAAAGCTGGGCAGCTTTGTCACAATGTGAAAATTTTCCCTATATCTAAGAGAAAAAAATGAAGAGAAGTATAACTTTACAGAGGGATATCTGAATGGACACTTAATATTCTAAATAATTAAGCTATATGTTTAGGCATTGCAGTGACATTACAGCATTGTCAATTTTACCCTGGTGAGGGGCAAAAAATGACACTTCTTTCTGACAACACAGGTTTCATATCTTTTTCTAGAAACATCTGTCACTGGAAGTCTGCATGTTGCAGTTTTTCTATGCTTATACTCAGAGGTAAGAAAAGAAGCTAAATTTTATTTCGGTCATTGGGAAGCAGATGATCAATTTGAATATTTTACATCTTTTTGTCATAGGATGGTTAATAGTCTTTGTAATATAAATAGTGAAGAGAGAATGGGTTTGATCTGTAGGTTTGTTTAAAAAGATGGTTTATTTTGTGACTTCCATAGTATTGCATCACCTTTCTTTCCCTACATAAAAATCCTGCAGGTAATCTGCCCAAAGAAAGCTGATCTTAATTGTGCTGTAACTCATTCCTGCCATTCCAGCTTTGCAATGAAAAGCATATCTTTTGAGAATGCTCTTCTACCTTCATCTGTTTCTTAATGACTTGATGTAGTAACCTAGTATTAAATGAATCTTTAAGGGTGTTGATTCCAAATATCTGACAGGAGAGATGTGATGTAAAAAGCAATTTTGGGAATATCTGAGGGAGATGGTGTTCTCCTCATGGACATTGCTGCTCTCTCTCCCTTAGGATTCCAGTGACCAGCTTAGTAGACAGCTGGGCAGCACTGCTACTTCTGTTAAAAGATTCCATACAGGTTGGTCTTCCAGCCCCAGGACAGTTTCTCATACTTGGGTAAGTGGTCCCTATATTTGCAATTTTCATATATGTTCAAATTTAGGTATGTAAAATTATTCTGAAGTGCTAGTGTTTCTAAATCTGTCTCTTACTTTTGACTTGTATAGTTATTGCCCGAGTTCTGTGGGTCTTATAAAATTAGTTTATTCTCTGAGGAATGGCTGCATATATTAAATTGTATATTATAGTATGATATAAGCCATGACCTTACTTTAATGATTATTTAAGTGATTCAGGCTCTTTAAGCAACAGATCTAAGTTTCTAATTCTTCCTGAAAAATAACAACAATTACTACTTCTTAGGTATTTGAAACCCACTAGAGTGGACTGAATTCTCACCATGGAAACAGTTTATGGACTGTTAGAGATATAACTTTGACTATGACTTTCTGTATAAAGGTTTAAGGACCATTTTCTTCAATATTTTGAGTTTATCTTCCCTAGTAGACTGTCTCTGAAGATACTTTTGTATATAACCAAGTAAAACCTGTTCTTGGTAAACTCTTATGATCAAAATTAATTTAAGGAACTTGAAAAGATGTTTCCTGGAATATTGATAAGTAGCAATCCCTGCAGGTTTAGTGAATAAATATTATGGAAATGCATATCTTCAGATTTGTCCTAACTCTGAAAACTGATGAATAATGTATTATGAGAAGAAAATCCATTATTCAACTTATATATTTTTTCAGTGTTCTTAATGAGTTCATCATGAAAAACCCAAGTCTGGAGAATAAGAAAGATCAAAGAGATCTACAGGTAAGAAATTTGGTAAATATGTCTTTTTAAAATATTGAACAATGAATCATAGAATGGTCTGGATTGGAAAGGGCCTTAAAGATCATCCAGTTCCCAGCACAGGAAGGATACTGACTTCTTGGAGCAAGTCCAGAGGAGGACCACTAAGTTGATTAGAGCAATGGAGCACCTCTCTTAAGAGAAAAGGCTGAAAGAATTCAGTTTGTTCAGCCTGGAAGAGGGAAGGCTTCCAGTACCTGGAGGAAGCCACAAGAAAAATGGAGAGGTTCTGTTTACAAGAACAGTGACAGGACAACTGTTTACAACAAGTGACAGGACAAGGGGGAATGGCTTCCAAGTGAGAGTAGATTTAGATTAGATATTAGGAAAAAAATCTGTACTGTGAAGGTGGTGAGGCACTGGAACTGGTTACCTAGAGAAGTTGCAGATGCCCCATCACTAGAATTGTTTAAGACCACTTGGATAAGGTTCTGAACAACCTGGTTTAGTGTAAGGTGTCCATGTCCATGGCAGTGGGATTGGAACTAGATGCTTCAATGTAGTAGAGATATTTGATATCAGTTCTGTAGTATGAAATTACTCTTTAATATCTTCTGCTTATGTTTACAGTTTGTTGAAAAAGCTCTCATTTTCTGTGAAGTTATTAATCACTGATAATATAGAAATTATTTGAAAGCAATTCTATATGTGGTTATATAGATTTTCTACATGTCAGGACAATGAATACAGCCATTCTGCATAAAGTTCTTAAAATGCTTGGGTTTTTTTTTCTACCAGGATGTAACACACAAGATAGTGGATGCCATTGGGGCAATTGCTGGTTCTTCTTTGGAACAGACCACTTGGCTAAGACGAAACTTAGAGGTTAAGCCTTCCCCCAAGATTATGGTTGATGGAAACAACTTAGAATCAGATGTTGAAGGTAGGTTCATTTGTATTTTTATTTAAAACAAAACATTAATTTTCATGCTAAAGTTAATGAAGAGAACAGCTTTGCTATATTTGAATGTATGTAAAATTATTCGGTATTATTCTAGCACTGTGTCTGGCAAAACTTGTGCATCTTCAAAATACTTATTTTTAAAATACGCTATAAGGTAAATTATGGCTTGAGAAAACTAACTTTGGATATTTTATTATTATTATTATTATTATCTTCATTTAGATATGCTGTCTCCAGCAATGGAAACTTCAAATATAACTCCATCTGTTTATAGTGTCCATGCATTGACCTTACTTTCTGAGGTAAATGTTTCCTTGGAGATAATGAATAGTGTCTTATAATGAACTTCTATATTATGAAAAGCTTTGGACTAGAAGCTTGGAGGAAGAGATTTAATGGGAAACACTGATGTGAATGGGTTCTGGGTTTTGTCATGTAAAAACTTGTTACTAACCCAGTGAGATGGATGAGTTATAAAGAATGGCCTTTCAGATGTGTAGTGTAGCTAACTTTTTTTATTGTAAACTTTGTGTGTTTACCTTTGTGGTACATCTTATTTACTGCTGATAATTGCAGTCAGTCTTTGAATTTTTTCTTTGTAGTTTATTCTCTAGAGTGCTTTAACCAGGACTTTGTTCTTCTGTGCTTTTACCTTAATGTGTCATAAAAATGATGGGATCTTTATACTCTGGATTTTGCATAGTACCTGAAATATGATCACTTTTATCATAAACTTGAATGTTCAGTAAAAAGAATATTACACACAAGAAAAATCTGAATGGTAGGTAAAAAATAATTCAAGAATGCATTATAACATATCTTCCTCTCATTTTATAGGTTTTGGCTCATCTCCTGGACATGGTTTTCTACAGTGATGAAAAAGAGAGAGTTATTCCTTTGCTTGTAAATATTATGCACTATGTTGTGCCCTACCTCCGTAATCACAGGTATCTTTAGATTGTTGAATTGATGTAGATGTCTACAGCCAGTAGAAATGTGGATGGTGGCACTTAAGTTGAAACAGGCATGATTAGGGTTAGATGTCTATCAAATTTTCTATAGAGCAACAATTCAAAACTGGTTTTTGTTGACTTTTTCTTTGTTTAGTGCTCACAATGCATCCAGCTATCGAGCTTGTGTCCAGTTATTAAGCAGTCTTAGTGGATATCAGTATACAAGGAGAGCATGGAAGAAGGAAGCCTTTGACCTCTTTATGGATTCCAGTTTTTTCCAGATGGATGCTTCCTGTGTTAACCAGTAAGACATTTTTCGTGTTTATATTGATGGCCCTTAAAGATTTTATGTATTCCATTAACATATGGGCCAAAATTTCCAATAGATCTTTACTGAGAAGAATACAGATTTTCTGTGGTTTAGGTTACCATGTGAAATATGAAACTTATATAAGGTATATTTTTATGTGCAAATCTATTTTTAAAAATAATTATCTTTAAAAAAATGTTCTGTGAGACAACATGTTAGCATTTTGTAGAAATATAGAATGATTTGCATTGCAGGAGACCTTAAAGATCGTTTAGTTCTAATACACCTGCCATGGGCAGGGACACCTTCCACTGGAGCCCCATCCAACCTGGCCTTGAACATTTCCAGGGACGGGGTATCCAGAGCTTCACCAGTGCAGTCCTGGATGCAGTTGCCCTTCTGGGCTGTGAACACATTGGCAGATAAAATTCAGTTTTTCATTTTCATCCACCATCAGCTGCAAGTCCTCCTCAAAGCTACTACTCTCAGTATTCATTTTGTGTCCAGCCAGTATTTGTGCTTGAAATTGCTCTGACCATTCTGCAGGACCTTGCACTTGGCCTTATGCTTCACAATGTTCACATGGGCCCACTTCTTCAAGCTGCCAAAGTCCCCCTGAATGGCATCCCTTATTTTCTTGGAGAAGGGGGTTCAAGAAACACAGTTTCAGATAAAATAACACCAAGTAAATGGTACCTTATGAAGCAGAGAGCTTGGATTGGAAGCCTTAGCCTAAACTGAAAGAGCAAAAAAAAATTGCAAATGTTCCTGAAAATTCATGCTTTTTTCTTGCTTTTCTGATCATGTATGATTTTCCTCTTTTAGTTGGAGAGCTATTATGGATAATTTGATGACACATGACAAAACCACATTCAGAGATTTGATGAGTAAGTATTGATATAGTAGTGACTTCTCTCCAGTATAAACTTTAAATAAATGAAAAATAAGGATCTTAAAGAAAACACTTGTTCAACATTTCTTCCAATTTGATTTATTCAGTGTTTTTAATGTTTTCTTTGACTGTTTGTTTCTGGAGATCCATAAATAACCTGAAATTAGAGAATTTGATACCATCCGGCACAGTCAATTTTGCCTATATGGCAAAGCTGATTAAACAAAGTGAGTAGGGGTACTTTTTAGTTGGTTTGGGTTTGAAGATCTGACACTAACTGCTTTAAAAAAATTGATTCTAAACTTTTGAATTTTCTGAGCATCAATACATGCAAATTTTATTTTTAAAAAATGGCTGAACTCTTTCCCAAAAACCCATAAACTCAGCCACTATTGTGCATACTTATAGGTTTTCTTTCAACTTTTATTTTGAACTTCTGGTTACAGATTCAAATTGCAAACCATGCATCATCTTAACATCTGCTTTCAAACCCCATTATTGCAAAGAAAGAGTTATTTGTGCCTTGAAATGAAGCAGGAGGGAAATTCATAAGCTCTTGGCTGCACTTTGCCTATTGTCTTTCAGCACGAGTGGCTGTGGCCCAGAGCAGCTCCCTCAATCTGTTTGCGAACAGAGATGCGGAGCTGGAGCAGCGCGCCATGCTCCTCAAGAGACTCGCCTTCGCCATTTTTAGCAGCGAGATAGACCAGTACCAGAAATACCTGCCAGACATACAAGGTCAGTAAAGATGTATCATTCAGTGCATTCTTCCTGTTAGCTCTGCAATTCTGGTGTGACAGAGCACCAGCCGGTTAAATTTTTAACCTGCAAGATCAGTCTGGGATACTGTTTCCATAGCTGAAACAATGTTTCTGCAGCTTTTGGTTAAAATGTTTTCAGTCTTAAATGACAGCAAGGTATGCATATTTTGTGGTTGCCAGTTGACTTTTATCCAGATAATTTCACTGCTCTGTCAACTTATCCCTTGATCAATATCCTTGGATACCTGACATGAACATCTGAGGTACAAAAGCCTATCAATTAGGGATAAATAGGAAAAGTGACCTTGACATTTTGAATTCTTGACTTCTTTTGCTGGGGTGTTTTTTTCCTCAATTCTGTTTATCTGTCATATTAATCATAGAAGTCTATTTCTTACAGTGACCCTTTACCTTAAGTGACTGGAAATAGGAACTGCTTGGATCTTCTTTTTAAGATGATGCTAATAGCAGCAGCTTTTAGATGTATCATTTTTTCATGGCACCAAGGGACACTTTGGTCTCTTCTATATGGAAAATCAGTTGCCATCATACACCATTTGTTCTGGAATCTATTTTTTGTAAAATTATTTGGTTTGTTGGTTAGGTGTTTTTGGTGGTTTTTTTTTGTTGTTTTTTTTTTTTTATTTCCAGTCAAGTCAGTAGCTGAGATTCCTATGTTCATGAAATCAGGTGATTTTACTGGTCTGAACTACAACATACATGTGTATTGGTTTGACTGAAAAATTTCTTTGTGTCACCCTCTGTATATATTGAATACCTTGAGGTAATCATAATTCAATAAACTGTGTCATCCCTTTATAATGTCTCAAGTACTATAATGGTGGAATGTTTTAATAACACTAATATATCCAAGTTGTTCAGGCTGGTTTTGTATTGTTTGGAATCTGTTAACTCCTCTTGTTGTAATGGGTGAAACTCTGCATAACATCAGCTAAGTTCCCAGATGCACTATTACATTTATATAGAGAACTAACCCAAAACAGGCAACTGCACTCTTTGGAGGTTTCTCTATTTTGTTCCTTCTTTGGTGGAATGGTTATTTCTTTATGTTGACAGAATAAAAACAGTTAAGTTCTGGATCAGTAACATGGCAAATGCTTAGAGTTAACATTGAGAGAAAAAGCAGGAAGGAGAAAATTCTCATTGGAATTTCTGAACTGAAGGATCCTTCTTGGCTTTTTGTTTCAGAAAGGCTGGTAGAAAGTCTTCGGTTGCCACAGGTGCCCACCCTTCATTCCCAAGTGTTCCTGTTTTTCAGAGTATTACTTTTAAGAATGTCTCCACAGCACCTTACCTCACTTTGGCCAACCATGATCACCGAACTGGTGAGTTGTAGGTGTCAATCATTATTTAGAAGATTGGTGCACATATGAGACACAACCTCATTCCTCTTCAAGATTTTTTAAGAAAATCTCCTCTAGAGATTGTACAAATAAATGTGCAACGGCCACAAATTGAAAGCCGACTTATTTTCATGGTCCTGATGTCTGTTTTTTGTGATGAAATTGAGTATCTGTTAGCTTACACTGTTTCAGCTGTTCAGCTGTCTCCTGAATTAAATTTGCATTTGCCCTCATTCTTCCCTACTGAATCCTACTTAACTTTCTGCTTATGTATGTTTACTCTCTCCACCATTCCCACTCCTGCTCTTCTTTTTTCATTTCCAATTCTACTTTCCTGGTCATTCTTCTTCCAGCAATGGGGATGAGAATCCATATATAGGATTCAGAATCAAGGTTTTATTGGCAGTTGATGGTCATTCAGGTCACATTGTGGCTAAATTTTGTGACTAGATTTATACAAGTCTTGGCTGAGATTTCTTCTTTCTCATTTTACTCTTCAGAACAAAACAGTAAAAATATCCGTTTCCAGAGTTTCTACCTGCAGAATCTCCTGTGTTGGCTGTTTGACACATTCTTTGGGGTTTCAGCTTTGGCAGTGGGAATGGAGGAGAGTGGTTGATGCATGCTGTGATCCATTCAGCCCGCTATTCAAGGAGTTCCTAAGGAACTGAATAACAGAGGGAGCAAACCAGAACCATTGCTGTGATTAATTATTTTTTCAATCTGCAGTTGCATAACATAGCCCTTGAATAACCACAGATTCAAGAAGTAGAAGGAGGAAAGCTATATAAAATACTTTGAAGTGTGTTGTTTTAGCAATAGATGTATTTCATTTTAAGCCTGTCAATAGTATAAATACTAAAAACCCCATTCTGCTCAGTGTGGTCTTCTGATTCCTGTGCTGTCCCCTGGCCTTTACACAAGTTACCACAGTCTTGGAACTACTTTCATTTAGCAGGACTGTGGTGCTTTTGGGAATTCACACCTGAGACTGACCTGCTCCATTAAACAACCCTTTATTCTCATTTTGTTTACATCTTGCTCTCTTTCTAGGTAGTGGAGGGGATTAGCCTTTAAGAGTTTTCCTGGCCATAAAAGAGAAAGTTCCTTGTGGTCTTTGTGTTATTCAGGTTATATATAAGGGATGAAAGAGTGCCAGTGTCCATTCATACAGGAAAGGAAATAAAGATCCAAACTATTTGTCTAAGGCTTATAATTCAGGCTTTCTCAAGTCACAGTCCATTAAAAATGGTGTTGAAATGTAGCATTTGATCTTCAGGTGCAAGTGTTTTTACTGATGGAACAGGAGCTCACTGCTGATGAAGACATTTCCAGGTAAATGTATTAACTCCTTGCTAGTTTAACTTTATTAAAATCCCTTGGTATGCTAATGGGGAGTGGAGTCATTCTTTAAAATAATTTGTCTTAGAGCTGTTGAGCTCAAATGAGAAGGACAAGTAAAGGCTAGTTCAGTCTGACTGGGGTACCAGGGACAGACTGTTCGGGGCAAAACAAAAGAAGTTCTGCTGTCAGATTGATCACAAATCACTAAGGGAAATTATAAAATACCAGTGTATGAGTTCTTACAATGTCTGCCTGACTAAAATGCACTGCTGGTGCAATTAAATTATGTATGGCATGACTTACACCTTTTCTGTGTCATACACTTATTCTAAATAAGACTGGTGCATTTTTTTGTCTAAATAAAAGCATAGTTCCTTCTCGTATTAGGTAAGTGAGGTAGGTTTTTCTTGTTTCATTATCCATTTTTTTCTCATCTATTTTCTATAGAGTGTAGACCCAATTTCAGTCCATTCTAGCAGCAGAGGCAGATTTCTCAAATGAACCAGAGTTATTTGCCCAAGTTTTGCTCACTTTTTTCCTAGGTTGTGTTGTTTTGTTTTGTTTTCTGGAGAGCTTTTCCATCAAATAAAGTAATATCATCATGACTGACAATTTTAAACTTCCTCATAATTTGAATATCTGGGAATAAGATACAGTACAACACATTCATTATACATTAACATTTTATCACATATATATATATGCATGCATACAAAACTGCACTCATGGCACAGACTTGTGTTGGGATTCAATTTATAAATTCAGGATAATGCTGATAAATAAAGAGTTGTGTGTTTGTAAAGGCAAGTAAGAAAAATAACGTTTTCAATGTGGCAGAAGGTTGTTATGACTCACTTCCCTGCTGTAATATATTTTAGAACTTCTGGCCCATCTGTTGCTGGTTTGGAGACGACTTATACAGGTGGCAATGGTTTTTCCACATCCTACAACAGCCAGAGGTGGCTGAACCTGTATTTGTCTGCTTGCAAATTTCTGGACTTGGCTCTAGCTTTACCATCTGAAAACCTGCCTCAATTTCAGATGTGAGTAGAAGACATTGTCATTTAAGTTTTTGGATGTTTTTCCATGCCTCTTGGTAAAATTCTAGTGTATAAAAGTGTTTGCTTTTCTGTTTCCCTTCTTTCTTTGGACTTCAGCCAGAGCAGCCCACAGTTCATTCCCTCACAATATCTGAGTGACCTCCAGGGCAAATGATGCTGCATATCAAATTAGTTCAAGCTGGTTTGATTTAGCCTGTGGCAAGAGATTTGCTACACTTGGGAGATCATTAGTAGTAATGATTTATTCAAGTATTTTATTTTTAAAGTACTTAGTTGCAGTAATGCCTAAGAACTCAAAATACACCCACCCATCTCAGTGAGTAATACATGAGATCAGAGGACTACATGTCATCTCAGCATGACTTGCTTAAATTATTCTTGCACAGTCTGTCTGGAAGATGTGGCAACAAACCTTCATAGGGAGGGGATCCCATAGGTTTTTATTGGTCAGTAGTGGGCACATGTCCAAACTGCTTCCTCCGTGCCTCTGCAATCCTGTTTCATAAAAAAATATTAAAAAAAAAAACAAGGGGAATGCAAAACAATTGGCATTTGCTGGAGATCCTAGGAATGAGAGGCCACAAAGGACAAAAGAAAGTATCATGCCTCTTCCTTTACACTGCACACTGGTGACTTTGTGAGGGCTGCTGCCCTGGCACAGCTCTGTAGACATTTGGTCACCCCCAATTATCCTGCAGTTTAAAAGACACTCATGTGGATTGGAGACTGTGGAAGGATTTGTGCACACTGTGTCAGATTGTGCCCTGTAGTATTTCTAAATCTAATGTTGAAGGTTTTTTTATTTTTTCTTCTGAGGGTTTACTTGGGTTTCTTTTTTCCTCTATCCTTCTCTGATACTTCCCCAGACTTCCTCATCCACTCATTTTTGATTGCTTAGAAAAGCCTGCAGGTTCAGTATGGGTAACATCTGCTTGTGTTATCTCATGGCAGGTATCGTTGGGCTTTTATTCCAGAAGCATCAGATGATTCAGGCTTGGAAGTACGAAGACAAGGAACACATCAGAGGGAATTCAAGCCCTATGTGGTGCGTCTGGCAAAGCTGCTGCGAAAAAAAGCAAAGGTATGTTGTTTTTTTCTTTTGCTTTTCACTGAAGGGTTTCATATATACAGTGATGCACAGCAGTGTTTGGGTTTGAATATTTTAATTTTTTTAACACTGAAGAATGGAAAGGATTTTTTCTGTTGTAGGAGATTCCACCTCGAGGAATCTCAAGTCAACATCAGGCAGAAAACACATCTAACTATAGAAAGCAAACAAATCAAACAAACAAAAAAACCAAGGCCTAAACCAAACAAAAAAAGCCCAAAATAAATCAGACAACAGAAAAATTTATAACCTGCTGTGGTCAAAATGATTATGATCACTGACTTTGGATTTCTAAATTAAAAGTATTATTTAAATAAAAAGTAAAATATGCTCCATTATCTGATATATTTTATCATAAAATCACTTTCAGATAGCGAGTCATATATGTAGATACTAGTCTGACTACCTACTTTTTGAAGTAGAAAACCAGTTTTGTTAATAACAAAATCAAAAATTTAAAAAACTGTTGCATTCTTAAATGTGACAGAGATAAGAGTGTTGAGACTGAGCAGAGCCTGGGACTGTAATGAACAGAAAATGGCAGAGATCAGTAGAAACAGTTCTGGGGAAAACTTGGCTGCACAATTGTTAGAGGGGAACAGAATGGGGATTGTCATTATGTCGGTGCTTGGGATGTATTAAAACCCCAGTTTGTGGGGTTGGAGGCCTGATCTGGTGATGAAGCCAATGGAAGCTGGCCAAGCTGTCCCAGGGAAATCCCTTCTGCTGCCACAAAGCAAGAACTGTCAGATATTTTTGCTGCTCCTGCTGTGAGGACAGAGCCCCCCTGGACAGGAAAATGATGGGTGAGCCAGGGAAGCAGGGAGGAAGTGCAAAGCTATATGGCAGAAAGTTTTGAAGTTTTATTCTCAGATTTCTCTCTGTATAGATGGCTTTGTCAGGTCTGTAACAGTGGCAGCTTGCTGTAGCTACTGCATTTACAGCCTCTAATGTCTTCAGTGCGGAAAGGAACTGCTGCTGAGATACAAGTGGCTGTATTAAATTTAAGGATAACTTAGTTGCAGGCAGATCTCAACTATTGAAGCAATGCTCACAATTATGGGGGATAAAACTAGTGTCTGAAGCATACCTGCATTTTGCATTTTATCATTTTTGAACCATGAAGATGAGACTCAATTTCTCTTCTTGAATGTATAAAGGAGTAATGAGTTTTAGCTGCCTGCTCCTCCAGCACAGCCTCTAACCCTGGTGTTCAATGTAGTATCTGTTAGAAAGTTTTTACACTCCAAGTTATCTCTGTGCATGAACTTATCATGTGTGATTTATAAATATACATGCTACGGGTAAGTACTGTATGCTGAGATAGATGCCTGAAGTCAGGACTCCCACAGTATGCTTTAAGAATTCAGAAAACTTCTTGGAATTTCTGGAACCTCTTAGTCATGGCAGCAGTTGCACACTAAACTATAGGTAGGTGTATGATGATGAGATAAACACGAGATAATGAATATTGCTGTCAGGACATTTCCCTTTTTGCAGAGGAGAATACTATTACATATACCTCTGGGGTTTTCTTAGAAAATAACTACAAAAAATGGAGTGGATCCTTATTTTTCTTCTGACTCATGTTTAGATTAATGTACTATGGTGTTGCTCAAGCTCTGTTATCTGAGGGAAACATGCTTAAAGACCTCCTTTGGCAGTGCTGGAAATAAACAGAGGCACAAACTGGCAGTGCTGGTTTTCTCTAGTAGTGTCTTGGCCATTCTAGCTTGAGTCTGCCATTTCTGGACCACAGACTTGTTGGGGTGGGTGATTTTTCTAGCTGATGCACAGCACCCAACCAAGCAAATGCACGGCCTTCACGGCAGAGTATTCTTTTCATATATGAAATGCAGTCTGAAAGTTCTCCTCTTTCCTTCCACAGGACAAACAGGAGGACTTTAAGACGGTGGTTTTGGAGGGAATGGAGATGGCCAAGCATCAGGTGAGGGTGGCCTTTGATGCTTGAGTTGTGAAACAAGCTTGCCATAATAATATCATCACCTCAAGGCCCTGGGTACTATTTAGCATTCAGTAAGAACTAAGAAAGATCAGATTTTTATGGAACAAAGCTGAGAGAATTTTGAGGTACAAGAACCCTTATTTTTATAGATAAATTTAATTTTAAAAAATGAAAAGTTTATAAGTTAGTTTCCTGTACAAAATAGATTACAAAAAGCTGATGTTAGTTCTAAGAATTATGATTGCAAATCATTATACAATTAAATTATAAAATAATTTTTGTCAAACTGCATGTGTGAAACACACAATCCCTGGTTGGTCTCCATCAAATCAACAATTAAATTATAAAATAATTTTTGTCAAACTGCATATGTGAAACACACAATCCCTGGTTGGTCTCCATCAAATCAACTGTCATTTTAAGCATCTATGGAATTAGTAGTGTTTGCTTAGCCAATACTGCCATGAGGAAATGGCTTGGACAGGTTGTATTTCATTGCTCAGAGTTGGAATTTGCACATGCACCCCATTTGGTTGGCTGCTGTGTGACACACTTTGCTGTGTGCTGGGGGCACATCCTGTCACCATGGGCAATGCTAAGCATTGTACAGAAACAGTATGGAAGAAACTTCTCTGTGAATACAATGATAAGTTTTTTAAGGAGAAACTCTAAAAATGAGTAGCTTCATTTAAAGAAGGAGGCATCAACAACTCCTTTTGTGTTGGAAATTTAGTCTTCTCTTTGCTGTGGTTTGGTGTGAGCCTTTCATTTCAGAAGACTTGTAAAGCTCAAATAATGGTCTCCTGTGGCAGGGAGCCAAGCCACCAGATACATTCATACAGAATTTAAATCGAATTGGGGTTTGCAAAATGGATGCCCTGTAGGCTTCTCAATTGCAGGACAGTTGCTTCATTTAAAGGGCAAAACTTAGATTTTTTTTTTTTTTTCAAGACATGATACTTAAACAAATACATTTGCTCAAAGGCTGTGCAATCAGTGATCCTTACCTTATGTTCTGCTCCCACTGCTGTCCTTTTCCCTTGATTCTTCTTTCATTACCAAGTGGACCCCCTGCTTCAGCCACAAGTGCTACCAGGGCAGTGGGGCAGGGGTGGATCCACAGGTGGCTCTTCTTGGTGAGGCCTTTTGTGCTTCTTCTCTCCTTCCTTGCAAACTAAAGTCCAGTACTGCTGGAATTCTACTTCATGATAGAAGCTCTCTGTACTGCTTTGTCAGTAATAGTACAAACAAGGTGTTTCTAGTGATGATAGTACCTTAGTGTCTAGATTTGAGTATGACTTTTGACTCAGAGATAAAGGAAATAGGGAAGAGCTGTGTAAGAACCTGGATACTGGAGCTCATGTACTTCAGTATGCAGATATTTAAGGCAGCCCAAAGCAGGGTTACAGCAGTGTGCTGCTGCTGGTGGGCATCTGGTGTGTGACTGCTGCCTTCGCTTGTGGGGTTCCTGAAATTCTTTCCTTTGACATGCCCCCCATGAAATGGAAGTAACATAAAAACTGAGTTCTTCTGAGAATACACAATGAGTAACTGAGCCATTTTCCTTTGAGAAGAACTTAACTATTTCTCAGAATGTCCATGTGTGTTATTTGTGGTACTAAAAATAGCACTGCTTTTTGCCCTTCCCAAAAACTCTGAACTCAAGCTACAAAGTGAAAATGCTTTATATCTATTCTAACCTCCTCTGGGGTTTATCATCACTGATAGCAGTATCAGCTGGGGAAGTGTGTGTCACCAGAGAGGAGCCTGCTTTGGAAAGCAGCTGAAGCAGCTCACACCTTCCAGCTGTCACCAGCTTGGGCCATTTGTGTTGCCCACAGGATGCTGCCAGGGAGCAGCTCCACAGGGCTGCATGGTGGGAGCTGCCTTGCTTTGGGACAGCCCTAGGCTGAGGTGTTGGACTTAAATGCCCAGTGTGACTCTCCATTAGCATCAGCTGACTGCCACCTGTACACTCTCAGCCACTGCCTCTGCAGGGCATGGTGAGGGGGAACAGAGGATCTGCTTTGGAAGCTCCACTCCAGCATTGGTGTGTTTTGTGGATAGGGAAAATGTTTTTAGACTTTGGAAAAGTACTGTATTATACATTAGTCTTTTGTTTTCATCTGTGCTTTTCCTGTTCTGTCCTGTATTATTTCCCATGTCTCTGTATTTGCAGAAAAACCCAGAGGAGGATGGCTCAGGGAAAACACTAAACTGGGAACCAGGTCACTTGCTTTTAACCATCTACACCGTTCGCAGCATTGAGCAGCTCTTGCCTTTCTTCAATGTACTCAGCCAAGTTTTTAACAGCAAAGTCACAAGCAGATGTGTTGGACACTCAGGGAGCCCTGTCCTTTACCCCAACTGTTTTCCGAGTAAGGACATAAAAATGGAGAACCTCAAGACCTTCTCCAGCAAAGCAAGACAGAAGATAGAAGAAATGGTTGAGAAGGATTTTCTGGAAGGCGTCATAAAATCATGAACCAAACTGGTACTACTCAGCCTATATGTAGTGTAACTATCTAAATGAAATACTGTATCTTTCCCAGTTGTATAGTATTCTTTTCTTATTTTGTATGTAACGAAATACTTAATGTTGTATTTAAGTTAAATATTTGTAAATAAGAGAAGTTCTGGATGTGGCCTGAATCAAGTTTAAATATTGGTAGCTCATATTGATTATGGTGCCTACTATTTACAGTAAATGTTCTGTTGTCTTGAGTTCTGTCTTTAAAAAAATGAAAAAAATACAAGGTGCACATTTTTTCAATTTGTTTCCAGTTTATTTTTGTCTGTTTTTTTAAAGATCTATTGGAACTTGTGCTTATTTAATAACCTGTAAAAATGCTATTATGGTAGGAGTTAATACAGGATTACAATGAACTGTTTGTCAGAGGTAGACACCCTGAACCAAAGTATGCCAAGGAGGATACTGGTGTGTTTAAAACATTGCATCCTGTTGGCCCAGCCTCTACATGGTGCTGGGGAGAAATTAAGGCCACAGAAGACAAACTTGTCTCTGTCCCTTCCCTCTCAACTGTGATTATAAATACTATTACTGCAAATCACTTTCTAAATCATGTCATAAAATGAAGATAATATTGCAATAATAGATTATTATTTGCAAATATTCTTTTTCATTATATTGTTTTCCCCTCAAAATGAGGTGAATTGAATCTGAAGACTAGTGACAGCCTCTGTCTTACACTGTTTGCCCACAGATGATTGGGCTACTGGGGATAAGGTGGGGATGATGATCCTGCAGCAGCCGCTGTGAGTGCAGTCACAGCAGAGCTTCAGTCATGCAGCCATGGCCAGTGCTCTGAGGGTGTGGGTTTGGATTTCAGGCACAATGTGACAATGAACTAAGCTAGGGCAGGGAGGGGCAGAATTCCTTCTGGACATGGCCATGGCTTTACAAGAAGTTAGACAAATGGGAAGGGGAACATTCAATAGCAAGAGCATCTCATTAAGAGGTAAGTTGCTAAAGGAGGTTAAGAATAAGCAGAGTGATATTCCACTCAGTTCTGATCAATCTTGCTACTCCCAGGAAGGGTTGGCTCTGTGCCCAGCAGCACATGATAAAAAAAGTGATGTTAAAAGAGAAGGGAAACCGTGTGCTTTAACTGCCATTCATTATATAGGCTGTGGTGGTGCTCCTTTTCCACCAGCAAGATGGAAAACAGCCAGGCTCACTTCATGGGCGAGTGCATCAGCATTCTCCTGTGGAATGTTGGAAAAGTTAGTTATGCTGCTGCCAGCATGAGAAGAATAGAGCAAATACATGATATTAAGGCAAGCATTTTCCTGGGTATGGTGTATTCCCTATATTGCTCCACCAGCCATTGCCATGATGCTTGCAGTGAGAAGCAGGTAGTAGCATGAGAAGTGGGGAGAGCAAGACCACTGCTTTTGCTGTCACCTTTAAGTTTAGATCTGGACTAACTTAACAGCAGCCAGAGTTTTTTTCCTATTTTGCCTCTTATGAAATTGTGTCATTAAGGACTACTTTGGTAACTTTCTTCTTAACCCTGAGCTCTCAGAAGGCTGGTTGTCTTTTCAAAATCATCTGGTGTTAAATCTGCTTTATACACATTTATATTTTCATTTTGAAGATAAACATTGAGAACATTAACATTACTTTTCTAAATAAAAGAAAATCCAAAGTGACTTTTTGTGATCACAGTGTTTTTTCCAAATTTAGCATTTGTTTAGCAAGCATGATTAAATGGCAAGTATGGAAGCAAACTTCCTTCATCACCCCCTGCTAGGCAGAAGATTGTTTAATGTGAACAAGCCCACTCATACCCGAGTCAAGCTCTGACCTGTGTGTCTGCTTCAGCATAGATTCTGACGACGTCCTCTGTTCCCGATGGACGGACAAACGCCCGGGACAGTTTGTACTTCTTTACAAGGGCATCAATTTTCTCCTGCAGGCCCGGCGGCGTCAGTGCTCGCCTTTCTGCATCTGTTGTGTCAATAACGCGCCTGTCTGCGACCTGCGGCACCAGAAACGGGGTGAGGCAGAAATTCAGGGTTGGCTATGTTGTGCTGCCCGGAGAGGAGCTCCGTTTGGGAGCTAATCAAGGGCTACTCAAACACTTGGGGTCCCCAGGATCCCTGCAGCATCTATTAACCAAGTCTTGAGAGGTGTCAGCTGCTCAGTTTAAAAAAAGGGTCAGTTCTGAACATGCCGTCCTGGTCAGCTTAAAGTGAAGCGACAGCTTCTCCCAGTGGATCAGAAACTTAAATTGTTTCCTCCAGTTTAAATAGAGCCCAGAGCTTCCTTACTGTGTCTAACAGAATGCTGTCACATGGCACCTTCTGCTCAAGCTCTTTGTCTGAACGTTGGAAAGGATACAGAAGCAAGAGCTTGAACATTCAAGTTATACAAAGTGGCACAGCAAGAAAAATCCAGCTGTCCAGTAGGCAGAGGCCTTAGAAAAAACAAGATTTTTCTAATTTGAAAGTTGGAATTTCTTCTTAAGTTAAAATTTGAAGAGTTTTGGTCTGATTTTTCCTTTTAATATAGTTGCCTATTATTTCATCTTTTTTTAAGTCATATTTCTATTTTAGTCTAAGTGAAATTCTTGTCCCCACCTCTGAGGACAGGAATTTCCCCAGAGGTTTTTGGCCTGTTTTTTTCCCGAGCTTCTTTGGCCTATTTCTGCCCTTTCATGGTCTGTTTCAGCTTTATTTTAATTCTTATTGATATATGTACTGGCAAAAGATGCTGTGAGCAGGCCCCCAGAGGCTGCTGTGGCTGGTAACTCACCTGGACCTTGAGCAGCCGATTGGGAAGGTCGGCATAGAGGGCGTCCCACTGCTGCACAGTCAGACCCTTCAGAGCCAGGATTGCTTCAATAACCAGCATGTCTGAGACAGCATCGCCAACAGTCTGCCAACAGGGAGGGGAAAACACTGCAGCAGTGAAGACAGGCAGGCAGGAAGCTTCCAGCAATCCCCAGCAGCAGCCTGACAGGAGCTCACGAACAAGCTAACCCTGCCAGCACTGTGGTTCACTACTCTCAGTTTTTACCTGATTAATCAGGTCAATCATGTTTTCAAGCATCTTTGCTGCTTCTCTTTTTTCATTATCTTTCTCTTCTTTTACCAGCTGTCGTATTTTAGTTTCAGCAGCTTTACTAAACAGTACCTAGGAGAAAAAGATAAGAGGTTGTCAATATGAAACTAGGATATATGCAGTAGTGAGGACAAAACTTTTACCATCTAAGCCCAAATAGCCATCATTAATGATTGTTACCATGAATTCTCACTCCCCCATGAAGCACAGAGGAGCTGGAGGCAATGCTATGATAAAGAAGGTGTGAACAAGTCTATTTTTAAACAAGGAGAAAAAGTTTTGTTTATAAAACTAAGCAGAGAGTGAAAAGACCTCCTTTTCCAGGTGATTTAACTAAAATTTTGGACATAGTGGCTGATCATATGGATTACCTGCTCATACTTACTGTGCCATGTCCGTTTGCCTCAAAATAAACACCCACATCAAATTCCTGGGCCTTGTGGTGCAAGTGTTTCACTCCTGTTTTGACACAGTGCACAGGTACCTGCAGCCCAAGGGTGTGCAGAGAATAACAACAAGGTTACAGACTCTCCTCAGCAGGCTGAACTGAGCCCCAGCCTGGAAGGACTGTTACAAACTAACCCATGTTTCATGGCCACTGAGGCCCCAGAGCTAAAGTGCTCCAATATTTCGGCAGACCCAATTAAAAAAGATTTCATTTATTCTTGTGTAAATAAAGGCTAATAAAGAAATAAACTCCAAACTAGAAAGAATCACATTTAGTTTATAGCTTCAGGGAACACACTAGATTCACATACCAACAGAAAGAATACTTTCTCTCAATTCCTGAACATTTAGTTTGCTGCAGAAAATCAGTGTCAAACTATCAAGGAGGCTTTACTGACTCACTTGGTTGTAAAGCTATAAAGTCCTCAGTTTGTTTAAGTACCAAGTGATTTCATTAAACATTTTTAAAATTAATAAAAGCTGACTAGAACTCTTTTAGCTCTGCTCTCTTGCATCTCCTTTGTAACCAAGAATTTAGTCACTACTGGAGTATTTTTTTTTTATTTTCATTTTCCTAGCAATCATATTACAGTAGCATTTATGTTTAAAATTTAAAAAAAAATGTAAACTAGCTAGAAAAAAACAGAGAATACCTTCAGTGTTTCCTGGAGGTAGCGTGTCGAATTCCCATTGGCATATGCTGTTTGTACCACTGCCATCTTGAAGTCCTGTTTCACCTGAGCAAACCAATAAGCCAAGTTTTACTGTCCAATAGGCACATAGCCAAACCAAATGGATAAATGGAAAGATAATCATAACTTTTAAATGTACAGTTAAAACTCCTGGGTACTAGAGGGAGTTAAAACATACTTCTGTATGTTTAAAACAACATGAATTCTGTTCAAGTATTTGTACATCCCATATTGATTTTTCTTGGGTTTGGCTGAAGCAGCTCTTCAAGCTTAGACTTTCTAAACACCTTTTTTGCCACAGCAGTGATGTACAGGACTGATCTCTTTTTAAAGCTGGTTCACTTTAGGTAGATATTGAAAGACCACATACCAAGCAACACAGCTTCCTTAGACTATTTTATACTTAAAAAATTAAAATGCCAGCATCCATTTCACATGTTAGAGTTACCTTGGCAAGAAGTTCTTTTAGGAAGATACTAATTAAAGTTGCTATTTTATCGCCATCGATCAGGTGAAAATGGCCAGCTGTGTCCTTATAATAATAAACAATTCTATCTGCATCACCATCAAATGAGCAGCATCTCTCATTGGGCTTCATGTCCAGCCCTAGTGCACAGAGTTACAAATGCAAGTTAAAGACAGGAAAAGGAACAAAACCAGGTAATTTATTTCAGTGAGTGATTAGGAACACACATTTTCTTTTCAGAGCACATGTCTGCAGACAAATGACTCGGGCACAGTTGAAGCCTGGACCCAGGCAGGAGGCACAAGCATCCATCCCCAGCAGGCCCTGCCACTGTGCTGCTCCCAGCACTGCATTTCTCCAGTACACAACCAACGTGGGAAGGGGAAGCAACACCATATCTTGGTGTTCAGATTTGGCCAGCAGCTGCAGTGAGAAGGCAGCTGTCCAATGGAGAACTCAGTTTAGCCTCAAATAATCTCATATCCAAACCAGCCTGCTCTCCCAGTTCAGGGATTTTCTTTTATACAATTCTCAGGAAATTGACTGAATTGGTTTCCTCACTGGTTCATGTCAGTGAGTCAGCCTGCTGGCACCGAGCTGTTAATTAACCCAGCCCTTCTGCAGGAACCCGGAAAAGTGTTTCTCCATAATACAAAGGGGAGTAAAATAAATAACACTAAACCAGTCCTGACTGATCTTTGGACTCTGCCAGCTTAACATTCAGAGGAGACTGTCAAATATATTCCAGCAAGTCAGAGAGATGCTGTGCTCCTCCAAGCAGTTCAGACTTACATAAAGATGTGCCAGACCTGGCCATGCTATTCCCTCTTTCCATTGCACAAGGAGAACCATTCATGCAGTCACTTAGTAAGAAAGAGGGAGCTCCACTTACCCAAGGATGTGGACCCTTGCCAGACCCTGCAGAGGAGGTAAAGCAACATAAAATTACTGACTACTTACCTCCAGGTGGTTTCTGGTGAACTTTCACAAAATCTGCACCACATAAGTGATTGAGTTTCTCCTTGGTTCCATCATTATATATGTGAACTAGCATCTCTTGTGGAAAGTAGGGCTTCATTTCTGATAGTTTCAGGGCTCCTATTCCATTGGCACAGTCAATCTTCAGGTGCCTCTGACACTCTCCAGAGCAGTGAGACTTAGTGCAAGGGAAGAAGGGGCAAAGTGAACTGTTACCCTAGAGAAACCATACCTAGAGCACGCTGAATTAGAAACTTCAGGCCCAAACAGGCTAACAAACAGAAGAGATTAATTTTGTACATTTGCATGAGGAACACAATACCTACTATTCACCTGTTTTATCAGTTCCATAAAAGCTTTTGTCAGTTTTTCATAATAACCTTCCAATGTTGCTTTCCCATACTGCCCTTGGGTGTTTTGACAGCAGACCATGTAGTGGAGCTGTGGTGTTGTCACCAGACCATAATCTGGTGTGAAATAAAAGGAACAATATTCAGAATAGAATTGTAAATTAATTGTTGCTTAAAAGTTTTACAGTAAACAGACAAATGCAGGAAACACCTATGGAATTTTTCAAGTTGTCTTTTGAAAACATAACCCTCCCCTGCCTGCCTTGCATTAAAGCCATACAACCACCCTGAAATAAAACTATTAAAAGCAAGGATGGAAATGTGTCTGGGTTGTTGCCTTAGGGCTGCATAAAGGAGTCACATTTACATAAAAATACTTGAAATAAGATTATAATTGCAGAAGTGTAACCTACCATGGTACTGACCACCTAGAACCTGGATACCATCTATAACTGACTGGGACAGCTTCTTGCTGCTTGGCCTGGAAAACAACAAGTACATCTGATAACCCTGGCAAAGGCATTTACCTATGGACTTGGGAAGGAAGCACATGTGGAAGTCTCTACAAGCTTCCTGCCACAAGATTTAGACTCACTGTGAAGAAATTCAAACCTTTCTCTGTTGTAGGCAATTCCCAATAAAGTCTGAAAGCAAATATCCCCAGGGACTGCAAACACATGTAAAGTGCTGGACACAGGTGGACACCACACAGTACCCACAGAATTCCCCTGAAGACAGCACCAGTACCTCCATAAGAGCAGGACATATCTACAGCCTTCTGTTATTACCTGGTGTCTCTACCAATAAAAACTGAGGCATCTTTGTGCAGGTTCACTGCTGCTTTTTGGCAGATCTCAGTTATCACCTTCTGTAATTCTTGCTCCTCTGCATTTGCTAGTTGTGTGGCATACTCTTCCCAGGAAGGGTGCAGCATTTCTCCAAGAGGGTCAACCAGCTTTACACCATTGTCTTCCTTAGCAGAAAAACGAAAGAACAAAAAATAGTAGGTCTAAAAGTGGGGAACTAATCAAACTTCTTTGAAGACAGACAATACATGGTTCAGTCATATTGCTTCTTTAAAAGTGCAGAACTTCTGGGATTCAATAGCTTATCTGCTTATTTAAACTGCCACAAGCCTCTAAAGAAGCACTGTAACAAGCATATTGAGTAACCAACTCTTTCTCCCTTATAATTTTGGTATGAAATTCATTCTACATTAAAATTACGTAAGAGGAGATTTTAATAACCTTCAGTGCTCTACAGCACTAAATGCCTGATTTGTAACTGCTGCATTTTCATGTTTATTTTTAAAACTTACAGATTTTACTCAAAGGTTCTTCTCAAGGCTACTCCTAGCTTCCCAACATTAGCAAGTTACATTGCAACATGAAATGTTTCTGTGTTACACCATTTCCACATGAGAAAAAATCCTGCTTCTGTGTACAGGGAAAAATAACTTCAGCTAGACCAGAGGCTGTATTTACAGGGAGCAGACTGTTTGCTTTAAGCAGGTCCAAATGTCTTCAGGATCTGATCTCTCACTGCTGTGATGAGCTTTGATTGCAAGAAACTGATCACACCTTTCCACCCTTCTACCAAAACACTTCACATCGTTGCACCGAACTAGTCGCATGTTTAAGGAGAGGTCAGCTCTTACTTCAGGGTTGTGAGACGCTGTAACCATGATGCCAATGGTCGCTGCCACGGCTTTGGACCTGAGCACTGCCAGGAGGCCCATGCGGAACACGACGTGATCCAGCTGCTCGGCCTTGGTGCGGAACCCAGCGGTGCCGTACTGCAGGGTCAGCCCGGCGGGCCTGGGGTGCAATGCCGAGTACTTCCTAAAGGCTTCAGAATCCATCCCTAGGGAAGGAAGCGACACAGACGGGAGGGAGAGGAGACGAGTCGCTGTGACCAGTTCCACGTTCCGGAGGCTGCGGGTGCCCTAAGGCGCTGCCATCAATCCCTTGGCGGGACCGCAGCGGGGAGCAGCCCGAGGGAAGGAGTCTCTACACTCCCTGGAGAGCACCGGATAAACAGCGTGATCATATATAAGCAGATCACGCAGGGACGAGGCGAGGAGAGCCAGGATTCCCGGTCGGCTGGATCCAGGGACCCGAAGAAGTTCCCGTGGAGCTTCCCGTTTCTCACCGTGACATCAGCCGCCCAGAGCGCTCGGCCGCGGCTCCACACACTGATTTCCGAGCCCAAAGCAGCGTGTCCTGCCTCCCCGAGCGCTTGCGGGGAAGCCCCAGCGGTGTCCCCGGGCTGCTGCCCCCGGCGCGGCTCCGTCCGCAGCGGCACCCGGACACCAGGCCGGGCGGGCGGGGCAGCCGGACACGCGCCCCCTGCACGGCTGCTTCCCTCGGGACCCCCGGCGATGCCGCGTGGACGGCCCGGCTGGGACGGGACGGGATGTGTGGGATGGGATGGG